>JAECWN010000240.1:0-131834 GCA_018150725.1 Drosophila quadrilineata | reverse complement strand
TGTAAAGTTTGTTCAAAACCTCACCACTCCTTGCTGCACAGATACAGTAACTCATCGTCAAGAAGCCAAGATCAGTTGCCCAGTATCCAAGCTAATAGGCAAATCATGCAACAAAGCATATCTCAGCCTACTGCGCAGCATACTAGCCAAGCACCAACACATCAGCCTACAATCTCGTCTCTTCATGTTGGTAGTGAGAATGACCAGATTGTATTAGCAACAGCTGTCGTTAAGGTAAAAGATCATAGCGGATCATTTCAATGGGCAAGAGCTCTGTTAGATTCCAGATCACAGCTGAATTTTATAACTGAGGAGTTTGCGAAATCTCTTCGGCTGAAAAGAGAGCGCAAAGACATTCATTTACTCGGCATTGGCAAGGCTAAATCTAACGTCAGTTATACTGTTCAGACGACTGTAGAGTCTCGAATAGATTCATATACTATTACTGCAGAATTTGGAATATTGCCATCCATTTCGTCTTTTCAGCCTGAACGGCTCTTAGAAAATGCAGAATATCCAGAAGAGTTCGAATTGTCTGACCCACTGTTATATAAACCTCAGCGAATAGACCTGCTACTAGGAGCAGATGCGTTCTTCGATTTGCTGAGAGCAACGGCCTTCGGATGGATCGCTTCGGGGCGTTGTAAAACGTCAGAATCAGGTCAACGTGTTTCTAATTCGCTAGCCAGCACAATAAGCGATTCTGACTCAGTAGATAAATTGGTTCGAAAGTTCTGGAAGTTGGAAGATATTACAAATACATTTGGCCAAAAATTATATACCCCAGATCAACAACTCTGCGAAGAATCATTTGTGAAGAATGTGACAAGAGTGCCTTCGGGTCGTTTATGTGTTGCGCTGCCATTCAAAACAAGTCCAAATGTACTAGGCTCGACATTTGATACTGCAAAAAGACGATTTCTCGTTAGAGCCGAAGGATGCTAAGGCAACCTGATATGCAGCCAATGTTCATTGACTTCATGAAGCAATACATATCGCTAGGTCATATGAGTATAGTTGACAAACAAAGTGCCCGAAGTGCCTCATTATTTTGTACCTTATCAATGTGTTTTGAGGCCTCAAAGCTCATCCACAAAGTTAAGAGTGGTCTTCGATGCAAGTGCCAAAACGTCATCACAAATGTCTCTAAATGATATTCTATTGGTTGGTCCGACCATACAACCAGGTCTTTATGCATCTCACCCCAATTCCGAGTAAGAAAATACGCCATTACGGCAGACATCGTAAAGATGTACCGTCAAATTCTGATTGATGAGACCCAGCTCAACTTTCAGTTGATTGTCTGGAGAGAGTCACCTGAAGACTCGCTTAGCATATATAAACTAAATACAATTACTTATGGAACAGCTCCGGCACCTTTTTAGCTGTACGCTGCCTTAAGATACTTAAGCGACAAACACTCAGTAACTCATCCCTTGCTTCGAAAGCATTGGCTGAATTTTTATGTTGATGACCTGCTCGCATGTACTGATAGCATAGAAGAACTAAATATGCTTCACGCAGAGCTTATGTCTTTGTTAAAGGAGTATGGTATAACTCTAACGAAATGGTCCTCCAATTGTGCAGAATTTAGGACTGAGGAAAACATCGCTATCGCAACTCAAGACGATACCAGCGCACTTGGACTAATATGGAATACTGAAGGCGACAATTTTAAATTTTCTATAAAGTGTCTTTCAACAGGAATTCGGTAACCAAACGGTCAATGTTGTCGCTCGTGTCGCGTCTTTATGATCCCCTTGGTCTGTTATGCCCAATCGTGACTCGGGCTATAATGCTGATCCAGAAAATTTGGCTTCATGAGTTGAGTGGGACGAAAATTGCCGGAATCCCTGCGCTCCGATTGTCATTCTCTAATAGCGCAGTTTGAAGGTCTCCACTCTATTCGTATTCCTCGGCATATTGGCTATATGGTTCATGTCAAATGTCAGATCCACGGCTTTGCCGATGCGTCGACGCGCGCTTCTGGTTGTTGCATATACGTTAGAGTTGAGCACAAAGGATCGATACTAGTTCGACTATTGACTGCGAAGTCGAGAGTAGCACCATTAAAAACGAAATCAGTACCTCGATTGGAGCTGTGCGCAGCTCAATTATTATCTAGTTTGTGGGGCAAAGTTAAACCACTGCTCGACTTTCCCATTGACCAAATCATATTTTGGTCTGACTCTGAGGTCGTCCTTCATTGGCTGAAGATACATCCTTCCAGTCTGAATACTTTTGTAGCAAATCGTGTATCAGACATTCAGGAAATGACCCACGATATATCCTGGCGCCACGTTCCTACTAAAAAAACCCTGCAGATCTGGTGTCCCGTGGATGTTCGGCATTAGAGCTAAAAGACTCAATGTGGTTTTCTGGTCCAGACTTTTTGAAGGAAGTCAAAGGTCATTGGCCGGCTAACCCACACTTTACGTTAACAGACGAGCAGCTGTCCTTAGAGAAACGAAAAACAGCTATCATTCTGTTAACTCCGAAAGTAGAATCCAATCCTATTATCGATTTGCTAAGAAATGTATCATCTTATACAAAAATTCTTCGCGTTGTCGCATATATATTCAGGTTTGTAAGGAGACCAAGACTTCACTTTTCATCTCGGACAATTTCTGCTTCTGAAATGGAATTCGCATTTATTATTATTATACATATCGTTCAACAGACATCCTTCAGAGACGAGTATTTGAAATTACAAAGATCTTCAATATTGCAACCGTCTCTGCAGAAGCTGAACCCATTTTTGTATTCACATAAAGATGGAGATAGATTGTGGTGGCTTATAAGAGTGGGTGGGCGTCTGTTGAATGCACCTTTGCACCGTTCCTAGAACATTTGCATCGTTCAAATTGTCACGCAGGAGGTCGCATTTTGGTATCTCTATTGCGTCAACAACTTTGGGTTGTCAATGCACGCCGTGAATGCAACTCAATCGTCCGAAATTGCGTGCATTGTTTTCGATACAAACCTAAACTCGCAACACAGATAATGGGGAATTTACCAGTTGATCGGCTGACACCTAATAGATCATTTGAAATTAGTGGAGTGGACTTTTGCGGACCCGTATCTATAAGTCTTGGTATTAGGGGCAAGCACGCGATAAAAATGTACATTGCGGTATTTGTGTGCTTCACATCCAAAGCAGTTCATTTGGAATTAGTTACAGACCCTCACATATAAAGCGTTTTTAATGTGCCTTTCCAGATTTGTTGGTCGTCGGGGACTTGCCAGAACTATGTACTGCGCGACAATGCCACCAATTTTGTCGGTGCTGCGCGCAGTTTAGCGGAGTTGACGGACAAGTTCCAAGCGTCCAAGGACCAAATTTTGGGTTTGCTGCAGTGAGAGGAATCGATTTCAAATTCATCCCTCCCAGGGCGCCGCACTTTGGCCTCCTTTGGGAGGCTGCGGTCAAGTCAGCCAAACACTTGCTGCTGAAGGCCATTGGAAACATGGTTTTGCGGCAAGAGGAAATGGGAACACTTCTCGTCGAGGTAGAGGCGATCCTCTGCAGCAATCCAAACGATGGGGAAGCCTTAACTCCGGCTCACCTCCTAGTCGGAACAACGCTCGTTGCGCTGCCATTCGGATCCATACCGCCAACCAAAGGAGAGGATCTTTCGTTCTTAAAGCGATGACAGTTAATTTGCGGCGTCAAGCAACGGTTTTGGGACGATTGGTCCAGGGACTACCTGCTGAGCTTGCAACAGCGCGCAAAATGGACCACCGAATCGGAGAACGTGAAGGTCGGACAAGTAGTTCTCGTCCACGAGGACAACGCACCTCCCCAGCGGTGGCTTCTAGGAGTAATCGAGGCAGTGGTCAGAGGGGCGGACGGCAAGGTTCGCGTAGCTCACGTTAAAACTAAAAACGGAATATATAAGCGAGTGATTCACAAGTTGGCACCTTTACCATTATCATAGCTTGAATTGTATCATTAGTTAAATCTTTGTTTGAAGACCTGCAGTCCTTCAACGCGGCCGGTGCTAAGGCATTTCAATTAATATTTTATAAATTAAGTTCTTATACTTAAGAGAATCTAATGAATGTATAATACACGCGCTGTTAACCGCTTATGTACCCGCCACTGTTAACACTCATAATGTTAAAGAGAGACAGTGCAACGTACAGCATCGAAATTAAACACTTACAAATTGAATAACGAAGTGCAAAGACATGTTTTAATTCGAGGAAGCATCCAAGATCCCAAGATCTATCGAGTCCGCTCTTCGAACAAGTTGTCGAGTGCCAATTGCGGCACTATTTCATAAATATTTGACATTGGTCAAACATTTTGGCGCCCCCGGGTGGACTATTTGGATTGAGGCTCTTGGAGTTTGGATCTGGAACCTTTCATTGGAAGGATTGGAACTGGACAGGGGATTCTCTTCGTACTTCATCTATACGGAATTCTATGATGCATTGCAACCATATCAAGGGGATGTAACCAGGTAACGAGTGTCAAATAATTATTGCACGCAAGTATGTATGTAACTTTCTGTGCTTGTATACGATATCGTTGGTGACATACACATTTGATAAAGTGACATACCTACAATTCAGTGTGCCGCATTTAACTTATTTGCACTCGAATATTGAATAAAGAAATTCCGATTAAGTGAAGTGGATGTGAACATAAATAATATCACAACGAGAATAGAGCTGAAATATATAAATTGTTAATATATATACATTTACGCTTGCACCCCGTTTATCTCGTCAACGGTGCTTGATCTGTTATCTTTTCGCTTCTCTATTCTCTGTCGCTTGTAAATCGCGCTATCGGTTCAGCTGGAGCAGTAAATTGCATTGTATTTTTGTTGTATCTAAATCGTTGACCTCGCTGGCCAAACTTAACGCAATTCGCAATTTTTCTTTGCTGTCTTTGCACTGCGATATTCCTGTACTCTGGCTAGCGCTATTGTCGCCGCCAGTAATTAAATCAAGCAGTGCAAACTTCGTGCTGTCTTTGCACTGTAATATTCTTGTACTCTGGTTTGCGCTATTGGAGCCGCCAGTGATTAACTCAAGCAGTGCAAACTTGCTGTCTTTGCACTGCAATATTCTTGTAACCTGGTTTGCGCTATTGGAGCCGCCAGTGATTAACTCAAGCAGTGCAAACTTTGCTGTCTTTGCACTGCAATATTCTTGTACTCTGGGTTGCGCTATTTGAGCCGCCAGTGATTAACTCAAGCAGTGCAAACTATGCTGTCTTTGCACTGCAATATTCTTGTACCCTGGCTTGCGCTATTGGAGCCGCCAGTAATTAAATCAAGCAGTGCAAACTTCGTGCTGTCTTTGCACTGCAATATTTTTGTACTCTGGTTTGCGCTATTGGAGCCGCCAGTGATTAACTCAAGCAGTGCAAACTTTGCTGTCTTTGCACTGCAATATTCTTGTAACCTGGTTTGCGCTATTGCAGCCGCCAGTGATTAACTCAAGCAGTGCAAACTTTGCTGTCTTTGCACTGCAATATTCTTGTACTCTGGGTTGCGCTATTGGAGCCGCCAGTGATTAACTCAAGCAGTGCAAACTTTGCTGTCTATGCACTGCAATATTCTTGTACCCTGGCTTGCGCTATTGGAGCCGCCAGTGATTAAATCAAGCAGTGCAAACTTCGTGCTTTGTTCCCATTGCAATATCGTTGTTGTATGGTTATGCGTTATTGAAGCCGCTAGTAACAAGCAAATAGATTTGATCGTCGTTAAATAAATACAGAATTAATAAAAAAGATTTAATCAACATTGAATAAATCAGTAGAAATTGCATTTTTCCTGAGATTCGTGGGAGCTAATAAAATAATCATGACTGGAAAGAAGACTAGGGTTCATAAATCCTTTAATGAGTCAGATGCCGAGCAAGTAGAGTGCTTGCTTCAGTTACACAGGAATGTAACTCGGGACATTCAAAGAATTAAAAAATCTGTCAGTGAGACGGTCGATCTAGATCCGACATATGTTGAATGCCAGTTAGAAATCCTGAACAAGTATATTGACAAAGCCTTTCAAGTCCAGTCCGATTTAGATAAAATAAATGTTGAGCTAGCATCCCGACCTGATTTGGAAGCCTTGTGCATTTCTGCAAAGGCTCTACTAAAAAGTAGAAGCGATCGCGCTCCGTTTCATAGAGAAGGTCACGCGAACTCTACTATAATTACCCCTGTCAGGAAAACTAAGTTGCCTCTAATGAAGTTGCCAAGATTTAATGGTGACTTTTCTGAATATAATAATTTCATGAGTTCAATCATCTTATCTCCTGTTTGGAAGGAGAAGCCTTGGGTACAGTTAAGGCTTATCAAGTTACGTCCGAAAATTATTTAAAAGCTCTAGAAACCCTAAAGCGAGTATATGACAATAAATACCTAATTGTGTTTGACAATATTGCTAGGCTGTTTGACCTTCCAAGAATGCATGACTCGAATGCAACGTCATTGAGAAAGGTAATTGATAATGTTACCAATTTCGAAAATAATCCCAACTTCCAAAATTGTTTTTTAATTTTCAAAGTTGGGATAATTTTGGACCAACTTCGAAAATTATGCCAACTTCCAAAATTGGTATTGAATTTTCCAAAATTGGTGTTAAATTTTCGTAGTTGGAATAATTTTGGACCAACTTCGAAAATTATCCCAGCTTCCAAAATTGTTATTGAATTTTCAAAGTTGTGATAATATTGAACCAACTTCGAAAATTATCCCAACTTCCAAAATTGTTTTTTAATTTTCAAAGTTGGAATAATTTTGGACCAACTTCGAAAATTATGCCAACTTCCAAAATTGGTATTGAATTTTCCAAAGATATTACAAATACATTTGGCCAAAAATTATATACCCCAGATCAACAACTCTGCGAAGAATCATTTGTGAAGAATGTGACAAGAGTGCCTTCGGGTCGTTTATGTGTTGCGCTGCCATTCAAAACAAGTCCAAATGTACTAGGCTCGACATTTGACACTGCAAAAAGACGATTTCTCGCGTTAGAGCGAAGGATGCTAAGGCAACCTGATATGCAGCCAATGTTCATTGACTTCATGAAGCAATACATATCGCTAGGTCATATGAGTATAGTTGACAACAAAGTGCCCGAAGTGCCTCATTATTTTGTACCTTATCAATGTGTTTTGAGGCCTCAAAGCTCATCCACAAAGTTAAGAGTGGTCTTCGATGCAAGTGCCAAAACGTCATCACAAATGTCTCTAAATGATATTCTATTGGTTGGTCCGACCATACAACCAGGTCTTTATGCATCTCTACTCCAATTCCGAGTAAGAAAATACGCCATTACGGCAGACATCGTAAAGATGTACCGTCAAATTCTGATTGATGAGACCCAGCTCAACTTTCAGTTGATTGTCTGGAGAGAGTCACCTGAAGACTCGCTTAGCATATATAAACTAAATACAATTACTTATGGAACAGCTCCGGCACCTTTTTTAGCTGTACGCTGCCTTAAGTACTTAAGCGACAAACACTCAGTAACTCATCCCCTTGCTTCGAAAGCATTGGCTTCGAATTTTTATGTTGATGACCTGCTCGCATGTACTGATAGCATAGAAGAACTAAATATGCTTCACGCAGAGCTTATGTCTTTGTTAAAGGAGTATGGTATAACTCTAACGAAATGGTCCTCCAATTGTGCAGAATTTAGGACTGAGGGAAAACATCGCTATCGCAACTCAAGACGATACCAGCGCACTTGGACTAATATGGAATACTGAAGGCGACAATTTTAAATTTTCTATAAAGTGTCTTTCAACAGGAATTCGGTAACCAAACGGTCAATGTTGTCGCTCGTGTCGCGTCTTTATGATCCCCTTGGTCTGTTATGCCCAATCGTGACTCGGGCTATAATGCTGATCCAGAAAATTTGGCTTCATGAGTTGGAGTGGGACGAAAAATTGCCGGAATCCCTGCGCTCCGATTGTCATTCTCTAATAGCGCAGTTTGAAGGTCTCCACTCTATTCGTATTCCTCGGCATATTGGCTATATGGTTCATGTCAAATGTCAGATCCACGGCTTTGCCGATGCGTCGACGCGCGCTTCTGGTTGTTGCATATACGTTAGAGTTGAGCACAAAGGATCGATACTAGTTCGACTATTGACTGCGAAGTCGAGAGTAGCACCATTAAAAACGAAATCAGTACCTCGATTGGAGCTGTGCGCAGCTCAATTATTATCTAGTTTGTGGGGCAAAGTTAAACCACTGCTCGACTTTCCCATTGACCAAATCATATTTTTGGTCTGACTCTGAGGTCGTCCTTCATTGGCTGAAGATACATCCTTCCAGTCTGAATACTTTTGTAGCAAATCGTGTATCAGACATTCAGGAAATGACCCACGATATATCCTGGCGCCACGTTCCTACTAAAAAACCCTGCAGATCTGGTGTCCCGTGGATGTTCGGCATTAGAGCTAAAAGACTCAATGTGGTTTTCTGGTCCAGACTTTTTGAAGGAAGTCAAAGGTCATTGGCCGGCTAACCCACACTTTACGTTAACAGACGAGCAGCTGTCCTTAGAGAAACGAAAAACAGCTATCATTCTGTTAACTCCGAAAGTAGAATCCAATCCTATTATCGATTTGCTAAGAAATGTATCATCTTATACAAAAATTCTTCGCGTTGTCGCATATATATTCAGGTTTGTAAGGAGACCAAGACTTCACTTTTCATCTCGGACAATTTCTGCTTCTGAAATGGAATTCGCATTTATTATTATTATACATATCGTTCAACAGACATCCTTCAGAGACGAGTATTTGAAATTACAAAGATCTTCAATATTGCAACCGTCTCTGCAGAAGCTGAACCCATTTTTGTATTCACATAAAGATGGAGATAGATTGTGGTGGCTTATAAGAGTGGGTGGGCGTCTGTTGAATGCACCTTTGCACCGTTCCTAGAACATTTGCATCGTTCAAATTGTCACGCAGGAGGTCGCATTTTGGTATCTCTATTGCGTCAACAACTTTGGGTTGTCAATGCACGCCGTGAATGCAACTCAATCGTCCGAAATTGCGTGCATTGTTTTCGATACAAACCTAAACTCGCAACACAGATAATGGGGAATTTACCAGTTGATCGGCTGACACCTAATAGATCATTTGAAATTAGTGGAGTGGACTTTTGCGGACCCGTATCTATAAGTCTTGGTATTAGGGGCAAGCACGCGATAAAAATGTACATTGCGGTATTTGTGTGCTTCACATCCAAAGCAGTTCATTTGGAATTAGTTACAGACCTCACATATAAAGCGTTTTTAATGTGCCTTTCCAGATTTGTTGGTCGTCGGGGACTTGCCAGAACTATGTACTGCGACAATGCCACCAATTTTGTCGGTGCTGCGCGCAGTTTAGCGGAGTTGACGGACAAGTTCCAAGCGTCCAAGGACCAAATTTTGGAGTTTGCTGCAGTGAGAGGAATCGATTTCAAATTCATCCCTCCCAGGGCGCCGCACTTTGGCCTCCTTTGGGAGGCTGCGGTCAAGTCAGCCAAACACTTGCTGCTGAAGGCCATTGGAAACATGGTTTTGCGGCAAGAGGAAATGGGAACACTTCTCGTCGAGGTAGAGGCGATCCTCTGCAGCAATCCAAACGATGGGGAAGCCTTAACTCCGGCTCACCTCCTAGTCGGAACAACGCTCGTTGCGCTGCCATTCGGATCCATACCGCCAACCAAAGGAGGATCTTTCGTTCTTAAAGCGATGACAGTTAATTTGCGGCGTCAAGCAACGGTTTTGGGACGATTGGTCCAGGGACTACCTGCTGAGCTTGCAACAGCGCGCAAAATGGACCACCGAATCGGAGAACGTGAAGGTCGGACAAGTAGTTCTCGTCCACGAGGACAACGCACCTCCCCAGCGGTGGCTTCTAGGGAGTAATCGAGGCAGTGGTCAGAGGGGCGGACGGCAAGGTTCGCGTAGCTCACGTTAAAACTAAAAACGGAATATATAAGCGAGTGATTCACAAGTTGGCACCTTTACCATTATCATAGCTTGAATTGTATCATTAGTTAAATCTTTGTTTGAAGACCTGCAGTCCTTCAACGCGGCCGGTGCTAAGGCATTTCAATTAATATTTTATAAATTAAGTTCTTATACTTAAGAGAATCTAATGAATGTATAATACACGCTGTTAACCGCTTATGTACCCGCCACTGTTAACACTCATAATGTTAAGAGAGACAGTGCAACGTACAGCATCGAAATTAAACACTTACAAATTGAATAACGAAGTGCAAAGACATGTTTAATTCGAGGAAGCATCCAAGATCCCAAGATCTATCGAGTCCGCTCTTCGAACAAGTTGTCGAGTGCCAATTGCGGCACTATTTCATAAATATTTGACATTGGTCAAACATTTTGGCGCCCCCGGGTGGACTATTTGGATTGAGGCTCTTGGAGTTTGGATCTGGAACCTTTCATTGGAAGGATTGGAACTGGACAGGGGATTCTCTTCGTACTTCATCTATACGGAATTCTATGATGCATTGCAACCATATCAAGGGATGTAACCAGGTAACGAGTGTCAAATAATTATTGCACGCAAGTATGTATGTAACTTTCTGTGCTTGTATACGATATCGTTGGTGACATACACATTTGATAAAGTGACATACTTACACATTCAGTGTGCCGCATTTAACTTATTTGCACTCGAATATTGAATAAAGAAATTCCGATTAAGTGAAGTGGATGTGAACATAAATAATATCACAACGAGAATAGAGCTGAAATATATAAATTGTTAATATATATACATTTACGCTTGCACCCCGTTTATCTCGTCAACGGTGCTTGATCTGTTATCTTTTCGCTTCTCTATTTCTCTGTCGCTTGTAAATCGCGCTATCGGTTCAGCTGGAGCAGTAAATTGCATTGTATTTTTGTTGTATCTAAATCGTTGACCTCGCTGGCCAAACTTAACGCAATTCGCAATTTTTCTTTGCTGTCTTTGCACTGCGATATTCCTGTACTCTGGCTAGCGCTATTGTCGCCGCCAGTAATTAAATCAAGCAGTGCAAACTTCGTGCTGTCTTTGCACTGTAATATTCTTGTACTCTGGTTTGCGCTATTGGAGCCGCCAGTGATTAACTCAAGCAGTGCAAACTTTGCTGTCTTTGCACTGCAATATTCTTGTACTCTGGGTTGCGCTATTGGAGCCGCCAGTGATTAACTCAAGCAGTGCAAACTTTGCTGTCTATGCACTGCAATATTCTTGTACCCTGGCTTGCGCTATTGGAGCCGCCAGTGATTAAATCAAGCAGTGCAAACTTCGTGCTTTGTTCCCATTGCAATATCGTTGTTGTATGGTTATGCGTTATTGAAGCCGCTAGTAACAAGCAAATAGATTTGATCGTCGTTAAATAAATACAGAATTAATAAAAAAGATTTAATCAACATTGAATAAATCAGTAGAAATTGCATTTTTCCTGAGATTCGTGGGAGCTAATAAAATAATCATGACTGGAAAGAAGACTAGGGTTCATAAATCCTTTAATGAGTCAGATGCCGAGCAAGTAGAGTGCTTGCTTCAGTTACACAGGAATGTAACTCGGGACATTCAAAGAATTAAAAAAATCTGTCAGTGAGACGGTCGATCTAGATCCGACATATGTTGAATGCCAGTTAGAAATCCTGAACAAGTATATTGACAAAGCCTTTCAAGTCCAGTCCGATTTAGATAAAATAAATGTTGAGCTAGCATCCCGACCTGATTTGGAAGCCTTGTGCATTTCTGCAAAGGCTCTACTAAAAAGTAGAAGCGATCGCGCTCCGTTTCATAGAGAAGGTCACGCGAACTCTACTATAATTACCCTGTCAGGAAAACTAAGTTGCCTCTAATGAAGTTGCCAAGATTTAATGGTGACTTTTCTGAATATAATAATTTCATGAGTTCAATCATCTTATCTCCTGTTTGGAAGGAGAAGCCTTGGGTACAGTTAAGGCTTATCAAGTTACGTCCGAAAATTATTTAAAAGCTCTAGAAACCCTAAAGCGAGTATATGACAATAAATACCTAATTGTGTTTGACAATATTGCTAGGCTGTTTGACCTTCCAAGAATGCATGACTCGAATGCAACGTCATTGAGAAAGGTAATTGATAATGTTACCAATTTCGAAAATAATCCCAACTTCCAAAATTGTTTTTTAATTTTCAAAGTTGGGATAATTTTGGACCAACTTCGAAAATTATGCCAACTTCCAAAATTGGTATTGAATTTTCCAAAATTGGTGTTAAATTTTCGTAGTTGGAATAATTTTGGACCAACTTCGAAAATTATCCCAGCTTCCAAAATTGTTATTGAATTTTCAAAGTTGTGATAATATTGAACCAACTTCGAAAATTATCCCAACTTCCAAAATTGTTTTTTAATTTTCAAAGTTGGAATAATTTTGGACCAACTTCGAAAATTATGCCAACTTCCAAAATTGGTATTGAATTTTCCAAAATTGGTATTGAATTTTCGAAGTTGGGATAATTTTGGACCTACTTCGAAAATTATCCCATCTTCCAAATTCCAAATGGATCAAATTTCCAATTGGACCAATTTAGTAAATTGACTCAACTTCCAAAATTGGTATTGAATTTTGGAAGTTATGATAATTTTGAACCAATTTCGAGAATTATACCAACTTCCAAAATAGTTTTTGAATTTTCAAAGTTTGGAAAATTTTGGACCAAATTCGAAGATTATGCCAACTTCCAAAATTGGTATAGAATTTTCCAAAATTGGTGTTGAATTTTCGGAGTTGCGATAATTTTGGACCAACTTCGAAAATTATCCCAGCTTCCAAAATTGGTATTGAATTTTCGAAGTTGGGATAATTTTTTTACCAACTTAGAAAATTATCCCCACTAACAAAATTGGTATTGAATTTTCCGAAATTAGTATTGAATTTTCGAAGTTGGGATAATTTTGGACCAACTTCAAAAATTATGCTAACTTCCAAAATTGGTATTGAATTTTCGAAGTTGTGATAATTTTGGACCAACTTCGAAAAATATCCCAACTGCCAAAATTGATATTGAATTTTCGAAGATTGGATTATTTTGGACCAACTTCAAAAGTTATGCCAACTTCCAAAATTGGTATTTAATTTTCGAAGTTGGGATAATTTTGGACCAGCTTCGAAAATTATCCCAACTTCCAAATTCCAAATGGACCCAATTTCCAATTGGAACAATTTAGAAAATTGACCCAACTTCCAAAATTGGTATTGAATTTTCAAAGTTGATATAATTTTGTACCAATTTCGAAAATTATCCCAACTTATAAAATTGGTATTGAATTTTCGAAGTTGGGATAATTTTGGACCAACATCGAAAATTATCCAAACTTCCAAATTCCAATTGGCCCAATCTAGAAAATTGACCCAACTTCCAAAATTGGTATTGAATTTTCGAAGTTTGGATAATTTTGTACCAAATTCCAATTGAACCCAATTTACAATTGGACAATTTTGAAAGTTGTTATGGTTTGCAAGTTCAAATCATATTTTACGTTTACCAACACTTAATGCACGAATTGAATCGTTATCTATTATAAGCCACCAAGTATGTATACTTGTGTATGTCGATTATTAATTCCTCCTCTTTCTTAAATAAACGTTAGTCGTGTTCACATCGTTCGTCGTGTGTTCTGATTTCTATTTGGAATTCATTCTTTCAGCACTGTGTGGACTTTTGATCTCCAACATTGGTTATGGGCCCAGTCCATAAAGTGAAAGAAAATGAGTCAATTTCAAATAGAAAAGTTAAGTGAGCAAAACTATGATGTGTGGTGCATTCAAATGAAAAGTGTTTTGATACACCAAGAACTATGGAGTGTTGTTAGCGGACAATTGGAAGTCAAAGAAGAGACTCCAAATACGATTTTATTAGATCAAAAGGCGCTCGCGTTGATTGTGTTTCATGTAACTGTTTCGCAATTAAGTTATGTTAAAAATTTGAACTCTTCAAAAGAAGCGTGGGACAGATTACGCCAAGTGCATGTACCAACGGGACCTATTCATAAAGTGTCGCTTTATAAAAAGCTGTTAAATATGAAATTGGACATAAACGGTAACATGGCGCAATACGTAAACTCTTTTATTGAGGTTGTGGATAAATTAAGAGAAGTAAGCATTGATTTTCAAGATGAGCTAAATATTACTCTCAAGTTTAAGCTCAGATTTGAACATGTCGTGGTAGCCATGGAAACGAGAGACTCATTGCCATCGTTCGAAATAATTAAGGCGAAGTTATTAGCAGAGGCTGATAGACTTGCAGAAAATTGTGAAATAGGCAATGGCCAGCAAGCATTCTATGTGGGTACGAAAACGGACAAAAAAGAAAATAAAAATGAACAGCGTGAAAGGAAAAATGCAAAATTCACCGGAATTTGTTTTAAATGTAAAAGGCGCGGACACAAAGCGGTGCAGTGCAAAGCCAAGAGTGAAGAAGAGCGAGACAAAAAACATAATTGCTCGTATGCTGCGTACGCCGCAGTGCAAAGAGAACTCTCAAAATACGGTACTTGGTGTCTCGACAGTGGCGCGACAACGCATATGTGTTTCGAGAAAGATTTGTTTGTGTCGTATGAAGAAAAAACAGAGCAAATAATGTTAGCGGCTCATAAATACATAGATACAGCGGGCAAAGGCAAAGTAAAAATAAAAACACCAAATTGTGATATTTTGTTGAACGACGTTTTGTTCGTGCCATCTTTGCATATCAATTTCTATTCGGTCAGCAAGGCATTGAAATTCGGGCATTCGGTAGTTTTTAAAGACAAATACGCTTCAGTACGCTTGAATTTTCGAAGTCTGAATGATTTAATTAAAAGTGAGTGCGTACACGGTATTGACTTAAAGAACTTTCCGGCCGAAATAAATTGCAACACGTGCAATTTATCCATTCCAAGAAAGCACAAAAGGTGCGTCGCATGTTTAGATTTGATACATACTGATGTATGCGGTCCAATAAATGTTTCTCCAGTTGGTGGTGCTAAGTATTTCATAACGTTTATAGACGATCGGTCGAAAAGAATTTTCGTGTATTTTATGAAGTGGAGTGTCAATTGCAAACGAAAATAAAGGCAATTCGTAGTGACAACGGTAGAGAGTACATTAATGGCAAATTCGATGCGTTCTTAAAGAAGTGTGGTATTAAGAGACAATTAACTGTTCCTTATACGCCTCAACAATACGGTGTGGCCGAGAGAGCGAACCGCACGCTCGTGGAAATGGCGCGTGCTATGATGGTTCACGCAAACGTGCAAGAATCGCTGTGGGCTGAGGCTGTTGCAACTGCAACGTATATACGAAATAGGGCTCCTTCGAAGGCGCTGGATGGCGTTACTCCTTATGAAGTCTGGAGCGGACGAAGGCCATCCGTAAATCATTTCCGTATATTTGGTTCTCCGGTCTATGCGCTAGACAAGATGCAGCACAAGAAGATTAGAGCCAAGGGCAAAGAATACGTATTCGTTGGGTATTCTCTAACTGCCAAGGCATACCGTCTTTTCGACAAAGAGACGAAACAAGTGGTTGAGCGTGATGTTAAGTTTGTCGAAGGAGAAGCACAACCAGTCAAAGCTGGTAAATGATATTCATTCTTTTATCATTAGCAGCAATACGCACAAGAAACAAAGGTCTGAAGAAGCTCCGGCGAGTAATGTGTCGAGATGTCTTTTCCGAGCAAGCGGCCCAAGATGACAACCATGGCCAAGAGTCAGTTTCCGAAGACAGTGAATTAGGCCAATCAGATGACGACCAGGAGCTGTATCAGAGTTTCGGCGATTCAGATTCTTCAAGCAGTCAAGCTGATGAGCCAGTTGTTCACCGTGGTCCTGGTAGGCCCAGGATTATCCGAACTGGACAACCAGGAAGGCCAAGAAAAGTGTACAACGAGCTGCACAATATGGTTGCCTATTATGATATGGAAACACAGTTAAGCAAGCATTGCATGGCAAACATGCGTTTGAGTGGGAGACATCCATGAAGTCGGAGTACGAAGCGCTGATTGCAAACAACACATGGGCGTTGGTCGACCTTCCGCCAAATGCAAAAGCCATTGGTTGCATGTGGGTATTTCGGATTAAGAGAAATGATCAGGGTAACATCGAGAGGTATAAATCAAGACTTGTAACTAAAGGATGCAGCCAGCAGTACGGGATAAACATTAGATTACTGTTAGCAGTCGCAGCTGAAAAAGATATATTCTTACATCAAATGGACGTTTCAAAGGCATATTTGAACAGTGAGCTTAGCGAAGATATTTATATGAAACAGCCTGAACCCTTTGTGAGCAAAGAGTATCCGTATCGAGTCCTGAAATTGAAGAAGGCTTTATACGGACTTAAGCAATCTGGTAGAGTCTGGAATGGTACACTTGATGAGGTACTAAAAAGACAAGGATTCGAAGCTACTCAAAATGAGCCATGTTTGTATAAAAAGATTAGTCAGGATTCGTACAATCTGATAGCTGTTTATGTAGACGATCTAATTATAGCTTGCTCAAAACAGTCTGATTTAGTCTACATTAATAAGAAGTTACAGGAAACATTCGATATCCACGATAATGGTCAGTTACATCACTTTTTAGGAATAAAAATTCAGCGTATAAATATAGTATGAGCACATGTCGCTCAGTATCGACGCCCCTAGACCCCGGATTTCGAATCAGTTGCAGCGAAGGCAAATGCAACAAAGCAGATGTCACTGAGTACCAATCGTTAATAGGATCACTTACGTATCTGGCCATATCAACACGGTCCGTTATATGTCATTCAGTGAGCAAGTTAGCCGCATCTCGAACACATGTCTGCAGCAAAACACATTTTGCGATACCTGGCAAAGACGATTGACTTGAAGCTGCACTATCGCAAAACTGGTCAACATCTGCATGCGTTTGTCGATACATACTGGGCAAATGACAGCCTAGACAGAAAATCGTATACTGGTTACGGTTTTTACCTTGGAGGATCAACATTCTCGTGGGAATCCAAAAATCAAGGAGTGGTCGCCCAGAGCAGCACAGAGGCTGAATATGTCGCCTTGTCAACAGCTGCAAAAGAGGCAGTATATCTTCGTCGTCTTCTGGAGGAGATAAGTTTTCATTCGCCAGCGGAGTCGATTGAAATCAATGGAGACAATCTTAGTCTTAGTCTTCATCATAAGCGCACCAAGCACATTGATATTAAATATCATTATATACGGCAGGTCTTAACAAAGAAAATTATATGTCTTTCTTATGTTCCCACAAATGATAACGTTTCTGATATCTTTACAAAGAATTTGCAAAACAATAAGTTTGTTAAATTACTAGGATTAACTGAATAAGAAATATGTAAGTTATTATAAGCATTGAACTTAAGAAGAAGTGTTAAAGTTTGCAAGTTCAAATCATATTTTACGTTTACCAACACTTAATGCACGAATTGAATCGTTATCGATTATAAGCCACCAAGTATGTATACTTGTGTATGTCGATTATAAATTCCTCCTCTTTCTTAAATAAACTTTTGTCGTGTTCACATCGTTCGTCGTGTGTTCTGATTTCTATTTGGAATTCATTCTTTCAGCACTGTGCAGACTTTTGATCTCCAACAAAAATTGACCCAACTTTCAAAATTGGTATTGAATTTTCGAAGTTGGGATTATTTTGGACCCACTTCGAAAATTATTCCAACTTCCAAAATTGGTATTGAATTTTCAAAGTTGAGATAATTTTGTAAGATTTTCGAAAACTATCCCAACTTCTAAAATAGTATTGAATTTTCGAAGTTGGGATAACTTTGGATCAACTTTGAAAATTATCCCAACTTCCAATTTCCAATTGAACCCAATTTCCAAATGGACCAATTTAAAAAATTGACCCAACTTCCAAAATTGGTATTGAATTTTCGAAGTTGGGATAATTTTGGACCCACTTCGGAAATTATCCCAACTTCCAAAATTGGTATTGAATTTTTGAAGTTGGGATAATTTTGGACCAACTTCGAAAATTATCCCAACTTCCAATTTCCAATTGGACCCAATTTCCAATTGGACCAATTTAAAAAATTGACACAACTTCCAAAATTCGTATTGAATTTTCAAAGTTGGGATAATTTTAGACCCACTTCGAAAATTATTCGAGCTTCCAAAATTGGTATTAAATTTTCGAAGTTGAGATAATTTTGGACCAAATTCGAAAATTATCCAAACTTCCAAAATTGATATTCAATTTTCGAAGTTGCGATAATTTTGGAACAACTTTGAAAATTATTCCAACTTTTAATTTCCAAATGGAGCGATTTAGAAATTGATCCAACTTCCAAAATTGGTATTGAATTTTCGAAGCTGGGATAATTTTGGAACAACTTTGAAAATTATTCCAACTTTTAATTTCCAATTGGACCAATTTAGAAAATTGACCCAACTTCTAAAATTGGTATTGAATTTTCGAAGTTGTAATAATTTTGGACCAATTTCGAAAATTATCCCAACTTCCAAAATTGGTATTGAATTTTCAAATTTGGGATAATTTTGGATCCACTTCGAAAATTATCCCAACTTCAGAAATTGGTATTGAATTTTCGAAGTTGGGATAATTTTGTACCAAATTCCAATTGATCCCAATTTACAATTGGACAATTTTAAAAATTGACCCAACTTTCAAAATTTCAAAACTTCTAAAATTAATATTGAATTTTCGAAGTTGAGATAATTTTGTAAGATTTTCGAAAACTATGCCAAGTTCCAAAATGGTATTGAATTTTCGCAGTTGGGATCATTTTGGATCAACTTCGAAAATTATCCCAACTTCCAATTTCCAATTGGACCCAATTTCCAAATGGACCAATTTAAAAAATTGACCCAACTTCCAAAATTGGTATTGAATTTTCGAAATTGGGATAATTTTGGACCCACTTCGAGAATTATCCCAACTTCCAAAATTGGTATTGAATTTTTGAAGTTGGGATAATTTTGGACCAACTTCGAAAATTATCCCAACTTCCAAATTCCAATTGGGCCAATTTTGAAAATTGACCCAACTTCCAAAATTGGTATTGAATTTTCGAAGTTGGGATAATTTTGTACCAATTTCGAAAATGAACCCAACTTCCAAAATTGGTATTGAATTTTCAAAGTTGGGATAATTTTGGACCCACTTCGAAAATTATCCCAACTTCCTAAATTGGTATTGAATTTTCGAAGTTGGGATAATTTTGTACCAAATTACAATTGATCCCAATTTAAAATTGGACAATTTTAAAAATTGACCCAACTTTCAAAATTGGTATTGAATTTTCGAAGTTGTGATTAATTTGGGCCCACTTCGAAAATTATTCAAACTTCCAAAATTGGTATTGAATTTTCGAAGCTGGGATAATTTTGGACCCACTTCGAAAATTATCCCAACTTCCTAAATTGGTATTGAATTTTCGAAGTTGGGATTAATTTGGGCCCACTTCGAAAATTATTCAAACTTCCAAAATTAATATTGAATTTTCGAAGTTGAGATAATTTTGTAAGATTTTCGAAAACTATCCAAAGTTCCAAAATGGTATTGAATTTTCGAAGTTGGTATAATTTTGGAACAACTTTGAAAATTATTCCAACTTTTAATTTCCAATTGGACCAATTTAGAAAATTGACCCAACTTCTAAAATTGGTATTGAATTTTCGAAGTTGTAATAATTTTGGACCAACTTCGAAAATTATCCTAACTTCCAAATTCCAATTGGACCAATTTAAAAATTTGACCCAACCTCCAAAATTGGTATTGAATTTTCGAAGTTGGGATAATTTTGGAACTTTGAAAATTATTCCAACTTTTAATTTCCAATTGGACCAATTTAGAAAATTATCCCAACTTCCAAATTCCAATTGGGCCCACTTCGAAAATTATTTATACTTCCAAAATTGGTATTGAATTTTCGAAGTTGGTATAATTTTGTAAGATTTTCGAAAACTATCCCAAGTTCCAAAATGGTAATGAATAATCGAAGTTGGGATAATTTTGGATCAACTTCGAAAATTATCCCAACTTCCAATTTCCAATTGGACCCAATTTCCAAATGGACCAAATTAAAAAATTGACCCAACTTCCAAAATTGGTATTGAATTTTCGAAGTTGGGATAATTTTGGACCCACTTCGAGAATTATCCCAACTTCCAAAATTGGTATTGATTTTTTGAAGTTGGGATAATTTTGGACCAACTTCGAAAATTATCCCAACTTCCAATTTCCAATTGGACCCAATTTCCAAATGGACCAATTTAAAAAATTGACCCAACTTCCAAAATTGGTATTGAATTTTCGAAGTTGGGATTATTTTGGACCCACTTCGAGAATTATCCCAACTTCCAAAATTGGTATTGATTTTTTGAAGTTGGGATAATTTTGGACCAACTTCGAAAATTATCCCAACTTCCAATTTCCAATTGGACCCAATTTTCATTTGGACCAATTTCAAAAAATTGACCCAACTTCCAAAATTGGTATTAAATTTTTGAAGTTGGGATAATTTTAGACCCACTTCGAAAATTATTCGAGTTTCCAAAATTGGTATTAAATTTTCGAAGTTAGGTTAATTTTGGACCAAAAACGAAAATTATCCAAACTTCCAAAATTGATATTCAATTTTCGAAGTTGGGATAATTTTGGAAAAACTTTGAAAATTATCCCAACTTCCAAAAATTTCATTTGGACCAATTTAGAAAATTGACCCAACTTCCAAAATTGGTATTCAATTTTCGAAGTTGGTATAATTTTGGAACAACTTTGAAAATTATTCCAAATTTTAATTTCCAATTGGACCAATTTAGAAAATTGACCCAACTTCTAAAATTGGTATTGAATTTTCGAAGTTGTAATAATTTTGGACCAACTTCGAAAATTATCCTAACTTCCAAATTCCAATTGGACCAATTTAAAAATTTGACCCAACCTCCAAAATTGGTATTGAATTTTCGAAGTTGGGATAATTTTGGATCAACTTCGAAAATTATCCCAACTTCCAATTTCCAATTGGACCCAATTTCCAAATGGACCAATTTAAAAAATTGACCCAACTTCCAAAATTGGTATTGAATTTTCGAAGTTTATATAATTTTGGACCCACTTCGAAAATTTTCCCAACTTCCAAAATTGGTATTGATTTTTTGAAGTTGGGATAATTTTGGACCAACTTCGAAAATTATCCCAACTTCCAATTTCCACTTGGACCCAATTTCCATTTGGACCAATTTAAAAAATTGACCCAACTTCCAAAATTGGTATTGAATTTTTGAAGTTGGGATAATTTTGGACCCACTTCGAGAATTATCTTAACTTCCAAAATTGGTATTGAATTTTTGAAGTTGGGATAATTTTGGAGACCCACTTCAAAAAATTATTCCGAGTTTCCAAAATTGGTATTAAATTTTCGAAGTTAGGTTAATTTTGGACCAAATTCGAAAATTATCCCAACTTCCAAAAATTTCGTTTGGACCAATTTAGAAAATTGTCCCAACTTCCAAAATTTGTTTTCAATTTTCGAAGTTGGTATAATTTTGGAACAACTTTGAAAATTATTCCAACTTTTAATTTCCAATTGGACCAATTTAGAAAATTGACCCAACTTCCAAAATTGGTATTGAATTTTCGAAGTTGTTATAATTTTGGACCAACTTCGAAAATTATCCCAACTTCCAAATTCCAATTGGGCCAATTTTGAAAATTGACCCAACTTCCAAAATTGGTATTGAATTTTCGAAGTTGGGATAATTTTGTACCAACTTCGAAAATGAACCCAACTTCCAAAATTGTAATTGAATTTTCAAAGTTGGGATAATTTTGGACCCACTTCGAAAATTATCCCAACTTCCTAAATTGGTATTGAATTTTCGAAGTTGGGATAATTTTTGTACCAAATTCCAATTGATCCCAATTTACAATTGGACAATTTTAAAAATTGACCCAACTTTCAAAATTGGTATTGAATTTTCGAAGTTGGGATTAATTTGGGCCCACTTCGAAAATTATTCAAACTTCCAAAATTGATATTGAATTTTCGAAGTTGAGATAATTTTGTAAGATTTTCGAAAACTATCCCAAGTTCCAAAATGGTATTGAATTTTCGCAGTTGGGATCATTTTGGATCAACTTTGAAAATATTCTTAACTTCCAATTTCCAATTGGGCCAATTTATGAAAAAATTGACCCAACTTCCAAAATTGGTATTGAATTTTCGAAGTTGGGATAATTTTGGACAACTTCGAAATTTATCCCAACTTCCAAATTCCAATTAGACTCAATTCCAAAATTCAAACTTCTAAAATTTTCAATTGGACCAATTTAGAAAATTGACCCAACTTCCAAAATTGGTATTGAATTTTCGAAGTTGGGATAATTTTGGACCAAATTCGAAAATTATCCCAACTTCCAAAATTGGTATTGAATTTTCGAAGTTGGGATAATTTTGGACCCACTTCGAAAATTATTCCAACTTCCAAAATTGGTATTGAATTTTGGAAGTTGGGATAATTTTCGATCAACTTCGAAAATATTCTTAACTTCCAACTTCCAATTGGACCCAATTTCCAAATGGACCAGTTTAAAAATTGACCCAACTTCCAAAATTGGTATTGAATTTTCGAAGTTGGGATAATTTTGGACCAACTTCGAAAATTATCCCAACTTCCAATTTCCAATTGGACAATTTTGAAAATTGACCCAACTTTCAAAATTGTTATTGAATTTTCGAAGTTGGGATTATTTTGGACCCACTTCGAAAATTATTCCAACTTCCAAAATTGGTATTGAATTTTCGAAGTTAAGATAATTTTGTAAGAATTTCGAAAACTATCCCAACTTCCAAAATGGTATTGAATTTTCGAAGTGGGATAATTTGGATCAACTTCGAAAATATTCTTACGTTCCACTTTCCAATTGGACCCAATTTCAAATGGATCAATTTAAAAAATTGGCCCAACTTCCAATATTGGTATTGAATTTTCGAAGTTGGGATAATTTTAGACCCACTTCGAAAATTATTCGAGCTTCCAAAATTGGTATTGAATTTTCGAAGCTGGGATAATTTTGGACCAACTTCGAAAATTATCCCAACTTCCAAAAATTTCAATTGGACCAATTTAGAAAATTGACCCAACTTCCAAAATTGGTATTGAATTTTCGAAGTTGGGATAATTTGGAACATCTTTGAAAATTATTCCAAAGCTTTTAAATTTCCAATTGGACCAATTTAGAAAATTGACCCAACTTCCAAAATTAATATTGAATTTTCGAATTTGGGATAATTTTGGACCAACTTCGAAAATTATCCCAACTTCCAAATTCCAATTGGACCAATTTAGAAATTTGACCCAACTTCCAAAATTGGTATTGCATTTTCAAAGTTGGGATAATTTTGGAACAATTTAGAAAATTATTCCAACTTTTAATTTCCAATTGGACCAATTTAGAAAATTGACCCAACTTCCAAAATTGGTATTGAATTTTCAAAGTTGGGATAATTTTAGACCCACTTCGAAAATTATTCGAGCTTCCAAAATTGGCATTAAATTTTCGAAGTTGGGATAATTTTGGACCAAATTCGAAAATTATCCCAACTTCTATAATTGGTATTGAATTTTCGAAGTTGGGATAATTTTGGACCAACTTCGAAAATTATGAAAACTTCTAAATTCCAATTGGACCAATTTAGAAAATTTACCCAACTTCCAAAATTGGTATACAAATTTCGAAGTTGGGATAATTTTGGACCAACTTCGAAATCGATCCCCACTTGCAAATCTTAATTGGACTCAATTTCCAATTGGACCAATTTAGAAAATTGACCCAACTTCCAAAATTGGTATTAAATATTCGAAGTTGGGATAATTTTGTACCAACTTCGAAAATTATCCCAACTTCCAAAATTGGTATTGAATTTTCAAAGTTGGGATAATTGTGGACCCATTTCGAAAATTATTCCAACTTCCCAAATTGTTATTGAATTTTCGAAGTTAGGATAATTGTGGACCAACTTCGAAAATTATCCCAACTTCCAAATTCCAATTGGACCCAATTTTCAATTTGACACAATTGACCCAACTTTCAAAATTGGTATTGAATCTTTGAAAATTATCCCAACTTCCAAAATTGGTATTGAATTTTCGAAGTTGGGATAATTGTGGACAACTTCGAAATTTATCCCCACTTCCAAATTTCTATTGGACTAAATTTCCAATTGGACCAATTTAGAAAATTGACCCAACTTTCAAAATTGGTATTGAATATGCGAAGTTGGGATAATTTTGTACCAACTTCGAAAATTATCCCAACTTCCAAAATTGGTATTGAATTTTCGAAGTTGGGATAATTGTGGACCAACTTCGAAAATTATCCCATTTTCCAAATTTCAATTGGACCCAATTTTTAAATTGACCTAATTGACCCAACATTCAAAATTGGTATTGAATTTTTGAAGTTGAGATAATTTTGGACCAACTTCGAAAATTATCCCAACTTATAATTTCAATTTGACCCAAATTCCATTTGGACCAACTTCGAAAATTATCCCAACTTCCAAAATTGGTATTGAATGTTCAAAGTTGGGCTAATATTGGTCCAACTTCGAAATGTATCCCATCTTCCATAACTGAAATTTAATTTTTGAAGTTGGGATAATTTTGGAGCAACTTCGAAATCGATCCCCACTTTCAAATTACAATTGGACTCAATTTCCAATTGGACCAATTTAGAAAATTTACCCAACTTCCAAAATTGGTATTGAATATTCGAAGTTGGGATAATTTTGTACCAACTTCGAAAATTATCCCAACTTCCAAAATTTTTATTGATTTTTCAAAGTTGGGATAATTTTGGACCCATTTCGAAAATTATTCCAACTTCCAAAATTGGTATTGAATTTTCGAAGTTAGGATAATTGTGGACCAACTTCGAAAATTATCCCAACTTCCAAAATTGGTATTGAATTTTCAAAGTTGGGATAATTTTGGAACAACTTTGAAAATTATCCCAACTTCCAAAAATTTCATTTGGACCAATTTAGAAAATTGACCCAACTTCCAAAATTGGTATTCAATTTTCGAAGTTGGTATAATTTTGGAACAACTTTGAAAATTATTCCAAATTTTAATTTCCAATTTGACCAATTTAGAAAATTGACCCAACTTCTAAAATTGGTATTGAATTTTCGAAGTTGTAATAATTTTGGACCAACTTCGAAAATTATCCTAAGTTCCAAATTCCAATTGGACCAATTTAAAAATTTGACCCAACCTCCAAAATTGGTATTGAATTTTCGAAGTTGGGATAATTGTGGAACTTTGAAAATTATAACAACTTTTAATTTCTAATTGGACCAATTTAGAAAATTGACCCAACTTCCAAAATTGGTATTGAATTTTCGAAGTTGGGATAATTGTGGACCAACTTCGAAAATTATCCCATTTTCCAAATTTCAATTGGACCCAATTTTTAAATTGATCTAATTGACCCAACTTTCAAAATTGGTATTGAATTTTTGAAGTTGAGATAATTTTGGACCAACTTCGAAAATTATCCCAACTTATAATTTCCAATTTGACCCAAATTCCATTTGGACCAACTTCGAAAATTATCCCAACTTCCAAAATTGGTATTGAATGTTCAAAGTTGGGCTAATATTGGTCCAACTTCGAAAATTATCCCATCTTCCATAACTGAAATTGAATTTTTGAAGTTGGGATAATTTTGGAGCAACTTCGAAATCGATCCCCACTTTCAAATTCCAATTGGACTCAATTTCCAATTGGACCAATTTAGAAAATTGACCCAACTTCCAAAATTGGTATTGAATATTCGAAGTTGGGATAATTTTGTACCAACTTCGAAAATTATCCCAACTTCCAAAATTGGTATTGAATTTTCAAAGTTGGGATAATTTTGGACCCATTTCGAAAATTATTCCAACTTCCAAAATTGGTATTGAATTTTCGAAGTTAGGATAATTGTGGACCAACTTCGAAAATTATCCCAACTTCCAAAATTGGTATTGAATTTTCAAAGTTGGGATAATTTTGGAACAACTTTGAAAATTATCCCAACTTCCAAAAATTTCATTTGGACCAATTTAGAAAATTGACCCAACTTCCAAAATTGGTATTCAATTTTCGAAGTTGGTATAATTTTGGAACAACTTTGAAAATTATTCCAAATTTTAATTTCCAATTTGACCAATTTAGAAAATTGACCCAACTTCTAAAATTGGTATTGAATTTTCGAAGTTGTAATAATTTTGGACCAACTTCGAAAATTATCCCAACTTCCAAAATTGGTATTGAATTTTCAAAGTTGGGATAATTTTGGACCCATTTCGAAAATTATTCCAACTTCCCAAATTGTTATTGAATTTTCGAAGTTAGGATAATTGTGGACCAACTTCGAAAATTATCCCAACTTCCAAATTCCAATTGGACCAATTTAGAAATTTGACCCAACTTCCAAAATTGGTATACAAATTTCGAAGTTGGGATAATTTTGGACCAACTTCGAAATCGATCCCCACTTGCAAATCCCAATTGGACTCAATTTCCAATTGGACCAATTTAGAAAATTGACCCAACTTCCAAAATTGGTATTAAATATTCGAAGTTGGGATAATTTTGTACCAACTTCGAAAATTATCCCAACTTCCAAAATTGGTATTGAATTTTCAAAGTTGGGATAATTTTGGACCCATTTCGAAAATTATTCCAACTTCCCAAATTGTTATTGAATTTTCGAAGTTAGGATAATTGTGGACCAACTTCGAAAATTATCCCAACTTCCAAATTCCAATTGGACCCAATTTTCAATTTGACACAATTGACCCAACTTTCAAAATTGGTATTGAATCTTTGAAAATTATCCCAACTTCCAAAATTGGTATTGAATTTTCGAAGTTGGGATAATTGTGGACAACTTCGAAATTTATCCCCACTTCCAAATTTCTATTGGACTAAATTTCCAATTGGACCAATTTAGAAAATTGACCCAACTTTCAAAATTGGTATTGAATATGCGAAGTTGGGATAATTTTGTACCAACTTCGAAAATTATCCCAACTTCCAAAATTGGTATTGAATTTTCGAAGTTGGGATAATTGTGGACCAACTTCGAAAATTATCCCATTTTCCAAATTTCAATTGGACCCAATTTTTAAATTGACCTAATTGACCCAACTTTCAAAATTGGTATTGAATTTTTGAAGTTGAGATGATTTTGGACCAACTTCGAAAATTATCCCAACTTATAATTTCCAATTTGACCCAAATTCCATTTGGACCAACTTCGAAAATTATCCCAACTTCCAAAATTGGTATTGAATGTTCAAAGTTGGGCTAATATTGGTCCAACTTCGAAAATTATCCCATCTTCCATAACTGAAATTGAATTTCCAATTGGACCAATTTAGAAAATTGACCCAACTTCCAAAATTGGTATTGAATATTCGAAGTTGGGATAATTTTGTACCAACTTCGAAAATTATCCCAACTTCCAAAATTGGTATTGAATTTTCAAAGTTGGGATAATTTTGGACCCATTTCGAAAATTATTCCAACTTCCAAAATTGGTAATGAATTTTCGAAGTTAGGATAATTGTGGACCAACTTCGAAAATTATCCCAACTTCCAAAATTGGTATTGAATTTTCAAAGTTGGGATAATTTTGGAACAACTTTGAAAATTATCCCAACTTCCAAAAATTTCATTTGGACCAATTTAGAAAATTGACCCAACTTCCAAAATTGGTATTCAATTTTCGAAGTTGGTATAATTTTGGAACAACTTTGAAAATTATTCCAAATTTTAATTTCCAATTTGACCAATTTAGAAAATTGACCCAACTTCTAAAATTGGTATTGAATTTTCGAAGTTGTAATAATTTTGGACCAACTTCGAAAATTATCCTAACTTCCAAATTCCAATTGGACCAATTTAAAAATTTGACCCAACCTCCAAAATTGGTATTGAATTTTCGAAGTTGGGATAATTGTGGAACTTTGAAAATTATAACAACTTTTAATTTCTAATTGGACCAATTTAGAAAATTGACCCAACTTCCAAAATTGGTATTGAATTTTCGAAGTTGGGATAATTTTGGATCAACTTCGAAAATTATCCCAACTTCCAATTTCCAATTGGACCCAATTTCCAAATGGACCAATTTAAAAAATTGACCCAACTTCCAAAATTGGTATTGAATTTTCGAAGTTTGGATAATTTTGGACCCACTTCGAAAATTTTCCCAACTTCGAAAATTATCCCAACTTCCAATTTCCACTTGGACCCAATTTCCATTTGGACCAATTTTTGGACCAATTTAAAAAATTGACCCAACTTCCAAAATTGGTATTGAATTTTTGAAGTTGGGATAATTTTGGACCCACTTCGAGAGTTATCTTAACTTCCAAAATTGGTATTGAATTTTTGAAGTTGGGATAATTTTAGACCCACTTCAAAAATTATTCGAGTTTCCAAAATTGGTATTAAATTTTCGAAGTTAGGTTAATTTTGGACCAAATTCGAAAATTATCCCAACTTCCAAAAATTTCGTTTGGACCAATTTAGAAAATTGACCCAACTTCCAAAATTTGTTTTCAATTTTCGAAGTTGGTATAATTTTGGAACAACTTTGAAAATTATTCCAACTTTTAATTTCCAATTGGACCAATTTAGAAAATTGACCCAACTTCTAAAATTGGTATTGAATTTTCGAAGTTGTTATAATTTTGGACCAACTTCGAAAATTATCCTAACTTCCAAATTCCAATTGGGCCAATTTTGAAAATTGACCCAACATCCAAAATTGGTATTGAATTTTCGAAGTTGGGATAATTTTGTACCAACTTCGAAAATGAACCCAACTTCCAAAATTGTAATTGAATTTTCAAAGTTGGGATAATTTTGGACCCACTTCGAAATTTATCCCAACTTCCTAAATTGGTATTGAATTTTCGAAGTTGGGATAATTTTGTACCAAATTCCAATTGATCCCAATTTACAATTGGACAATTTTAAAAATTGACCCAACTTTCAAAATTGGTATTGAATTTTCGAAGTTGGGATTAATTTGGGCCCACTTCGAAAATTATTCAAACTTCCAAAATTGATATTGAATTTTCGAAGTTGAGATAAATTTGTAAGATTTTCGAAAACTATCCCAAGTTCCAAAATGGTATTGAATTTTCGAAGTTGGGATAATTTTGGATCAACTTCGAAAATATTCTTAACTTCCAATTTCCAATTGGGCCAATTTTGAAAATTGACCCAACTTCCAAAATTGGTATTGAATTTTCGAAGTTGGGATAATTGTGGACAACTTCGAAATTTATTCCCACTTCCAAATTCCAATTGGACTCAATTCCAAACTTCCAACTTCTAAAAATTTCAATTGGACCAATTTAGAAAATTGACCCAACTTCCAAAATTGGTATTGAATTTTCGAAGTTGGGATAATTTTGGACCAAATTCGAAAATTATACCAACTTCCAAAATTGATATTCAATTTTCGAAGTTGGGATAATTTTTGACCCACTTCGAAAATTATTCCAACTTCCAAAATTGGTATTGAATTTTTGAAGTTGGGATAATTTTCGATCAACTTCGAAAATATTCTTAACTTCCAATTTCCAATTGGACCCAATTTCCAAATGGACCAGTTTAAAAAATTTACCCAACTTCCAATATTGGTATTGAATTTTCGAAGTTGGGATAATTTTGGACCAACTTCCAAAATTATCCCAACTTCCAATTTCCAATTGGACAATTTTGAAAATTGACCCAACTTTCAAAATTGTTATTGAATTTTCGAAGTTGGGATTATTTTGGACCCACTTCGAAAATTATTCCAACTTCCAAAATTGGTATTGAATTTTCGAAGTTAAGATAATTTTGTAAGAATTTCGAAAACTATCCCAACTTCCAAAATGGTATTGAATTTTCGAAGTTGGGATAATTTTGGATCAACTTCGAAAATATTCTTACGTTCCAATTTCCAATTGGACCCAATTTCCAAATGGACCAATTTAAAAAATTGACCCAACTTCCAATATTGGTATTGAATTTTCGAAGTTGGGATAATTTTAGACCCACTTCGAAAATTATTCGAGCTTCCAAAATTGGTATTGAATTTTCGAAGCTGGGATAATTTTGGACCAACTTCGAAAATTATCCCAACTTCCATAAATTTCAATTGGACCAATTTAGAAAATTGACCCAACTTCCAAAATTGGTATTGAATTTTCGAAGTTGGGATAATTTTGGAACATCTTTGAAAATTATTCCAGCTTTTAATTTCCAATTGGACCAATTTAGAAAATTGACCCAACTTCCAAAATTAATATTGAATTTTCGAATTTGGGATAATTTTGGACCAACTTCGAAAATTATCCCAACTTCCAAATTCCAATTGGACCAATTTAGAAATTTGACCCAACTTCCAAAATTGGTATTGAATTTTCAAAGTTGGGATAATTTTGGAACAATTTAGAAAATTATTCCAACTTTTAATTTCCAATTGGACCAATTTAGAAAATTGACCCAACTTCCAAAATTGGTATTGAATTTTCAAAGTTGGGATAATTTTAGACCCACTTCGAAAATTATTCGAGCTTCCAAAATTGGCATTAAATTTTCGAAGTTGGGATAATTTCGGACCAAATTCGAAAATTATCCCAACTTCTATAATTGGTATTGAATTTTCGAAGTTGGGATAATTTTGGACCAACTTCGAAAATTATCCCAACTTCCAAATTCCAATTGGACCAATTTAGAAATTTGACCCAACTTCCAAAATTGGTATACAAATTTCGAAGTTGGGATAATTTTGTACCAACTTCGAAAATTATCCCAACTTCCAAAATTGGTATTGAATTTTTGAAGTTGGGATAATTTTGTACCAACTTCGAAAATTATCCCAACTTCCAAAATTGGTATTGAATTTTCAAAGTTGGGATAATTTTGGACCCATTTCGAAAATTATTCCAACTTCCAAAATTGGTATTGAATTTTCGAAGTTAGGATAATTGTGGACCAACTTCGAAAATTATCCCAACTTCCAAATTGGTATTGAATTTTCAAAGTTGGGATAATTTTGGACCCATTTCGAAAATTATTCCAACTTCCAAAATTGGTATTGAATTTTCGAAGTTGGGATAATTGTGGACAACTTCGAAATTTATCCCCACTTCCAAATTTCAATTGGACTCAATTTCCAATTGGACCAATTTAGAAAATTGACCCAACTTTCAAAATTGGTATTGAATATTCGAAGTTGGGATAATTTTGTACCAACTTCGAAAATTATCCCAACTTCCAAAATTTGTATTGAATTTTCGAAGTTGGGATAATTGTGGACCAACTTCGAAAATTATCCCAACTTCCAAATTTCAATTGGACTCAATTTCCAATTGGTCCAATTTAGAAAATTGACCCAACTTTCAAAATTGGTATTGAATCTTTGAAAATTATCCCAACTTCCAAAATTGGTATTGAATTTTCGAAGTTGGGATAATTGTGGACCAACTTCGAAAATTATCCCATTTTCCAAATTTCAATTGGACCCAATTTTTAAATTGACCTAATTGACCCAACTTTCCAACTTCGAAAATTATCCCAACTTATAATTTCCAATTTGACCCAAATTCCATTTGGACCAACTTCGAAAATTATCCCAACTTCCAAAATTGGTTTTGAATGTTCAAAGTTGGGCTAATATTGGTCAAACTTCGAAAATTATCCCATCTTCCATAACTGGAATTGAATTTTCGAAGTTGGGATAATTTTGGACCAACTTCGAAATCGATCCCCACTTTCAAATTCCAATTGGACTCAATTTCCAATTGGACCAATTTGGGAAATTGACCCAACTTCCAAAATTGGTATTGAATATTCGAAGTTGGGATAATTTTGTACCAACTTCGAAAATTATCCCAACTTCCAAAATTGGTATTGAATTTTCAAAGTTGGGATAATTTTGGACCCATTTCGAAAATTATTCCAACTTCCAAAATTGGTATTGAATTTTCGAAGTTAGGATAATTGTGGACCAACTTCGAAAATTATCCCAACTTCCAAAATTGGTATTGAATTTTCAAAGTTGGGATAATTTTGGACCCATTTCGAAAATTATTCCAACTTCCAAAATTGGTATTGAATTTTCGAAGTTGGGATAATTGTGGTCAACTTCGAAATTTATCCCCACTTCCAAATTTCAATTGGACTCAATTTCCAATTGGACCAATTTAGAAAATTGACCCAACTTTCAAAATTGGTATTGAATATTCGAAGTTGGGATAATTTTGTACCAACTTCGAAAATTATCCCAACTTCCAAATTTCAATTGGACCCAATTTTTAAATTGACCTAATTGACCCAACTTTCAAAATTTGTATTGAATTTTTGAAGTTGAGATAATTTTGGACCAACTTCGAAAATTATCCCATTTTATAATTTCCAATTTGACCCAAATTCCATTTGGACCAAATTAGAAAATAATCCCAACTTCCAAAATTGGTGTTGAATTTTCGAAGTTGGTATAATTTTCTACCAACTCCGAAAATTATCCCAACTTCCAAAATTGATGTTGAATTTTCGAAGTTGGGATAATTTTGGAACAACTTCGAAAATTATTCCAACTTTCAATTTCCAATTGGACACAATTTCCAATTGGACCAATTTAGAAATTTGACCCAACTTCCAAAATTGGTATTGAATTTTCGAAGTTGAAATAACTTCCAAAATTGGACACAATTTCCAATTGGACCAATTTAGAAATTTGACCCAATTTCCAAAATTGGTATTGAATTTTCGAAGTTGAAATAATTTTGGACCAACTTCGAAAATTATCCCAACTTATAAATTCCAATTTGACCCAAATTCCATTTGGATCAAATTAGAAAATAATCCCAACTTCCAAAATTGGTGTTGAATTTTCAAAGTTGGGATTATTTTGGTCAAACCTCGAAAATTATCCCAACTTCCAAAGTTGGTATTTAATTTTCGAAGTTGGGATAATTTTGGACCAACTTCGAAAATTATCCCAATTTCCAAATTCCAATTGGACCCAGTTTCCAATTTATTTATTTATTTATTTATTTATTTATATATTTTTTATTTATTTAGTTATTTATTTAATTATTTATTTATTTATTTATTTATTTATTTATTTTATTTATTTATTTATTTACTATAAACAGTCGCCAGACAATTAAAACTTAACATTAAAATTATATTTAAAAATAATTAAATTATATATATATATATATATTTATTTTTAAAAATAAAAGATTCGAATTAAATTAAAAGAAATAAAAAAAAAATAAATAGTTCTGGGGTGAGTAGATGTAAATTGATTCAACATTTGTTGCTAGGATTGGGAAAACCCAGGAAAACCCAATCAAATCAATGACCACCACCAGAGATTATGTGATTAATGTGTGAGTAAATGTTCTAACATTAAGGCTTTATTAGTAGAAGCAGACGACTCTAATCTAATAACTCCGTAAAGTCTGTTAAACTCAGAACATAGTACTCTAAAAGGTTCATGCATAAGGTAAGTGCTAATTGTTAATAAGGAAAAGAAACGGGTAGATCTTATAGGAATTGAAAAGTTTAATTTGTTAAGCAAGAATGGCGAGTTAATATCGCCATTTATAAGTTTAAGAATGAAAGTTACACCCAGCATAGTTCGACGGTGAGAAAGAGATGGAAGATTAATTAATAGTAATCTACTAGGATATGGCGATAGGTTAAGCTGTGGGGACTCAGTTTGTTTTGAAGTCTATACTGAATTAGAAACATGCATGAAAAATAGAAACTTCTATAAAAAATTAGCACTCTAATTCAAAAGTTTTGTCTTTGTAAGTCTGATACTGTGGCGCTCCACCGACCACATGATAGATATACCCACGATCGCTACGGAACATCTCTAATTCAAAAAAATAGATGTTTTAAATAAAAGCTCAATACAAAAAAAGAAAAATATTAAAACAAGCACATTCTTCTAAATTATTAGAAGATTACACAAATTCAAACGACCAATTCGAAGTCTATTAAAATAAATACCGCCACAACATATTGAGATCTCTAAAGTTTACTTTACGAAAACAGGAACGCATCTTTAGGTGAAACTAAAGGATCAGTTCTTACAACAGTATCGCATACCTATTCTGTAACAAAGACAAGATCAAGTATTCGGATCCTGCTATTTCGAATTGAGTTGACCTGAGATAGATTTAGTTCAAGAAGTCCCGACAGAAACTCGTTAGAAGTCATTAAGTCTGGTTATCCGACCAAATAACATCGGGCAAGTTAAAGTCACCAACAACTACCAAACAGTCTTTATCCAAAAGCATGCTGTACAAAGATAGAATTACCGTTAAATGAGTAGGTATACAGATAAATCAGACTGGGGAGGAATAAATGAACAGGAAATATATATATATAAGTTAATGTTATGAATTCGCACTTTCACACATACAATTTCTATATTAGTGGGACACCACCCCGTTTTCTATCCATTCTATAACATCTATAAGTAACATAAAGGGGTGAAAGTATAGATGGATCAAGAATATCAGGTTTAAGCCAGGTCTCAGTAAATGCCAAAATGTTATGTTCGAAGGAAAAACTATCTACATAAAGGTTAGAAAGTTTTGACTTAAGGCCTCTAACATTCTGATAAGCAAACAGAATGGAAGAATTTATTAGTTTTTTGACGGAATATTAGTAGGAAGAGAAGGGGTACTGAAGACTGATGTCTCTTTTGCGGACTGTATTCCTTTACAACCATATCATTTAGCCAAAAAGCATTAGTACAAATAGTACTAAATGCACTTGAGGGAACAGATATCTTGAAGGAGGAAATTTCTCTACGATGCTTAAATTTGAATTTCTCAACGGTCATGTAGGGACAATTATTATTAAGTTTGTTTAAAATATACGCCTTAACATCTTCAGTTCAAGTGTCAGATGCCAGGCGAGAAATACAATTTTGTCGTCTATTAGGTACAGACTTCAGAGGTCTGGCAGTCTCCACTACGCTAGGAAGAACATTTGCAGGCGCGGGATGCTTAGGGGAATTAAACACCCGAAACAACCTCTGATGATACAAGAGGCATATCATTGGAAGGCCTACCTTTCTAGGGTTTATTGGATTTAGAGCTATTGTTTGAGGAATAGAGGAATTGTTTGAGGAATATGTTCAGTAGTCAAAACCGGAGTAATAATTACTACTAGAAGAAGGCACACCCACAATAGACGGCTCAGAAAAGTTTTAAAATTATTAAACTTAAATTCCATTGCTTGGCATTCCTTGTGAAGAAGGTCAAAGTTTTTTTTAAAGCACTGAAATTATTGCCCGTATGCATTGCAAATGATTGCATATTAATTTCCGTCTCACGGCAAGCTTCACAACACCATTTAAGACCCATCTTATTGGCGATGTAATCTTTCACACGCGCGGTGAAACCTGCACATTTAACATGAGCAAGATTGACACACAACCAGCAGCTTATAAAATCAGCCTTAGGATCGGACATTATCTTACAGACTTTAATGCAGCTCGAAGTCATGATGTAAGGAAATAAAAGATCGAATAAAGAAATTGAGAAATAATAGGAAGTGAGTTATATTTGAAATGTAACTAACCATGAGGTACAGTTAATGCGTTAAGATCGCAAGCTTTACAAATAAGCATGCAATGAGAGAGCGCAAAGTTAGGAGAGTGACGAAAAGTAACAGACGAGAGTAAGCAAAGAAGAAAAAGCAATAAACTCAGTTGTTAGCGACGCGCACTGTTTGTAAAATACACAAATAAAATGCAATTATTTAATAGCAAACACACGAAGTTTGACACTATATTGTTAAAATTGGCACCTTTAAAAGTATTAAACAACAGAAAGAATTAATAAATTCTAACAACCAATGTTAGAAAATTGACCCAACTTACAAAATTGGTATTGAATTTTCGAAGTTTGCATAATTTTGTACCAACTTCAAAAATATCCCAACTTCCAAAATTGGTATTGAATTTTCAAAGTTGGGATAATTTTGGATCGAAGCTGGTGTTCCGCAAGGCAGTGTTCTAGGTCCGACTCTCTACTCCATTTTTACTGCTGATATGCCCAATAAATATGCGATCTCGGAGTTACATAACAGAGACACTCTCATTGCTACATACGCTGATGACACCGCAGTGCTTACTAAAAACGACAACATATATCATGCCACGAGTGCACTACAAGAATACTTGGACTCGTTTCAAGAATGGGCGAAGAAATGGAATATTTGCGTCAATGCTAGCAAATGCGCCAATATAACCTTCACCAATAGAGTCCGCAGCTGCCCCGGTGTAACTCTAAATGGAAGCGTTATAAGTCACACGTCAGCTCATAAGTACTTGGGTGTCACTCTGGACAGAAGTCTAACTTTTGGCAAGCATATATCGGCATTACAAAACGCTTACAGAAACAAAGTGTCCAAGATGTCCTGGCTTCTGTCTTCCAATAATAAGCTATCTCTGGCAAACAAAACTAAGATCTATAAGGCTATACTAGCTCCTAGCCTCTTTTACGCTATCCAAGTGTTTGGAATTGCAGCCAGTACACATATAAACAAATTACGGGTACTGCAAGCCAAAACACTTAGAAAAATTTCAAACGCTCCCTGTTATATACGAAACAGAGACATTGAGCGAGATCTGAATGTTCCACTGATTGGAGACAGGATTCAAAAGATAGCTAGCAAATACGCAAAGAGGCTAGAGTATCACCCAAACGCCCTTGCCAGGCGACAACACTGCACTGGATTAAGAGCTAAAAGAAGACTTAAACGATTCCACCCTCAAGATCTCCCACAACGGATCTTGACGTAGTGAACTCCCAGAGCATCGTTCGAATAGAAATTATCTTAGACACCAATTCCTAATCAAGATTATCTTAATTGTAAATATTGTAAATTTCCAACCATAGTTTATCTAGATATAGTTTTACTTTAAATTATTTTTTTTCTCATTAGCTTAAGTTGCCACAAAGGTAATAGAATACTATTCAGCTGTAATAAATATTTCTAATAAATACGATTAATAAAAAAAAAAAAAATTCGAAAATTATCCCAACTATCAAAATTGGTATTGAATTTTCGAAGTTGTGATAATTTTGGACCCACTTCGAAAATTATCCCAACTTCCAAAATTGGTATTGAATCTTCAAAGTTGGGATAATTTTGGACTCACTTTGAAATTATCCCAACTTCCAAAATTATCCCATTTTCAAAGTTGGGATAAATTTGTAATAATAATTAATAATAATTATCCCAACTTCCAAAATTGGTATTGAATTTTCAATGTTGGGATAATTTTGGACCCACATCGAAAATTATCCCAACTTCCAAAATTGGTATTGAATTTTCGAAGTTGGGATAATTTTGGACCAACTTCGAAAATTATCTCAACTTCCCAATTCCAATTGGACTCAATTTCCAATTGGACCAATTTAGAAATTTGACCCAACTTCCAATATTGGTATTTAGTTTTCGAAGTTGGGATAATTTTGTACCAACTTCGAAAATTATCCCAACTTCCAAAATTGGTATTGAATTTTCAAAGTTGGGATAAATTTGGACCCACTTCGAAATTATCCCAACTTCCAAAATTGGTATTGAATTTTCGAAGTTGGGATAATTTTGGAACAACTTCGAAAATTATTCCAACTTCCAAATTATAATTGGACCCAATTTCCAATTGAACCAATTTAGAAAATTATCCCAACTTCCAAAATTGGTATTGAATTTTCGAAGTTGGGATAATTTTGTACCAACTTCGAAATTATCCCAACTTCCAAAATTATCCCATTTTCGAAGTTGAGATAATTTTGTACTAACTTCGAAAATTATCCCAATTTCCAAAATTGGTATTGATTTTTCGAAGTTTGTATAATTTTGGACCAACTTCTAAAATTGTCTCATCTTCCAAATTCCAATTGGACCCAATTTCCAATTGAACCAATTTAGAAAATTGACCCAACTTCCAAAATTGGTATTTAATTTTCGAAGTTGGGATCATTTTGGACCAACTTCAAAAATTATTACAACTTCTAATTTCCAATCGGACCCAATTTCCAATTGGACCAATTTAGAAAATTGACCCAACTTCCAAAATTGGTATTGAATTTTCGAAGTTGGTATAATTTTGGACCAACTTCTAAAATTATCCCAACTTATAAATTCCAGTTGGACACAATTTCCATTTGGACCAAATTAGAAAATTAACTTAACTTCCAAAATTGGTGTTGAATTTTCAAAGTTGGGATAATTTTGTACCAACTTCGAAAATTATCCCAACTTCTAAAATTGGTATTGAATTTTCAAAGTTGGAATTATTTTGGAACATCTTCGAAAATTAATCCAACTTCCAAATTCCAATTGGACACAATTACCAATTGAACTAATTTAAAAAAATGACCCAACTTCTAAAATTGGTATTGAATTTTCGAAGTTGGGATAATTTTAGAAAAACTTTGAAAATTATCCCAACTTCCAAAATTGGTATTGATTTTTCGAAGTCGGGATAATTTTGGACCAATTTCGAAAATTATCTCAACTTCCAAATTCTAATTGGACTCAATTTCCAATTGGACCAATTTAGAAATTTTACACAGCTTCCACTATTGGTATTTAGTTTTCGAAGTTGGGATAATTTTGTACCAACTTCGAAAAATTATCCCAACTTCCAAAATTGGTATTGAATTTTCGAAGTTGGGATAATTTTGTACCAACTTCGAAAATTATCCCAACTTCCAAAATTGGTATTGAATTTTCGAAGTTGGGATAATTTTGTACCAACTTCGAAAATTATCCCAACTTCCAAAATTGGTATTGAAATTTCGAAGTTGTGATAATTTTGTACCAACTTCGAAAGTTATCCCAACTTCGAAAATTCAATACCAAGTTTGGAAGTTGGGTCATTTTTTTAAATTGGTTCAATTGGAAATATTGTCCAATTGGAATTTGGAAGCTTTAATAATTTTCGAAGTTGTTCCAAAAATATCCCAACTTGGATAAAGAAAATTGACCCAACTTCCATAATAGGTATTGAATTTTCGAAGTTGGTATTATTTTGGACCAACTTCGAAAATTATCCAGTTGGACACAATTTCCATTTGGATCAAATTAGAAAATTAGCCCAACTTCCAAAATTGGTGTTGAATTTTCAAAGTTGGGATAATTGTGGTCCAACTTCGAAAATTATCATAACTTCCAATTTCCAATTGGACCAATTTAGAAAATGGACCCATATTCAAAAATTGGAATTGAATCTTCGAAGTTGATATAATTTTGTACCAACTTTGAAAATTATCCCAACTTCAAAATTGGTATTGAATTTTTAAAGTTATGATAATTTTGGACCCACTTCGAAAATATCCCAACTTCCAAGAATGTTATTGAATCTTCGAAGTTGGTATAATTTTGGACCAACTTCGAAAATTATCTCAACTTTTAAATTCCAATTGGACTCAATTTCCAATTGGACCAATTTAGAAAATTGACCCAACTTCCAAAATTGGTATTTAATTTTCGACGTTGGCATAATTTTGTACCAACTTCGAATATTATCCCAACTTCTAAAATTGGTATTGAATTTTCAAAGTTGGGATAATTTTGGAAAAACTTCGAAAGTTATTCCAACTTCCAAATTCCAATTGGACCCAATTCCCAATTGAACCAAATTAAAAAAATAACCCAACTTCCAAAATTGGTATTGAATTTTCGAAGTTGGGATAATTTTGGAAAAACTTTGATAATTATCCCAACTTCCAAAATTGGTATTGAATTTTCAATGTTGGGATAGTTTTGGACCCACATCCAAAATTATCCCAACTTGCAAATTCCAATTGGACTCAATTTCCAATTGGACCAATTTAGAAATTTGACCCAACTTCCAATATTTGTATTTAGTTTTCGAAGTTGGGATAATTTTGTACGAACTTCAAAAATTATCCCAACTTCCAAAATTGGTATTGAATTTTCAAAGTTGGGATAAATTTGGACCCACTTCGATATTATCCCAACTTCCAAAATTGGTATTGAATTTTCGAAGTTGGGATCATTTTGGAACAACTTCGAAAATTATTCCAACTTCCAAATTCCAATTGGACCCAATTTCCAATTGAACCAATTTAGAAAATTGACTTAACTTCTAAAATTTTTATTGAATTTTTGATGTTGGGATAATTTTGTACCAACTTCGAAAATTATCCCAACTTCCAAAATTGGTATTGAATTTTCGAAGTTGGGATAATTTTGTACCAACTTCGAAAATTATCCCAACTTCCAAAATTGGTATTGAATTTTTAAAGTTATGATAATTTTGGACCCACTTCGAAAATATCCCAACTTCCAAAATTGTTATTGAATCTTCGAAGTTGGGATAATTTTGGATCAACTTCGAAAATTATCTCAACTTTTGAATTCCAATTGGACTCAATTTCCAATTGGACCAATTTAGAAAATTGACCCAACTTCCAAAATTGGTATTTAATTTTCGAAGTTGGGATAATTTTGTACCAACTTCGAATATTATCCCAACTTCTAAAATAGGTATTGAATTTTCAAAGTTGGGATAAACTTGGACCCATTGCGAAATTATCCCAACTTCCAAAATTGGTATTGAATTTTCGAAGTTGGGATGATTTTGTACCAACTTCGAAAATTATCCCAACTTCCAAAATTGGTATTAAATTTTTAAGGTTGGGGATAATTCGAAATGGGTCCAAAATTATCCCAAAACTTCCAAAATTGGTATTAAATGTTCGAAGTTGGGATAATTTTGTACTAACTTCGAAAATTATCTCAACTTCCAAAATTGGTATTGAATTTTCGAAGTTGGGATAATTTTGGACCCACTTCGAAATTATCACAACTTCCAAATTTGGTATTGAATTTTCGAAGTTGGGATAATTTTGGACCAACTTCGAAAATTAATCCAACTTCCAATTTCCAATTGGACCCAATTTCCAAATGGACCAATTTAAAAAATTGAGCCAACTTCCAAAATTGGTATTGAATTTTCGAAGTTGGGATAATTTTGTACCAACTTCGAAAATTATCCCAACTTCCAAAATTGGTATTGAATTTTTGAAGTTGGGATAATATTAGACCAACTTGGAAAATTATCCCAACTTCCAATTTCCAATTGGACCCAATTTCCAATTGGACCAATTTAAATAGCTGACTTAACTTCCAAAATTGGTATTCAATTTTCGAAGTTGGTATAGTTTTGGACCAAATTCGAAAATTCTCCAAACTTCGAAAATTGGTATTGAATTTTCAAAGTGGGGATAATTTGGACCCACTTCGAAAATTATCCAAACTTCAGAAATTGGAATAGAATTTTCGAAGTTAGTATAATTTTGGACCAATTAATGGAAATTATCCCAATTTCCAACTTCCAATTGGACCCAATTTCCAATTGGACGAATTTAGAAAATTGAGCCAACTCTCAAAATTGGTATTGAATTTTCGAAGTTGTTATAATTTTGGACCAACTTTGAAAATTATCCCAACTTCCAAAATTGGTATTGAATTATCGAAGTTGGGATAATTTTGTACCAACTTCGAAAATTATCCCAACTTCCAAAATTGGTATTGAATTTTCGAAGTTGGGATAATATTAGACCAACTTGGAAAATTATCCCAACTTCCAATTTCCAATTGGACCAATATAGAAAATAAACCCAACTTCCAAAATTGGTATTAAATTATCGAAGTTGGGATAATTTTGTACCAACTTCGAAAATTATCCCAACTTCCAAAATTGGTATTGAATTTTCGAAGTTGGGATAATATTAGACCAACTTGGAAAATTATCCCAACTTCCAATTTCCAATTGGACCCAATTTCCAATTGGACCAATTTAAAAAATTGACCCAAATTGGTATTGAATTTTCGAAGTTGGGATAATTTTGTACCAACTTCGAAAATTATCCCAACTTCCAAAATTGGTATTGAATTTTTGAAGTTGGGATAATTTTGGACCAACTTCGAAAATTATCTCAACTTTTGAATTCCAATTGGACTCAATTTCCAATTGGACCAATTTAGAAAATTGACCCAACTTCCAAAATTGGTATTTAATTTTCGACGTTGGCATAATTTTTTACCAACTTCGAATATTATCCCAACTTATATTATCGAATATTATCTAAAATTGGTATTAAATTTTCAAAGTTGGGATAAACTTGGACCCACTGCAAAATTATCCCAACTTCCAAAATTGGTATTGAATTTTCGACGTTGGGATAATTTTGGAACAACTTCGAAAATTATTCCAACTTCCAAATTCCAATTGCACCCAATTCACAATTGAACCAAATTAAAAAAATAACCCAATTTCCAAAATTGGTATTGAATTTTCGAAGTTGGAATAATTTTGGAAAAACTTTTAAAATTATCCCAACTTCCAAAATTGGTATTGAATTTTCAATGTTGGGATAGTTTTGGACCCACATCGAAAATTATCCCAACTTGGAAATTCCAATTGAACTCAATTTCCAATTGGACCAATATAGAAATTTGACCCAACTTCCAACTTATTGGTATTTAGTTTTCGAAGTTGGGATAATTTTGTACGAACGTCAAAAATTATCCCAACTTCCAATATTGGTATTGAATTTTCAAAGTTGGGATAAATTTGGACCCACTTCGATATTATCCCAACTTCCAAAATTGGTATTGAATTTTCGAAGTTGGGATAATATTACCAAACAACTTGAAAATTATCCCAACTTCCAATTTCCAATTGGACCCAATTTCCAATTGGACCAATTTAAAAAATTGACCCAAATTGGTATTGAATTTTCGAAGTTGGGATAATTTTGTACCAACTTCGAAAATTATCCCAACTTCCAAAATTGGTATTGAATTTTTGAAGTTGGGATAATTTTGGACCAACTTCGAAAATTATCTCAACTTTTGAATTCCAATTGGACTCAATTTCCAATTGGACCAATTTAGAAAATTGACCCAACTTCCAAAATTGGTATTTAATTTTCGACGTTGGCATAATTTTTTACCAACTTCGAATATTATCCCAACTTCTAAAATTGGTATTAAATTTTCAAAGTTGGGATAAACTTGGACCCACTGCAAAATTATCCCAACTTCCAAAATTGGTATTGAATTTTCGACGTTGGGATAATTTTGGAACAACTTCGAAAATTATTCCAACTTCCAAATTCCAATTGGACCCAATTCACAATTGAACCAAATTAAAAAAATAACCCAATTTCCAAAATTGGTATTGAATTTTCGAAGTTGGGATAATTTTGGAAAAACTTTTAAAATTATCCCAACTTCCAAAATTGGTATTGAATTTTCAATGTTGGGATAGTTTTGGACCCACATCGAAAATTATCCCAACTTGCAAATTCCAATTAAACTCAATTTCCAATTGGACCAATATAGAAATTTGACCCAACTTCCAACTTATTGGTATTTAGTTTTCGAAGTTGGGATAATTTTGTACGAACGTCAAAAATTATCCCAACTTCCAATATTGGTATTGAATTCTCAAAGTTGGGATAAATTTGGACCCACTTCGATATTATCCCAACTTCCAAAATTGGTATTGAATTTTCGAAGTTGGGATCATTTTGGAACAACTTCGAAAATTATTCCAACATCCAAATTCCAATTGTACCCAATTTCCAATTGAACCAATTTAAAAAATTGACCCAAATTGGTATTGAATTTTCGAAGTTGTGATAATTTTGTACCAACTTCGAAAATTATCCCAACTTCCAAAATTGGTATTGAATTTTTGAAGTTGGGATAGTTTTGGACCAACTTCGAAAATTATCCCAACTTCCAAATTCCAATTGGATTCAATTTCCAATTGGACCAATTTAAAAAGTTGACTTAACTTCCAAAATTGGTATTGAATTTTCGAAGTTGGGATAATTTTGGACCAAATTCGAAAATTTTTCCAACTTCCAAAATTGGTATTTAATTTTCAAAGTTTGTATAATTTTGGACCCACTTTGAAAATTATCCCAACTTCCAAACTTGGTGTTGAATTTTTGAAGTTGGGATAGTTTTGGAACAACTTCGAAAATTATCCCAACTTCCAAATTCCAATTGGACTCTATTTCCAATTGGACCAATTTAGAAATTGACCCAACTTTTAAAATTGGTATTTAATTTTCGAAGTTAAGATAATTTTGTACCAACTTCGAAAATTATCCCAACTTCCAAAATTGGTATTGAATTTTCAAAGTTTGTATAATTTTGGACCCACTTTGAAAATTATCCCAACTTCCAAACTTGGTGTTGAATTTTCAAAGTTCGGATAATTGTGGTCCAACCTCGAAGATTATCAAAACTTCCAATTTCCAATTGGACCAATTTAGAAAATTGACCCAACTTTTAAAATTGGTATTTAATTATCGAAGTTAAGATAATTTTGTACCAACTTCGAAAATTATCCCAACTTCCAAAATTGGTATTGAATTTTCAAAGTTTGTATAATTTTGGACCCACTTTGAAAATTATCCCAACTTCCAAAATTGGTATTGAATTTTTAACGTTATGATAATTTTGGACCCACTTCGAAAACATCCCAACTTCCAAAATTGTTATTGAATCTTCGAAGTTGGGATAATTTTGGATCAACTTCGAAAATTATCTCAACTTTTGAATTCCAATTGGACTCAATTTCCAATTGGACCAATTTAGAAAATTGACCCAACTTCTAAAATTGTTATTGAATTTTCGATGTTGGGATAGTTTTGGACCAACTTTAAAAATTATCCCAACTTCTAAAATTGGTATTGAATTTTCGAAGTTGGAATAATTTTGTACTAACTTCGAAAATTATCCCAACTTCCAAAATTGGTATTGAATTTTTGAAGTTGGGATAATTTTGGACCAACTTCGAAAATTATCTCAACTTTTGAATTCCAATTGGACTCAATTTCCAATTGGACCAATTTAGAAAATTGACCCAACTTCCAAAATTGGTATTTAATTTTCGACGTTGGCATAATTTTTTACCAACTTCGAATATTATCCCAACTTCTAAAATTGGTATTAAATTTTCAAAGTTGGGATAAACTTGGACCCACTGCAAAATTATCCCAACTTCCAAAATTGGTATTGAATTTTCGAAGTTGGGATAATTTTGGAACAACTTCGAAAATTATTCCAACTTCCAAATTCCAATTGGACCCAATTCACAATTGAACCAAATTAAAAAAATAACCCAATTTCCAAAATTGGTATTGAATTTTCGAAGTTGGGATAATTTTGGAAAAACTTTTAAAATTATCCCAACTTCCAAAATTGGTATTGAATTTTCAATGTTGGGATAGTTTTGGACCCACATCGAAAATTATCCCAACTTGCAAATTCCAATTGAACTCAATTTCCAATTGGACCAATATAGAAATTTGACCCAACTTCCAATTTATTGGTATTTAGTTTTCGAAGTTGGGATAATTTTGTACGACCGTCAAAAATTATCCCAACTTCCAAAATTGGTATTGAATTTTCGAAGTTGGGATCATTTTGGAACAACTTCGAAAATTATTCCAACTTCCAAATTCCAATTGGACCCAATTTCCAATTGAACCAATTTAGAAAATTGACCCAACTTCTAAAATTGTTATTGAATTTTCGAAGTTGGGATAATTTTGGACCAACTTTGAAAATTATCCCAACTTCTAAAATTGGTATTGAATTTTCGAAGTTGGGATAATTTTGTACCAACTTCGAAAATTATCCCAACTTCCAAAATTGGTATTGAATTTTCGAAGTTTGGATAATTTTGTACCAACTTCGAAAATTATCCCAACTTCCAAATTCCAATTGGATTCAATTTCCAATTGGACCAATTTAAAAAGTTGACTTAACATCCAAAATTGGTGTTGAATTTTCGAAGTTGGGATAATTTTGTACCAACTTCGAAAATTATCCCAACTTCCAAAATTGGTATTGAATTTTCGAAGTTTGGATAATTTTGTACCAACTTCGATTCACAATTGAACCAAATTAAAAAAATAACCCAATTTCCAAAATTGGTATTGAATTTTCGAAGTTGGGATAATTTTGGAAAAACTTTTAAAATTATCCCAACTTCCAAAATTGGTATTGAATTTTCAATGTTGGGATAGTTTTGGACCCACATCGAAAATTATCCCAACTTGCAAAATTCAATTGGACTCTATTTCCAATTGGACCAATTTAGAAATTGACCCAACTTTTAAAATTGGTATTTAATTTTCGAAGTTAAGATAATTTTGTACCAACTTCGAAAATTATCCCAACTTCCAAAATTGGTATTGAATTTTCAAAGTTTGTATAATTTTGGACCCACTTTGAAAATTATCCCAACTTCCAAAATTGGTGTTGAATTTACAAAGTTCGGATAATTGTGGTCCAACCTCGAAGATTATCAAAACTTCCAATTTCCAATTGGACAAATTTAGAAAATAGACCCAACTTTTAAAATTGGTATTTAATTATCGAAGTTAAGATAATTTTGTACCAACTTCGAAAATTATCCCAACTTCCAAAATTGGTATTGAATTTTCAAAGTTTGTATAATTTTGGACCCACTTTGAAAATTATCCCAACTTCCAAAATTGGTATTGAATTTTTAAAGTTATGATAATTTTGGACCCACTTCGAAAATATCCCAACTTCCAAAATTGTTATTGAATCTTCGAAGTTGGGATAATTTTGGATCAACTTCGAAAATTATCTCAACTTTTGAATTCCAATTGGACTCAATTTCCAATTGGACCAATTTAGAAAATTGACCCAACTTCTAAAATTGTTATTGAATTTTCGATGTTGGGATAGTTTTGGACCAACTTTTAAAAATTATCCCAACTTCCAAAATTGGTATTGAATTTTCGAAGTTGGAATAATTTTGTACTAACTTCGAAAATTATCCCAACTTCCAAAATTGGTATTGAATTTTTGAAGTTGGGATAATTTTGGACCAACTTCGAAAATTATCTCAACTTTTGAATTCCAATTGGACTCAATTTCCAATTGGACCAATTTAGAAAATTGACCCAACTTCCAAAATTGGTATTTAATTTTCGACGTTGGCATAATTTTTACCAACTTCGAATATTATCCCAACTTCTAAAATTGGTATTAAATTTTCAAAGTTGGGATAAACTTGGACCCACTGCAAAATTATCCCAACTTCCAAAATTGGTATTGAATTTTCGAAGTTGGGATAATTTTGGAACAACTTCGAAAATTATTCCAACTTCCAAATTCCAATTGGACCCAATTCACAATTGAACCAAATTAAAAAAATAACCCAATTTCCAAAATTGGTATTGAATTTTCGAAGTTGGGATAATTTTGGAAAAAACTTTAAAATTATCCCAACTTCCAAAATTGGTATTGAATTTTCAATGTTGGGATAGTTTTGGACCCACATCGAAAATTATCCCAACTTGCAAATTCCAATTGAACTCAATTTCCAATTGGACCAATATAGAAGATTGACCCAACTTCCAATTTATTGGTATTTAGTTTTCGAAGTTGGGATAATTTTGTACGACCTTAAAAATTATCCCAACTTCCAAAATTGGTATTGAATTTTCGAAGTTGGGATCATTTTGGAACAACTTCGAAAATTATTCCAACTTCCAAATTCCAATTGGACCCAATTTCCAATTGGACCAATTTAGAAAATTGACCCAACTTCTAAAATTGTTATTGAATTTTCGAAGATTGGGATAATTTTGGACCAACTTTGAAAATTATCCCAACTTCTAAAATTGGTATTGAATTTTCGAAGTTGGGATAATTTTGTACCAACTTCGAAAATTATCCCAACTTCCAAAATTGGTATTGAATTTTCGAAGTTTGGATAATTTTGGACCAACTTCGAAAATTATCCCAACTTCCAAATTCCAATTGGATTCAATTTCCAATTGGACCAATTTAAAAAGTTGACTTAACTTCCAAAATTGGTGTTGAATTTTCGAAGTTGGGATAATTTTGTACCAACTTCGAAAATTATCCCAACTTCCAAAATTGGTATTGAATTTTCGAAGTTTGGATAATTTTGTACCAACTTCGATTCACAATTGAACCAAATTAAAAAAATAACCCAATTTCCAAAATTGGTATTGAATTTTCGAAGTTGGGATAATTTTGGAAAAACTTTTAAAATTATCCCAACTTCCAAAATTGGTATTGAATTTTCAATGTTGGGATAGTTTTGGACCCACATCGAAAATTATCCCAACTTGCAAATTCCAATTGGACTCTATTTCCAATTGGACCAATTTAGAAATTGACCCAACTTTTAAAATTGGTATTTAATTTTCGAAGTTAAGATAATTTTGTACCAACTTCGAAAATTATCCCAACTTCCAAAATTGGTATTGAATTTTCAAAGTTTGTATAATTTTGGACCCACTTTGAAAATTATCCCAACTTCCAAAATTGGTGTTGAATTTACAAAGTTCGGATAATTGTGGTCCAACCTCGAAGATTATCAAAACTTCCAATTTCCAATTGGACAAATTTAGAAAATAGACCCAACTTTTAAAATTGGTATTTAATTATCGAAGTTAAGATAATTTTGTACCAACTTCGAAAATTATCCCAACTTCCAAAATTGGTATTGAATTTTCAAAGTTTGTATAATTTTGGACCCACTTTGAAAATTATCCCAACTTCCAAAATTGGTATTGAATTTTTAAAGTTATGATAATTTTGGACCCACTTCGAAAATATCCCAACTTCCAAAATTGTTATTGAATCTTCGAAGTTATCCCAACTTCTAAAATTGGTATTGAATTTTCGAAGTTGGAATAATTTTGTACCATCTTCGAAAATTATCCCAACTTCCAAAATTGGTATTGAATTTTCAAAGTTTGTATAATTTTGGACTCACTTTGAAAATTATCCCAACTTCCAAAATTGGTGTTGAATTTTCAAAGTTGGGATAATTGTAATCCAACATCGAAGATTATCACAACTTCCAATTTCCAATTGGACCAATTTAGAAAAATTGACCCAACTTTTAAAAATTGGTATTTAATTATCGAAGTTAAGATAATTTTGTACCAACTTCGAAAATTATCCCAACTTCAAAAATTGGTATTGAATTTTCGAAGTTTGGATAATTTTAGAAAAACTTTGAAAAATATCCCAACTTAAAAAATTGGTATTGAATTTTTCGAAGTTGGGATAATTTTGGATTAACTTCGTAAATTATCTCAACTTTTGAATTCCAATTATACTCAATTTCCAATTGGACCAATTTAGAAAATTGACCCAACTTCCAAAATTGGTATTTAATTTTCGAAGTTGGGATGATTTTGTACCAACTTCGAAAATTATCCCAACTTCCAAAATTGGTTTTGAATTTTCGAAATTGAGATAATTTGGACCAACTTCGAAAATTATCCCAACTTCCAAAACTATTATTTAATTTTTTGAAGTTGGGATAATTTTGGACCAACTTCGAAAATTATCCCAACTTCCGAATTTCAATTGTACACAATTTCCAATCGGAACAATTTAGAAAATTGACTAAACTTCCAAAATTGGTATTGAATTTTCAAACTTGGGATAATTTGGACCAACTTCGAAAATTATCCCAACTTCCAAAATTGGTATTGAATTTTTAAAGTTATGATAATTTTGGACCCACTTCGAAAATATCCCAACTTCCAAAATTGTTATTGAATCTTCGAAGTTATCCCAACTTCTAAAATTGGTATTGAATTTTCGAAGTTGGAATAATTTTGTACCATCTTCGAAAATTATCCCAACTTCCAAAATTGGTATTGAATTTTCAAAGTTTGTATAATTTTGGACTCACTTTGAAAATTATCCCAACTTCCAAAATTGGTGTTGAATTTTCAAAGTTGGGATAATTGTAATCCAACATCGAAGATTATCACAACTTAAAATTTCCAATTGGACCAATTTAGAAAATTGACCCAACTTTTAAAATTGGTATTTAATTATCGAAGTTAAGATAATTTTGTACCAACTTCGAAAATTATCCCAACTTCAAAAATTGGTATTGAATTTTCGAAGTTTGGATAATTTTAGAAAAACTTTGAAAAATATCCCAACTTAAAAAATTGGTATTGAATTTTCGAAGTTGGGATAATTTTGGATTAACTTCGTAAATTATCTCAACTTTTGAATTCCAATTGTACTCAATTTCCAATTGGACCAATTTAGAAAATTGACCCAACTTCCAAAATTGGTATTTAATTTTCGAAGTTGGGATGATTTTGTACCAACTTCGAAAATTATCCCAACTTCCAAAATTGGTTTTGAATTTTCGAAATTGAGATAATTTGGACCAACTTCGAAAATTATCCCAACTTCCAAAACTATTATTTAATTTTTTGAAGTTGGGATAATTTTGGACCAACTTCGAAAATTATCCCAACTTCCGAATTTCAATTGTACACAATTTCCAATCGGAACAATTTAGAAAATTGACTAAACTTCCAAAATTGGTATTGAATTTTCAAACTTGGGATAATTTGGACCAACTTCGAAAATTATCCCAACTTCCAAAATTGGTATTGAATTTTTAAAGTTGGGATAATTTTGGACCCACTTCGAAAATATCCCAACTTCCAAAATTGTTATTGAATCTTCGAAGTTGGGATAATTTTGGATCAACTTCGAAAATTATCTCAACTTTTGAATTCCAATTGGACTCAATTTCCAATTGGACCAATTTAGAAAATTGACCCAACTTCTAAAATTGTTATTGAATTTTCGATGTTGGGATAATTTTGGACCAACTTTGAAAATTATCCCAACTTCTAAAATTGGTATTGAATTTTCGAAGCTGGAATAATTTTGTACCATCTTCGAAAATTATCCCAACTTCCAAAATTGGTATTGAATTTTCAAAGTTTGTATAATTTTGGACTCACTTTGAAAATTATCCCAACTTCCAAAATTGGTGTTGAATTTTCAAAGTTGGGATAATTGTAATCCAACCTCGAAGATTATCACAACTTCCAATTTCCAATTGGACCAATTTAGAAAATTGACCCAACTTTTAAAATTGGTATTTAATTATCGAAGTTAAGATAATTTTGTACCAACTTCGAAAATTATCCCAACTTCCAAAATTGGTATTGAATTTTCAAAGTTGGGATAATTTTGGACCCACTTCGAAAATTATCCCAACTTCCAAAATTGGTATTGAATTTTCGAAGTTGGGATAATTTTGGATTAACTTCGTAAATTATCTCAACTTTTGAATTCCAATCGGACTCAATTTCCAATTGGACCAATTTAGAAAATTGACCCAACTTCCAAAATTGGTATTTAATTTTCGAAGTTGGGATGATTTTGTACCAACTTCGAAAATTATCCCAACTTCCAAAATTGGTTTTGAATTTTCGAAATTGAGATAATTTGGACCAACTTCGAAAATTATCCCAACTTCCAAAACTATTATTTAATTTTTTGAAGTTGGGATAATTTTGGACCAACTTCGAAAATTATCCCAACTTCCGAATTTCAATTGTACACAATTTCCAATCGGAACAATTTAGAAAATTGACTCAACTTCCAAAATTGGTATTTAATTTTCGAAGTTGGGATAATTTTACACAAAAATTAGAAAATTCTCCAAACCTCCAAAATTGGTATTGAATTTTCAAACTTGGGATAATTTGGACCAACTTCGAAAATTATCCCAACTTCCAAAATTGGTATTGAATTTTTAAAGTTATGATAATTTTGGACCCACTTCGAAAATATCCCAACTTCCAAAATTGTTATTGAATCTTCGAAGTTGGGATAATTTTGGATCAACTTCGAAAATTATCTCAACTTTTGAATTCCAATTGGACTCAATTTCCAATTGGACCAATTTAGAAAATTGACCCAACTTCTAAAATTGTTATTGAATTTTCGATGTTGGGATAATTTTGGACCAACTTTGAAAATTATCCCAACTTCTAAAATTGGTATTGAATTTTCGAAGCTGGAATAATTTTGTACCATCTTCGAAAATTATCCCAACTTCCAAAATTGGTGTTGAATTTTCAAAGTTGGGATAATTGTAGTCCAACCTCGAAGATTATCACAACTTCCAATTTCCAATTGGACCAATTTAGAAAATTGACCCAACTTTTAAAATTGGTATTTAATTATCGAAGTTAAGATAATTTTGTACCAACTTCGAAAATTATCCCAACTTCCAAAATTGGTATTGAATTTTCAAAGTTGGGATAATTTTGGACCCACTTCGAAAATTATCCCAACTTCCAAAATTGGTATTGAATTTTCGAAGTTGGGATAATTTTGGATTAACTTCGAAAATTATCTCAACTTTTGAATTCCAATTGGACTCAATTTCCAATTGGACCAATTTAGAAAATTGACCCAACTTCCAAAATTGGTATTTAATTTTCGAAGTTGGGATGATTTTGTACCAACTTCGAAAATTATCCCAATTTCCAAAATTGGTTTTGAATTTTCGAAATTGAGATAATTTGGACCAACTTCGAAAATTATCCCAACTTCCAAAACTATTATTTAATTTTTTGAAGTTGGGATAATTTTGGACCAACTTCGAAAATTATCCCAACTTCCGAATTTCAATTGTACACAATTTCCAATTGGACCAATTTAGAAAATTGACTCAACTTCCAAAATTGGTATTGAATTTTCGAAGTTATGATAATTTTACACAAAAATTAGAAAATTCTCCCAATTTCCAAAATTGGTATTGAATTTTCAAACTTGGGATAATTTTGACCCATTTCGAAAATTATCCCAACTTCAAAAATTGGTATTGAATTTTCGAAGTTTGGATAATTTTAGAAAAACTTCGAAAATTATCCCATCTTGCAAAATTGGTATTGAATTTTTAAAGTTGGGATAATTTTGGACCAACTTCGAAAATTATCCCAACTTCCAAATTCCAATTGGACCCAATTTCCAATTGGACCAATTTAGAAAATTGACCCAACTTCCAAAATGGGTATTGAATTTTCGAAGTTGGAATAATTTTGTACCAACTTCGAAAATTATCCCAACTTCAAAAATTGGTATTGAATTTTCGAAGTTTGGATAATTTTAGAAAAACTTTGAAAATTATCCCAACTTAAAAAATTGGTATTGAATTTTTCGAAGTTGGGATAATTTTGGATTAACTTCGTAAATTATCTCAACTTTTGAATTCCAATTGGACTCAATTTCCAATTGGACCAATTTAGAAAATTGACCCAACTTCCAAAATTGGTATTTAATTTTCGAAGTTGGGATGATTTTGTACCAACTTCGAAAATTATCCCAACTTCCAAAATTGGTTTTGAATTTTCGAAATTGAGATAATTTGGACCAACTTCGAAAATTATCCCAACTTCCAAAACTATTATTTAATTTTTTGAAGTTGGGATAATTTTGGACCAACTTCGAAAATTATCCCAACTTCCGAATTTCAATTGTACACAATTTCCAATCGGAACAATTTAGAAAATTGACTCAACTTCCAAAATTGGTATTTAATTTTCGAAGTTGGGATAATTTTACACAAAAATTAGAAAATTCTCCAAACCTCCAAAATTGGTATTGAATTTTCAAACTTGGGATAATTTGGACCAACTTCGAAAATTATCCCAACTTCAGAAATTGGAATTGAATTTTCGAAGTTGGGATAATTTTGTAACAACTTCGAAAATTATCCCATCTTCCAAAATTGGTATTTTTTTTTTTTTTTTTTTTTTTTTGAAACTTTGTTTATTAAATATAGAACCGGTACAACAAAACGGACCATAACTTTACAATTGACCAATCTTAGAAAACACCTGACCCAACTTGCTGAAGACAAGAGGTATTGAATTTTCATGTTGGGATAATGTATGTACAAATCGAAATTATCCCAACTCAAAATTGATTGAATTTTCGAAGTTTGGCATAATTTTGGGCCTTTTTCAGCCTCCTGAAATCTGGCATTGAATTTAGTTGCCGTGCCAAAAAACTGCGGTGCCTCTCCAGCCTGTCGCCGTATCTACTGGTATGCCTGTTTATCTGCTCCTCTACGGTATGCAGATTTAGGTCTCTATTTCAAGGGTGGAGCCACGAACGTACCAGGGACAACCAGTTATATGTCGCAAGGCGCGATTCTGCATTGTTTGGATACGCTTTGTATCTCGACTTCGCAAATTATGCCCCAAATCTGCACCCCGTAGAGCCAGAATTGGCAAGATGCAGTGCGCATAAACTGCCCTCTTGGCTCGCAGATTGAAGTTGAGCTTTTTTTGTACCAACCATTCGAAAATTCTGCCAACTTCAAATGCCCACAATTTTATTGATAGTTTGCTGAGATGTGTCTCCAAAATGTGGTAGTGAATTTGTCGAAACCCAAGATACTATTGGGGCTGCTTTAAGTTGGGATTTTGCCCAACTTCAAACATTCCAGCTCGAAAATTGGTAGTGACCATTTCTTCAAGTTGTGAAATTTTAGAATTGTTTTGGCATTTAATCTTGGAAAATTCCAACTCCTGCAACAATTGGTATTGAATTTTCGAGTTGAGATAATTTTTGAGACCAACTTCGCAAATTATCCCAACGTCGGCATTCGCAATTGTACATGACAGCGATGTCATCAGCATTGTGGCTATCAAAGCCTTCCAACTCGTCCAAATTGGGCTGCGCTTTGGGGTTGGGATGTCGGCGGTGTAGAATAAGAGCAGCGGCCCCAAGACACTACCTTGGACCAACTTCTGCAATCCCAACTTCCAAATTGGGGTAGATTGAATTTTCAAGTTGGGATAATTTTGGATTCCCGTCCTGTTAAATTATGCCTCAGAGTTCCAAATTAAGTGCAGGCAGGTATTTTTTATTTTAACAATTTCGAAAATTGACCAACTTCCAAAATTGGTATTGACTTTTCGAAGTTGGGATAATTTTGACCAAATTTGAAAATTGTCCCGTTGGTCCAAAATTGGTATGAATTTGCCTAACCAGCCTGGGACTAATTTTGACCAAGGCCTCGAAAATTATCCCAACTTCAAAATTGGTGATCCGAATTTTCGAAGCTGGATCTATTGTTTAACAACTTCTGAAAATTATCCCATCTTCCAAAATTGGTATTGAATTTTCCAGACCTTTGGATAATTTTGGACCAACAGGATAATTAGCCCAAGGATTCCGAATCGTCCTCCTTTTTCCCGGTTTGTGAATCATAATAATTGAATAAATTTAAAAAAAATTAAAAAAAAAAAAAAAAAAATTGACCCAACTTCCAAAATGGGTATTGAATTTTCGAAGTTGGAATAATTTTGTACCAACTTCGAAAATTATTCCAACTTCCAAAATTGGTATTTAATTTTCAAAGTTGGGATAATTTTGGACCCATTTCGAAATTATCCCAACTTCCAAAATTGGTATTGAATTTTCGAAGTTGTGATAATTTTGGACCAACTTCAAAAATTATTCCAACTTCCAATTTCCAATTGGACCAATATAGAAAATTGACCCAACTTCCAAAATGGGTATTGAATTTTCGAAGTTGGGATAATTTTGTACCAACTTCGAAAATTATCCCAACTTCCAAAATTGGTATTTAATTTTCGAAGTTAAGATAATTTTGGACCAACTTCGAAAATTATCCCAACTTCCAAAATTGGTATTAATTTTCAATTGGACCCAATTTCCAAAAATTCCAATTTACAATTGGACCAATTTAAAAAATTGACCCAACTTCCAAAATTGGTATTGAATTTTCGAAGTTGGGATAATTTTGTACCAACTTCGAAAATTATCCCAACTTCCAAAATTGGTATTGAATTTTCGAAGTTGGTATAATTTTTGGACCAAATTCGAAAATTCTCCAAACTTCCAAAATTGGTATTGAATTTCAAAGTTGGGATAATTTGGACCCACTTCGAAAATTATCCCAACTTCAGAAATTGGAATTGAATTTTCGAAGTTTGTATAATTTTGGACCAATTAATGGAAATTATCCCAATTTCCAATTTCCAATTGGACCCAATTTCCAATTGGACCAATTTAGAAAATTGAGCCAACTCTCAAAATTGGTTTTGAATTTTCGAAGTTGGGATAATTTTGTACCAACTTCGAAAATTATCCCAACTTCAAAAATTGGAATTGAATTTTTAAAGTTGGGATAATTTTGTACCAACTTCGAAAATTATCCCAACTTCCAAAATTGGAATTGAATTTTCGAAGTTGGAGTTATTTTGGACCAACTTCGAAAATAATCCCAACATCCAAATTCCAATTGGACCCAATTTCCAATTGGACCAATTTAGAAAATTGACCCAGCTTACAAAATTGGTATTGAATTTTCGAAGTTGGGAAAATTTTGTACCAACTTTAAAAATTATCCCAACTTCCAAAATTGGTATTGAATTTTCAAAGTTGGGATAATTTTGGACCCACTTCGAAAATTATCCCAACTTCCAAAATTGGTATTGAATTTTCAAAGTTTGTATAATTTTGGACCCACTTTGAAAATTATCCCAACTTCCAAAATTGGTATTGAATTTTTAAAGTTATGATAATTTTGGACCCACTTCGAAAATATCCCAACTTCCAAAATTGTTATTGAATCTTCGAAGTTGGGATAATTTTGGATCAACTTCGAAAATTATCTCAACTTTTGAATTCCAATTGGACTCAATTTCCAATTGGACCAATTTAGAAAATTGACCGAACTTCTAAAATTGGTATTGAATTTTCAAAGTTTGTATAATTTTGGACTCACTTTGAAAATTATCCCAACTTCCAAAATTGGTATTGAATTTTCGAAGTTGGGATAATTTTGTACCAACTTCGAAAATTATCCCAACTTCCAAAATTGGTATTGAATTTTCAAAGTTTGTATAATTTTGGACTCACTTTGAAAATTATCCCAACTTCCAAAATTGGTGTTGAATTTTCAAAGTTGGGATAATTGTGGTCCAAACTCGAAGATTATCACAACTTCCAATTTCCAATTGGACCAATTTAGAAAATTGACCCAACTTTTAAAATTGGTATTTAATTATCGAAGTTAAGATAATTTTGTCCCAACTTCGAAAATTATCCCAACTTCCAAAATTGGTATTGAATTTTCAAAGTTGGGATAATTTTGGACCCACTTCGAAAATTATCCCAACTTCCAAAATTGGTATTGAATTTTCGAAGTTGGGATAATTTTGGATTAACTTCGAAAATTATCTCAACTTTTGAATTCCAATTGGACTCAATTTCCAATTGGACCAATTTAGAAAATTGACCCAACTTCCAAAATTGGTATTTAATTTTCGAAGTTGGGATGATTTTGTACCAACTTCGAAAATTATCCCAACTTCCAAAATTGGTTTTGAATTTTCGAAATTGAGATAATTTGGACCAACTTCGAAAATTATCCCAACTTCCAAAACTATTATTTAATTTTTTGAAGTTGGGATAATTTTGGACCAACTTCGAAAATTATCCCAACTTCCGAATTTCAATTGTACACAATTTCCAATTGGACCAATTTAGAAAATTGACTCAACTTCCAAAATTGGTATTTAATTTTCGAAGTTGGGATAATTTTACACAAAAATTAGAAAATTCTCCAAACCTCCAAAATTGGTATTGAATTTTCAAACTTGGGATAATTTGGACCCACTTCGAAAATTATCCCAACTTCAGAAATTGGAATTGAATTTTCGAAGTTGGGATAATTTTGTAACAACTTCGAAAATTATCCCATCTTCCAAAATTGGTATTGAATTTTCGAAGTTGGGATAATTTTGGACCAACTTCGAAAATTATCCCAACTTCCAAATTCCAATTGGACCCAATTTCCAATTGGACCAATTTAGAAAATTGACCCAACTTCCAAAATGGGTATTGAATTTTCGAAGTTGGAATAATTTTGTACCAACTTCGAAAATTATCCCAACTTCCAAAATTGGTATTTAATTTTCAAAGTTGGGATAATTTTGGACCCATTTCGAAATTATCCCAACTTCCAAAATTGGTATTGAATTTTCGAAGTTGTGATAATTTTGGACCAACTTCAAAAATTATTCCAACTTCCAATTTCCAATTGGACCAATATAGAAAATTGACCCAACTTCCAAAATGGGTATTGAATTTTCGAAGTTGGGATAATTTTGTAACCACTTCGAAAATTATCCCATCTTTCAAAATTGGTATTGAATTTTCAAAGTTGGGATAATTTTGTACCAACTTCGAAAATTATCCCAACTTCCAAAATTGGTATTTAATTTTCGAAGTTGAGATAATGTTGGACCAACTTCGAAAATTATCCCAACTTCCAAATTCCAATTGGACCCAATTTCCAATTGGACCAATTTAAAAAGTTGACTTAACTTCCAAAATTGGTATTGAATTTTCGAAGTTGGGATAATTTTGTACCAACTTCGAAAATTATCCCAACTTCCAAAATTGGTATTGAATTTTCGAAGTTGGTATAATTTTTGGACCAAATTCGAAAATTCTCCAAACTTCCAAAATTGGTATTGAATTTCAAAGTTGGGATAATTTGGACCCACTTCGAAAATTATCCCAACTTCAGAAATTGGAATTGAATTTTCGAAGTTGGTATAATTTTGGACCAATTAATGGAAATTATCCCAATTTCCAATTTCCAATTGGACCCAATTTCCAATTGGACCCAATTTCCAATTGGACCAATTTAGAAAATTGAGCCAACTCTCAAAATTGGTTTTGAATTTTCGAAGTTGGGATAATTTTGTACCAACTTCGAAAATTATCCCAACTTCAAAAATTGGAATTGAATTTTTAAAGTTGGGATAATTTTGTACCAACTTCGAAAATTATCCCAACTTCCAAAATTGGAATTGAATTTTCGAAGCTGGAGTTATTTTGGACCAACTTCGAAAATAATCCCAACATCCAAATTCCAATTGGACCCAATTTCCAATTGGACCAATTTAGAAAATTGACCCAGCTTACAAAATTGGTATTGAATTTTCGAAGTTGGGAAAATTTTGTACCAACTTTAAAAATTATCCCAACTTCCAAAATTGGTATTGAATTTTCGAAAGTTGGGATAATTTTGGACCTACTTCGAAAATTATCCCAACTTCCAATAATTGGTATTGAATTTTCAATTGGGACAATTTTGGAAAATTGAAATTATCCCAACTTCCAAAATTGGTATTGAATTTTCAAAGTTGGGATAATTTTGACCCAAAATTTAGAAAATTCTCCCAACTTTCCAAAATTGGTATTGAATTTTCAAACTTGGGATAATTTTGACCAATTTCGAAAATTATCCCAACTTCAAAAATTGGAATTGAATTTTCGAAGTTTGGATAATTTTGGACCATCTTCGAAAATTATCCCAACTTCCAAAATTGGTATTGAATTTTTCGAAGTTGGGATAATTTTGGACGAACTTCGAAAATTATCTCAACTTTTGAATTCCAATTGGACTCAATTTCCAATTGGACCAATTTAGAAAATTGACCCAACTTCCAAAATTGGTATGTAATTTTCGAAGTTGGGATGATTTTGTACCAACTTCGAAAATTATCCCAACTTCCAAAATTGGTTTTGAATTTTCGAAATTGAGATAATTTGGACCAACTTCGAAAATTATCCCAACTTCCAAAACTATTATTTAATTTTTTGAAGTTGGGATAATTTTGGACCAACTTCGAAAATTATCCCAACTTCCAAATTTCAATTGTACACAATTTCCAATTGGAACAATTTAGAAAATTGACCCAACTTCCAAAATGGGTATGGAATTTTCGAAGTTGGAATAATTTTGGAGACCAACTTGAAAATTATCCCAACTTCCAAAATTAATTCACCCAACTTCCAAAATTGGTATTTAATTTTCAAAGTTGGGATAATTTTGGACCCATTTCGAAATTATCCCAACTTCCAAAATTGGTATTGAATTTTCGAAGTTGTGATAATTTTGGACCAACTTCAAAAATTATTCCAACTTCCAATTTCCAATTGGACCAATATAGAAAATTGACCCAACTTCCAAAATGGGTATTGAATTTTCGAAGTTATGATAATTTTGTAACCACTTCGAAAATTATCCTAACTTTCAAAATTGGTATTGAATTTTCAAAGTTGGGATAATTTTGTACCAACTTCGAAAATTATCCCAACTTCCAAAATTGGTATTTAATTTTCGAAGTATAGATAATGTTGGACCAACTTCGAAAATTATCCCAACTTCCAAATTCCAATTGGACCCAATTTCCAATTGGACCAATTTAGAAAATTGACCCAGCTTACAAAATTGGTATTGAATTTTCGAAGTTGGGAAAATTTTGTACCAACTTTAAAAATTATCCCAACTTCCAAAATTGGTTTTGAATTTTCGAAATTGAGATAATTTGGACCAACTTCGAAAATTATCCCAACTTCCAAAACTATTATTTAATTTTTTGAAGTTGGGATAATTTTGGACCAACTTCGAAAATTATCCCAACTTCCGAATTTCAATTGTACACAATTTCCAATCGGAACAATTTAGAAAATTGACTCAACTTCCAAAATTGGTATTTAATTTTCGAAGTTGGGATAATTTTACACAAAAATTAGAAAATTCTCCAAACCTCCAAAATTGGTATTGAATTTTCAAACTTGGGATAATTTGGACCCACTTCGAAAATTATCCCAACTTCAGAAATTGGAATTGAATTTTCGAAGTTGGGATAATTTTGTACCAACTTCGAAAATTATCCCATCTTCCAAAATTGGTATTGAATTTTCGAAGTTGGGATAATTTTGGACCAACTTCGAAAATTATCCCAACTTCCAAATTCCAATTGGACCCAATTTCCAATTGGACCAATTTAGAAAATTGACCCAACTTCCAAAATGGGTATGGAATTTTCGAAGTTGGAATAATTTTGTACCAACTTCGAAAATTATCCCAACTTCCAAAATTGGTATTGAATTTTCGAAGTTGGGATAATTTTGGAACAATTTCGAAAATTATCCCCACTTCCAATATTGGTATTGAATTTTCGAAGTTGTGATAATTTTCGATCAACTTCGAAAATTAGTCCAACTTCCAATTTCCAATTGGACCCTATTTCCAATTGTACCAATATAGAAAATTGACCAAACTTCCAAAATTGGTATTGAATTTTCAAAGTTGGATAATTTTGGACCAACTTCAAAAATTATCCCAACTTCCAAAATTGGTATTGAATTTTCAAAGTTGGGATAATTTAGACCCACTTCGAAAATTATCCCAACTTCAGAAATGTGAATTGATTTTTCGAAGTTGGGATAATTTTGGACCAACTTCGAAAATTATCCCAATTTCCAATTGGACCCAATTTCCAATTGGACCAATTTAGAAAATTGACCCAACTTCCAAAATTGGTATTGAATTTTCGAAGTTGGGATAATTTTGGACCAACTTCGAAAATTATCCCAACTTCCAAATTCCAATTGGTCCCAATTTCCAATTGGACCAATTTAAAAAATTGACTTAACTTCCAATATTGGTATTGAATTTTCGAAGTTGTGATAATTTTGTACCAACTTCAAAAATTATTCCAACTTCCAATTTCCAATTGGACCAATATAGAAAATTGACCCAACTTCCAAAATGGGTATTGAATTTTCGAAGTTGGGATAATTTTGGACCAACTTCGAAAATTATCCCAACTTCCAAAATTGGTATTGAATTTTTAAAGTTGGGATAATTTTGGACCAACTTCGAAAATTATCCCAACTTAAAAAATTGGTATTGAATTTTCGAAGTTGGGATAATTTTGGACCAACTTCGAAAATTATCCCAACTTCCAAATTCCAATTGGTCCCAATTTCCAATTGGACCAATTTAAAAAATTGACTTAACTTCCAATATTGGTATTGAATTTTCGAAGTTAGTATAATTTTGGACCAATTAATGGAAATTATCCCAATTTCCAATTTCCAATTAGACCAATTTAGAAAATTGAGCCAACTCTCAAAATTGGTATTGAATTTTCGAAGTTGGGATAATTTTGTACCAACTTCGAAAATTATCCCAACTTCCAAAAAATTGGTATTGAATTTTCAAAGTTGGGATAATTTTTGACCAACTTCGAAAATTATCCCAACTTCCAAAATTGGTATTGAATTTTCGAAGTTGGGATAATTTTGGACCAACTTCGAAAATTTTCCCAACTTCCAAAATTGGTATTGAATTTTTAAAGTTGGGATAATTTAGACCCACTTCGAAAATTATCCTAACTTCAGAAATTTGAATTGATTTTTCGAAGTTGGGATAATTTTGGACCAACTTCGAAAATTATCCCAATTTCCAATTTCCAATTGGACCCAATTTCCAATTGGACCAATTTAGAAAATTGACCCAACTTAAAAAATTGGTATTGAATTTTCGAAGTTGGGATAAGTTTTGGACCAACTTCGAAAATTTTCCCAACTTCCAAATTCCAATTGGTCCCAATTTCCAATTGGACCAATTTAAAAAATTGACTTAACTTCCAATATTGGTATTGAATTTTCGAAGTTGTGATAATTTTAGACCAACTTCAAAAATTATTCCAACTTCCAATTTCCAATTCGACCAATATATAAAATTGACCCAACTTCCAAAATGGGTATTGAATTTTCGAAGTTGGGATAATTTTGTAACCACTTCGAAAATTATCCCATCTTTCAAAATTGGTATTGAATTTTTAAAGTTGGGATAATTTTGTACCAACTTCGAAAATTATCCCAACTTCCAAAATTGGTATTGAATTTTCGAAGTTGGGATAATTTTGGACCAACTTCGAAAATTTTCCCAACTTCCAAAATTGGTATTGAATTTTCAAAGTTGGGATAATTTTGGACCAACTTCGAAAATTATCCCAACTTCAAAAATTTGAATTTATTTTTCGAAGTTGGGATAATTTTGGACCAACTTCGAAAATTATCCCAATTTCCAATTTCCAATTGGACCCAATTTCCAATTGGACCAATTTAAAAAATTGACTTAACTTCCAATATTGGTATTGAATTTTCGAAGTTGTGATAATTTTGGACCAACTTCAAAAATTATTCCAACTTCCAATTTCCAATTGGACCAATATATAAAATTGACCCAACTTCCAAAATGGGTATTGAATTTTCGAAGTTGGGATAATTTTGTAACCACTTCGAAAATTATCCCATCTTTCAAAATTGGTATTGAATTTTCGAAGTTGGGATAATTTTGGACCAACTTCGAAAATTATCCCAACTTCCAAATTCAATTGGATTCAATTTCCAATTGGACCAATTTAAAAAGTTGACTTAACTTCCAAAATTGGTATTGAATTTTCGAAGTTGGGATAATTTTGTACCAACTTCGAAAATTATCCCATCTTTCAAAATGGGTATTGAATTTTCGAAGTTGGGGATAATTTTGTAGCAACTTCGAAAATCGAAGTTGGGATAATTTTGTAACCACTTCGAAAATTATCCCATCTTTCAAAATTGGTATTGAATTTTCGAAGTTGGGATAATTTTGGACCAACTTCGAAAATTATCCCAACTTCCAAATTCCAATTGGATTCAATTTCCAATTGGACCAATTTAAAAAGTTGACTTAACTTCCAAAATTGGTATTGAATTTTCGAAGTTGGGATAATTTTGTACCAACTTCGAAAATTATCCCAGCTTCCAAAATTGGTATTCAATTTTCGAAGTTGGTATAATTTTTGTACAAAATTCGAAAATTGACCAAACTTCCAAAATTGGTGTTGAATTTTCAAAGTTGGATAATTTTGGACCAACTTCAAAAATTATCCCAACTTCCAAAATTGGTATTGAATTTTCAAAGTTGGGATAATTTAGACCCACTTCGAAAATTATCCTAACTTCAGAAATTTGAATTGATTTTTCGAAGTTGGGATAATTTTGGACCAACTTCGAAAATTATCCCAATTTCCAATTTCCAATTGGACCAATTTAGAAAATTGACCCAACTTAAAAAATTGGTATTGAATTTTCGAAGTTGGGATAATTTTGTACCAACTTCGAAAATTATCCCAACTTCCAAAATTGGTATTGAATTTTTAAAGTTGGGATAATTTTGTACCAACTTCCAAAATTGGTATTAAATTTTCGAAGTTGGGATAATTTTGGACCAACTTCGAAAATTATCCCAACTTCCAAATTCCAATTGGATCCAATTTCCAATTGGACCAATTTAAAAAGTTGACTTAACTTCCAAAATTGGTATTGAATTTTCGAAGTTGGTATAATTTTTGTACCAAATTCGAAAATTCTCCAAACTTCCAAAATTGGTATTGAATTTTCGAAGTTGGGATAATTTTGGACCAACTTCGAAAATTATCCCAACTTCCAAATTCCAATTGGTCCCAATTTCCAATTGGACCAATTTAAAAAATTGACTTAACTTCCAATATTGGTATTGAATTTTCGAAGTTGTGATAATTTTGGACTAACTTCAAAAATTATCCCAACTTCCAAATTTAATTTTCCAATTTGAGGACCAATATATAAAATTGACCCAACTTCCAAAATGGGTATTGAATTTTCGAAGTTGGGATAATTTTGTAACCACTTCGAAAATTATCCCATCTTTCAAAATTGGTATTGAATTTTCAAAGTTGGGATAATTTTGTACCAACTTCGAAAATTATCCCAACTTCCAAAATTGGTATTAAATTTTCGAAGTTGGGATAATTTTGGACCAACTTCGAAAATTATCCCAACTTCCAAATTCCAATTGGATTCAATTTCCAATTGGACCAATTTAAAAAATTGACTTAACTTCCAAAATTGGTATTGAATTTTCGAAGTTGGGATAATTTTGTACCAACTTCGAAAATTATCCCATCTTTCAAAATTGGTATTGAATTTTCAAAGTTGGGATAATTTTGTACCAACTTCGAAAATTATCCCAACTTCCAAAATTGGTATTGAATTTTCGAAGTTGGGATAATTTTGGACCAACTTCCAAAATTGGTATTGAATTTTCAAAGTTGGGATAATTTAGACCCACTTCGAAAATTATCCTAACTTCAGAAATTTGAATTTATTTTTCGAAGTTGGGATAATTTTGGACCAACTTCGAAAATTATCCCAATTTCCAATTTCCAATTGGACCCAATTTCCAATTGGACCAATTTAAAAAATTGACTTAACTTCCAATATTGGTATTGAATTTTCGAAGTTGTGATAATTTTAGACCAACTTCAAAAATTATTCCAACTTCCAATTTCCAATTGGACCAATATATAAAATTGACCCAACTTCCAAAATGGGTATTGAATTTTCGAAGTTGGGATAATTTTGTAACCACTTCGAAAATTATCCCATCTTTCAAAATTGGTATTGAATTTTCGAAGTTGGGATAATTTTGTACCAACTTCGAAAATTATCCCAACTTCCAAATTCCAATTGGATTCAATTTCCAATTGGACCAATTTAAAAAGTTGACTTAACTTCCAAAATTGGTATTGAATTTTCGAAGTTGGGATAATATTGTACCAACTTCGAAAATTATCCCAATTTCCAATTTCCAATTGGACCAATTTAGAAAATTGACCCAACTTAAAAAATTGGTATTGAATTTTCGAAGTTGGGATAAGTTTGTACCAACTTCGAAAATTATCCCAACTTCCAAATTCCAATTGGTCCCAATTTCCAATTGGACCAATTTAAAAGATTGACTTAACTTCCAATATTGGTATTGAATTTTCGAAGTTGTGATAATTTTGTACCAACTTCAAAAATTATTCCAACTTCCAATTTCCAATTGGACCAATATAGAAAATTGAACCAACTTCCAAAATGGGTACTGAATTTTCGAAGTTGGGATTATTTTGTAACCACTTCGAAAATTATCCCATCTTTCAAAATTGGTATTGAATTTTTAAAGTTGGGATAATTTTGTACCAACTTCGAAAATTATCCCAACTTCCAAAATTGGTATTGAATTTTCGAAGTTGGGATAATTTTGGACCAACTTCGAAAATTATCCCAACTTCCAAATTCCAATTGGATCCAATTTCTAATTGGACCAATTTAAAAAGTTGACTTAACTTCCAAAATTGGTATTGAATTTTCGAAGTTGGTATAATTTTTGTACCAAATTCGAAAATTCTCCAAACTTCCAAAATTGGTATTGAATTTTCGAAGTTGGGATAATTTTGGACCAACTTCGAAAATTATCCCAACTTCCAAATTCCAATTGGTCCCAATTTCCAATTGGACCAATTTAAAAAATTGACTTAACTTCCAATATTGGTATTGAATTTTCGAAGTTGTGATAATTTTAGACCAACTTCAAAAATTATTCCAACTTCCAATTTCCAATTGGACCAATATATAAAATTGACCCAACTTCCAAAATGGTTATTGAATTTTCGAAGTTGGGATAATTTTGTAACCACTTCGAAAATTATCCCATCTTTCAAAATTGGTATTGAATTTTCAAAGTTGGGATAATTTTGTACCAACTTCGAAAATTATCCCAACTTCCAAAATTGGTATTAAATTTTCGAAGTTGGGATAATTTTGGACCAACTTCGAAAATTATCCCAACTTCCAAATTCCAATTGGATTCAATTTCCAATTGGACCAATTTAAAAAGTTGACTTAACTTCCAAAATTGGTATTGAATTTTCGAAGTTGGGATAATTTTGTACCAACTTCGAAAATTATCCCATCTTTCAAAATTGGTATTGAATTTTCAAAGTTGGGATAATTTTGTACCAACTTCGAAAATTATCCCAACTTCCAAAAATGGGTTTTGAATTTTCGAAGTTGGGATAATTTTGGACCAACTTCGAAAATTTTCCCAACTTCCAAAATTGGTATTGAATTTTCAAAGTTGGGATAATTTAGACCCACTTCGAAAATTATCCTAACTTCAGAAATTTGAATTTATTTTTCGAAGTTGGGATAATTTTGAACCAACTTCGAAAATTATCCCAATTTCCAATTGGACCCAATTTCCAATTGGACCAATTTAGAAAATTGACCCAACTTAAAAAATTGGTATTGAATTTTCGAAGTTGGGATAAGTTTGGACCAACTTCGAAAATTATCCCAACTTCCAAATTCCAATTGGTCCCAATTTCCAATTGGACCAATTTAAAAAATTGACTTAACTTCCAATATTGGTATTGAATTTTCGAAGTTGTGATAATTTTAGACCAACTTCAAAAATTATTCCAACTTCCAATTTTCAATTGGACCAATAAATAAAATTGACCCAACTTCCAAAATGGGTATTGAATTTTCGAAGTTGGGATAATTTTGTAACCACTTCGAAAATTACCCCATCTTTCAAAATTGGTATTGAATTTTCAAAGTTGGGATAATTTTGTACCAACTTCGAAAATTATCCCAACTTCCAAAATTGGTATTAAATTTTCGAAGTTGGGATAATTTTGGACCAACTTCGAATATTATGCCAACTTCCAAAATCCAATTGGACCCAATTTCCAATTGGACAAATTTAGAAAATTGACCCAACTTCCAAATTTGGCATTGAATTTTGGAAGTTGAGACAATTTTGGACCAAATTCGAAAGATCTCTCAACTTCCAAAATTGGTATTGAATTTTCAAAGTTGGGATAATTTTGTACCAACTTCGAAAATTATCCCAACTTAAAAAATTGGTATTGAATTTTCGAAGTTGGGATAATTTTGGACCAACTTCGAAAATTATCCCAACTTCCAAATTTCAATTGGTCCCAATTTCCAACTGGACCAATTTAAAAAATTGACCCAACTTCCAAATTTGGTATTTAATTTTGGAAGTTGGGACAATTTTGGACCAAATTCGAAATATCTCTCAACTTCCAAAATTGGTATTGAATTTTCAAAGTTGGGATAATTTTGTACCAACTTCGAAAATTATTCCATCTTTAGAAATTGGAATTGAATTTTCGAAGTTTGTATAATTTTGGAACAGCTTCGAAAATTATCCCAACTTCGAAATTCCAATTGGACCCAATTTCCAATTGGATAAATTTAGAAAATTGACCCAACTTCCAAATTTGGTATTGAATTTTGGAAGTTGGGACAATTTTGGACCAAATTCGAAATATCTCTCAACTTCCAAAATTGGTATTGAATTTTCAAAGTTGGGATAATTTTGTACCAACTTCGAAAATTATCCCAACTTAAAAAATTGGTATTGAATTTTCGAAGTTGGGATAATTTTGGACCAACTTCGAAAATTATCCCAACTTCCAAATTTCAATTGGTCCCAATTTCGAATTGGACCAATTTAAAAAATTGACTTAACTTCCAATATTGGTATTGAATTTTCGAAGTTGGGATAATTTTGGACCAACTTCGAATATTATGCCAACTTCCAAATTCCAATTGGACCCAATTTCCAATTGGACCAATTTAGAAAATTGTCCCAACTTCCAAAATGGGTATTGAATTTTCGAAGCTGGAATAATTTTGTACCATCTTCGAAAATTATCCCAACTTCCAAACTTGGTATTTAATTTTCAAAGTTGGGATAATTTTGGACCCACTTCGAAATTATCCCAACTTCCAAAATTGGTATTGAATTTTCGAAGTTGTGATAATTTTGGACCAACTTCAAAAATTATTCCAACTTCCAATTTCCAATTGGACCAATATAGAAAATTGACCCAACTTCCAAAATGGGTATTGAATTTTCGAAGTTGGGATAATTTTGTAACCACTTCGAAAATTATCCCATCTTTCAAAATTGGTATTGAATTTTCAAAGTTGGGATAATTTTGTAAAACTTCGAAAATTATCCCAACTTCCAAAATTGGTATTCAATTTTCGAAGTTGGGATAATTTTGGACCAACTTCGAAAATTATCCCAACTTCCAAATTCCAATTGGACCCAATTTCCAATTGGACCAATTTAAAAAGTTGACTTAACTTCCAAAATTGGTATTGAATTTTTGAAGTTGGTATAAATTTTGGACCAAATTCGAAAATTCTCCAAACTTCCAAAATTGGTATTGAATTTTCAAAGTTGTGATAATTTGGACCCACTTCGAAAATTATCCCAACTTCCAAAACTGTTATTTTGTTTTTTGAAGTTGGGTTAATTTTGGACCAACTTCGAAAATTATCCCAGCTTCCAATTTCCAATTGGACCCAATTTCCAATTGGACAAATTTAGAAAATTGACCCATCTTTCAAAATTGGTATTGAATTCTCGAAGTTAGGACAATTTTGTACCAATTTCGAAAATTATCCCAACTTCCAATTTCCATTTGAACACAAATTCCAATTGGACACAATTTCCCATTGGACCAATTTAGAAAATTGACCCAACTTCCAAAATTGGTATTGAATTTTTGAAGTTGGTATAATTTTTGGACCAAATTCGAAAATTCTACAAACTTCCAAAATTGGTATTGAATTTTCAAAGTTGTGATAATTTGGACCCACTTCGAAAATTATCCCAACTTTAGAAATTAGAATTGAATTTTTGAAGTTGGGATAATTTTGCACCAACTTCGAAAATTATCCCAACTTCCAAAACTGTTATTTTGTTTTTTGAAGTTGGGATAATTTTGGACCAACTTCGAAAATTATCCCAATTTCCAATTTCCAATTGGACCCAATTTCCAACTGGAAAAATTTAGAAAATTGACCCAACTTCCAAATTTGGTATTGAATTTTGGAAGTAGGGACAATTTTTGACCAAAGTTGGGATAATTTGGACCCACTTCGAAAATTATCCCAACTTCAGAAATTGGAATTGAATTTTCGAAGTTGGGATAATTTTGGACCAACTTCGAAAATTATCCCAATTTCCAATTTCCAAATGAACCAATTTAGAAAATTGAACCAACTCTTAAAATTGGTATTGAATTTTCGAAGTTGTGATAATTTTGTACCAACTTCGAAAATTATCAAATTGAGCCAACTCTCTAAATTGGTATTCAATTTTCGAAGTTGGGATAATTTTGGACCAACTTCGAAAATTATCCCAACTTTAGAAATTGGAATTGAATTTTTGAAGTTGGGATAATTTTGCACCAACTTCGAAAATTATCCCAACTTCCAAAATTGGTATTCAATTTTCGAAGTTGGAATAATTTTGGATTCACTTTAAAAATTATCCCAACTTCCAAAATTGGTATTGAATTTTCGAATTTGGGATAATTTTGTACCAACTTCGAAAATTATCCCAACTTTAGAAATTGGAATTGAATTTTTGAAGTTGGGATAATTTTGCACCAACTTCGAAAATTATCCCAACTTCCAAAATTGGTTTTCAATTTTCGAATTTGGGATAATTTTGGACCAAATTCGAAAAATCTTCCAACTTCCAAAATTGGTATTGAATTTTCAAAGTTGTGATACTTTTGGACGAACTTCGAAAATTATCACAATTTCCATTTTCAAATTGGACAAATTTAGAAAATTGACCCAACTTCCAAAATTGGTATTGAATTTTCAAAGTTCGGATAATTTTGGACCAACTTCAAAAATTATCCCAACTTCCAAAATTGGTATTGAATTTTTAAAGTTGGGATAATTTGGACCAACTTCAAAAATTATCCCAACTTCAGAAATTGGAACTGAATTTTTAAAGTTGGGATAATTTTGGACCAACTTCGAATATTATCCCAATTTCCAATTTCCAATTGGACCCAATTTCCAATTGAACAAATTTAGAAAATTGAACCAACTTTTAAAATTGGTATTGAATTTTCGAAGTTGTGATAATTTTGTAATAACTTCGAAAATTATCCCAACTTCCAAAATTGGCATTCAATTTTCGAATTTGGGATAATTTTGGATTCACTTTAAAAATTATCCCAACTTCCAAAATTGGTATTGAATTTTCGAATTTGGGATAATGTTGGAACAACTTCGAAAATTATGCCCACTTACAAAAATGGAATTCAATTTTTGAAGTGGGGATAATTTTGTACCAACTTCGAAAATTATCCCAACTTTAGAAATTGGAATTGAATTTTCGAAGTTGGGATAATTGTGGAACAGCTTCGAAAATTATGCCAACTTCGAAATTCCAATTGGACCCATTTTCCAATTGGACCAATTTAGAAAATTGACCCAACTTCCAAATTTGGTATTGAATTTTTGAAGCTGGGATAAATTTGGACCAACTTCGAAGATTATCCCAAATTCCAAATTCCAATTGGACACAATTTCCAATTGGACCAATTAAGAAAATTGACCTTACTTCCAAAATTGGTATTCAATTTTCAAAGTTGGCATAATTATGGACATACTTGGAAAATTATCCCAACTTCCAAAATTGGTATTAAATTTTGGAAGTAGTGATAATTTTGGACCAACTTCGAAAATTATTAAAACTTCCAATTTACAATTGGACCCCATTTCCAATTGGACCAATATAGAAAAGTGACCCAATTTCCAAAATTGGTATTGAATTTTCAAAGGTGGGATAATTTGGACCCACTTCGAAAATTATCTCAACTTCTGAAATGGGAATTGAATTTTTGAAGTTGGGATAATATTGGACGAACTTCGAAAATTATCACAATTTCCAATTTCCAATTGGACCAATATCGAAAATTGAGCCAACTCTTAAAATTGGTATTGAATTTTCGCAGTTGAGATAATTTTGTACCAACTTCGAAAATTATCCCAACTTCCAAAATTGGTATTCAATTTTCGAAGTTGGGATTATTTTGGACCAACTTCGAAAATTATCCCAGCTTCCAAAACTGTAATTTAATTTTTTGAAGTTTGGATAATTTTGGACCAACTTCGAAAATTATCCCAACTTCCAAAACTGTTATTAAATTTTTTGAAGTTGGGATAATTTTGGACCAACTTCTAAAATTATCCCAACTTCCAATTTCGAATTGGACACAATTTCCAATTGGACACAATTTCCCATTGGACCAATTTAGAAAATTGACCCAACTTCCAAATTTGGTATTGAATTTTCGAATCTGGGATAAATTTGGACCAACTTCGAAAATTATCCCAAAGTCCAAATTCCAATTGGACACAATTTTTTAATTGGATCAATTTAGAAAATTGACCCAACTTCCAAAATTGGTATTCAATTTTCAAAGTTTCAATAATTTTGGACCCACTTGGAAAATTATCCCAACTTCCAAAATTGGTTTTGAATTTTCGAAGTAGGAATAATTTTGGACCAAATTACCGATTATGAGGGCAAATACCTGGTACTGTTCTTTTATCCATTGGACTTTACATTCGTGTGCCCCACCGAGATAATTGCGTTCTCGGAGCATGCTGCCGAATTCCGTAAGATCAACTGTGAGGTCGTCGCTTGCTCCACCGACAGCCAGTTCACACATTTGGCCTGGATCAATACACCCCATAAGCAAGGCGGTCTAGGCAGCATGGACATTCCCCTGTTGGCCGACAAGTCCATGCAGGTGGCACGTGATTACGGTGTTTTGGATGAGGCCACTGGCATTCCATATGAATGTACCAAGTACCCATACACATACATACACACACTTATATATACATACATATGTAATTTAAGAGAACAGTTGAACGAGTTCTATGTCTTTGCAAAATAATACAAATAAATAATATTCAAATAACAAAAAAAAAAAAAAACAGCAGCGCACTTGCTCTCAGAATTGCTCTGCAATATAGCGGAAATATTTCCATTTAAATGCACGATGTACTGCTGGACCGACTCAACTATTGTATTGGCCTGGATACGAGATAGCCCTTCTAATTACAATGTTTTTGTCTCCAACAGGATCTCCCAAATACAGGAGCGTACTAATGGAATGATCTGGCGACATATTCCGACATACCAGAACCCGGCTGATATTCTCTCCAGAGGCTGCACACCTATGGAGTTAATTCAGTCCCCGTTCCTGGTCCTAGTTTTTTGGCAGATAAGGAGGAAAACTGGCCTGCTTCCGCCCCGAATCTCCCGGAAGTCCCTGAGCGGCGCCGTGCTGTATTGGCTGCCGGTCACGAATTGGACATCTCGTACAGCTGCAAGTTCCAAAACGCATCCAACCGGTTGCAGCGGGTGTTTGCATACGTTTGGCGGTTCTTGCAGCTCCGATAGCTCCGTTCATCAGGATCGCTGACTGTGGAGGACATTAAAGCTGGAACATATATACTCCTCAAAGGAATCCAGAGGGTCAGATTTCATAGTGAATACCACGAACTACAAGCCCATGGAGTCCTTAAATCTAAAAGCGAGCTAGCATCTTTGGACCCGTTTTTGTGCCCAGCCGGGCTGATTCGAATTGGTGGCAGGCTGCAAAACTCTCAGCTGGACTATGACGCAAGGCATCCTATCATCTTGCCAAAGGCTCACCCGGTCAGTGCCGCTATCATTACATGGTTCCATTTGAAATTTCTACCCGCTGGGCCACAAAGCCTTCTGGCTGCTCTTCGGCAGAAGTTCTGGCCGATTGGAGGACGCAAATATGTATCATTAGTTATTGGGAAGTGCGTACGATGTTTACGACTGAGGCCAAGGATCGTCGATTTCTGCGGCCCTTTCTACTGCAAGCCTGAAGTGCGAAACAGAGTTCTGGTCAAAAGATACATCGCTGTGTTCGTCTGCTTTGCCACTAAAGCATGCCACTTGGAGGTGGTCGAGGACCTACCAGCTGCGGCATTCATCGCGGCATTTAAGAGATTCATCAGCACCAGGGGCACCCCGCGCACCGTTTGGACTGATAATGCCACCAACTTCGTCGGAGCTAAAAACGAATTGGCGGAGCTAAGGAACCTATTGCTCAATGAGCCAGGATGCAGTGACATATCATAGGCATGCTTGTCAATTGGTGTAGATTGGAAATTTATTCCACCGCGTTCCCCGCACTTTGGTGGATTATGGGAAGCCGCTGTAAAGGCAGGTAAGTACCGCTTTCATCGAGTGGTCGGAAATCATACACTCTCCTTCCACGAGCTGCGCACGTTGGTTTGTGAAATTTCGGCCACGCTAAACTCACGTCCGTTATGTCCCATTTCAGAGAACCCGGAGGACCTGGATGTGCTGACTCCAGCGCATTTTCTTATTGGGTCCTCCTTTGCAGGCATAGACGAGCCATGTCTAACTCACCTGAACATGGGAAGCCTGAACCGCTGGCAGCGCGTCTCTCACATGCTACAAACTTTCTGGCGAAAATGGAGCATGAGCTATTTGTCTCTGTTACAGGAGAGAGGCAAATGGCAATATGCGAAATCCAATCTGGCGATCAACACCATAGTGCTCCTGAAGGATGACAACTTGCCTCCGTTACAATGGCGCCTTGGTCGAGTTGAAAGCACCATCCCCGGCTCTGACGGTACTGTGCGCGTAGCCATCATTCGCACAGCCAATGGATTGGTCAAGCGCGCATGCAGCAAGATTGCAATTCTGCTTCCAAGTGAAGCAACTGTTGATTCAGCCTCGCCTCCCAACGGGGGGAACATGTTGGAAGCAGAATGCTCTAAATTTTAAGTATTGGACCTGCTGCCTTATGTTAAGTCCAATGTTAATGTAAAGCTAGCATAAGTGAGAGTGAAGTCTGCTTATTATGTTATCAGCAGCTCGCTCTCTCTCTCTCTTTTTTATTCTGTGACCTGCAGTGGTAGCTCCGTTCGGACACACATTGTTAAGAAGCGATTGAGTTCGGACGAAAAATAAAGCAATTTAAAACAAGTAAAGTGAAGTGCTGTGAATTACTTAGACAGTAGCGAAATTGTGCGAAAAGGTGTCTTTAAAGTAAAAGACCTCCTCAAACATTGTGGTTTTCGAAGTTGGGATAATTTTGGATCAAATTCGAAAATTCCCCCAACTTCCAAAATTGGTATTGAATTTTCAAAGTTGGGATAATTTGGACCCACTTAGTGATAATTTTGGACCAACTTCGAAAATTATTAAAACTTCCAATTTACAATTGGACCCCATTTCCAATTGGACCAATATAGAAAAGTGACCCAACTTCCAAAATTGGTATTGAATTTTCAAAGTTGGGATAATTTTAGACCCACTTCAAAAATTATCCCAACTTCCAAAATTGGTAATGAATTTTTAAACTTGGGATAATATTGGACCCACCTCGAAAATTATTCCACCTTCCAAAACTGTTATTTAATTTTTTGAAGTTGGGATAATTTTGGACCAACTTCTAAAATTATCCCAACTTCCAAATTTGGTATTGAACTTTCAAAGTTTGGATAATTTGGACCCACTTCGAAAATTATCCCAACTTTAGAAATTGGAATTGAATTTTCGAAGTTGGGATAATTTTGGACCAACTTCGAAAATGATCCCAATTTCCAATTGGACCCAATTTAGAAAATTGACCCAACTCTTAAAATTGGAATTGAATTTTCGAATTTGGGATAATTTTGTACCAACTTCGAAAATTATCTCAACTTCCAAAATTGGTATTCAATTTTCGAAGTTGGGATAAGGTTGGACCAAATTCGAGAATTCTCCCAACTTCCAAAATTGGTATTGCTTTTTCAAAGTTGGGATAATTTGGACCCACTTCGAAAATTATCTCAACTTCAGAAATTGGAATTGAATTTTTGAAGTTGGGATAATTTTGGACGAAATTCGAAAATTATCACAATTTCGAATTTCCAATTGGACCAATTTCGAAAGTTGAGCCAACTCTCAAAATTGGTATTGAATTTTCGCAGTTGAGATAATTTTGTACCAACTTCGAAAATTATTCCAACTTCCAAAATTGGTAATAAATTTTCGAAGTTGGGATTATTCTGGACCAACTTCGAAAATTATCCCAGCTTCCAAAACTGTTATTTAATTTTTTGAAGTTTGGATAATTTTGGACCAACTTCGAAAATTATCCCAAATTCCAAATTCCAATTGGACCCAATTTCCAATTGGACAAATTTAGAAAATTGACCCAACTCTTAAAATTGGAATTCAAATTTCGAAGTTGGGATAATTTTGGATCCCACTTAGGAAAATTATCCCAACTTCCAAAATTGGTATTGAATTTTCGAAGTTGGGATAATTTTGGACCAATTTCGAAAATTCTCCCAACTTCCAAAATTGGTATTGAATTTTCAAAGTTGGGATAATTTGGACCCACTTCGAACATTATCTACACTTCAGAAATTGGAATTGAATTTTCGAAGTTGGGATAATTGTGGAACAGCTACGAAAATTATCCCAACTTCGAAATTCCAATTGGACCCAATTTCCAATTGGACAAATTTAGAAAATTGACCCAACTTCCAAATTTGGTATTGAATTTTGGAAGTTGGGATAATTTTGGACGAGCTTCGAAAATTATCACAATTTCCAATTTCCAATTGGACCAATTTAGAAAATTGAGCCAAGTCTCTAAATAGGTATTGAATTTTCGTAGGTGGGATAATTTTGTACCAACTTCGAAAATTATCCCAACTTCCAAATTTGGTATTGAATTTTCAAAGTTGGCATAATTTGGACCCACTTCGAAAATTATCCCAACTTCAGAAATTGGAATTGAATTTTTGAATTTTGGACGAACTTCGAAAATAATCACAATTTCCAATTTCCAATTGGACCAATTTAGGAAAATTGAGCCAAGTCTCTAAATAGGTATTGAATTTTCGTAGGTGGGATAATTTTGTACCAACTTCGAAAATTATCCCAACTTCCAAAATTGGTAATCAATTTTCGAAGTTGGGATAAGGTTGGACCTATTTCGAAAATTCTCCCAAGTTCCAAAATTGGTATTAAAATTTCAAAGTTGGGATAATTTGGACCCACTTCGAAAATTATCTCAACTTCAGAAATAGGAATTGAATTTTCGAAGTTGGGATAATTTTGGACCAATTTCGAAAATTATCTCAACTTCCAAAATTGGTATTGAATTTTCGAAGTTGTTATAAATTTGTACCAACTTCGCAAATTATCCCAACTTCTACAATTGGTATTGAATTTTCAAAGTTGGGATAATTTGGACCCACTTCGAAAATTATCTCAACTTCAGAAATTGAAATTGAATTTTTGAAGTTGGGATAATTTTGGACGAACTTCGAAAATTATCACAATTGAGATAATTTTGTATTAACTTCGAAAATTATCCCAACTTCCAAAATTGGTATTCAATTTTCGAAGTTGGGATAATTTTGGACCAACTTCGAAAAATATCCCTACTTCCAAAACTGTTATTTAATTTTTTTGAAGTTTGGATAATTTTGGACCAACTTCGATAATTATCCCAACTTCTAATTTTGATTTGGACACAATTTCCAATTGGACACAATTTCCCATTGGACCAGAAATTGGCATTGAATTTTCGAAGTTGGGATAATTTTGGACGAACTTCGAAAATTATCCCAATTTCCAATTGGACCCAATTTCCAATTGGATCAATTTAGAAAATTGAGCCAACTCTCAAAATTGGTATTGAATTTTCGAAGTTGGGATAAATTTGTACCAACTTTGAAAATTATTCCAACTTCCAAAATTGGTATTGAATTTTCAAAGTTGGGATAATTTGGACCCACTTCGAAAATTATCCCAACTTCAGAAATTGGCATTGAATTTTCGAAGTTGGGATAATTTTGTACCAACTTCGAAAATTATCCCAATTTCCAATTTAAAATTGGACCCAATTTCCAATTGGACCAATTTAGAAAATTGACCCAACTCTTAAAACTGGAATTCAATTTTCGAAGTTGGGATAATTTTGAACCATCTTCGAAAATTATCCCAACTTCCAAAATTAGTATTCAATTTTCGAATTTGGAATAATTTTGGACAAAATTCGAAAATTCTCCCAACTTCCAAAATTGGTATTGAATTTTCAAAGTTGGCATAATTTGGACCCACTTCAAAAATTATCCCAACTTCAGAAATTAGAATTGAATTTTTGAAGTTGGGATAATTTTGGACCCAATTCGAAAATTATCTCAACTTCAGAAATTGGAATTGAATTTTCAAAGTTGGGATAATTTGGACCCACTTCGAAAATTATCTCAACTTCAGAAATTGGAATTGAATTTTCAAAGTTGGGATAATTTGGACCCACTTCGAAAATTATCCCAACTTCAGAAATTGGCATTGAATTTTCGAAGTTGGGATAATTTTGGACCAACTTCGAAAATTATCCCAATTTCCAATTTAAAATTGGACCCAATTTCCAATTGGACCAATTTAGAAAATTGACCCAACTCTTAAAACTGGAATTCAATTTTCGAAGTTGGGATAATTTTGTACCAACTTCGAAAATTATCCCAACTTCCAAAATTAGTATTCAGTTTTCGAAGTTGGGATAATTTGGACCAAATTCGAAAATTCTCCCAACTTCCAAAATTGGTATTGAATTTTCAAAGTTGGCATAATTTGGACCCATTTCGAAAATTATCCCAACTTCAGAAATTAGAATTGGATTTTGAAGTTGGGATAATTTTGGACGAACTTCAAAATAATCACAATTTCCAATTTCCAATTGGACAAATTTAGAAAATTGAGCCAACTCTCAAAATTGGTATTGAATTTTCGAAGTTGGGATAATTTTGTACCAACTTCGAAAATTATCCCAACTTCCAAAATAAGTATTCAATTTCGAAGTTGGGATAATTTTCGACCAAATTCGACAATTCTCCCAACTTCCAAAATTGGTATTGAATTTTCAAAGTTTGCATAATTTGGACCCACTACAAAAATTATCCCAACTTCAGAAATTAGAATTGAATTTTTGAAGTTGGGTTAATTTGACCAAATTCGAAAATTCTCCCAAGTTCCAAAATTGGTATTGAATTTTCAAAGTTGGGATAATTTAGACCCACTTCGAAAATTATCTCAACTTCAGAAATTGGAATTGAATTTTCGAAGTTGGGATAATTTTGGACCAACTTCGAAAATTATCTCAACTTCCAAAATTGGTTTGAATTTTCGAAGTTGGGATAAATTTGTACCAACTTCGAAAATTATCCCAACTTCCAAAATTGGTATTGAATTTTTAAAGTTGGGATAATTTGGACCCACTTCGAAAATTATCTCAACTTCAGAAATTGGAATTGAATTTTGAAGTTGGGATAATTTTTGGACGAACTTCGAAAATTATTAGAATTTCCAATTTCCAATTGGACCAATTTAGAAAGTTGAGCCAACACTCAAAATTGGTATTGAATTTTCGCAGTTGAGATAATTTTGTATCAAATTCGAAAATTATCCAAACTTCCAAAATGGTATTCAATTTTCGAAGTTGGGATAAGGTTGGACCAAATTCGAGAATTCTCCCAACTTCCAAAATTGGTATTGCTTTTTCAAAGTTGGGATAATTTGGACCCACTTCGAAAAATTATCTCAACTTCAGAAATTGGAATTGAATTTTGAAGTTGGGATAATTTTGGACGAAATTCGAAAATTATCACAATTTCGAATTTCCAATTGGACCAATTTAGAAAGTTGAGCCAACTCTCAAAATTGGTATTGAATTTTCGCAGTTGAGATAATTTTGTACCAACTTCGAAAATTATTCCAACTTCCAAAATTGGTAATAAATTTTCGAAGTTGGGATTATTCTGGACCAACTTCGAAAATTATCCCAGCTTCCAAAACTGTTATTTAATTTTTTGAAGTTTGGATAATTTTGGACCAACTTCGAAAATTATCCCAAATTCCAAATTCCAATTGGACCCAATTTCCAATTGGACAAATTTAGAAAATTGACCCAACTCTTAAAATTGGAATTCAAATTTCGAAGTTGGGATAATTTTGGACCCACTTGGAAAATTATCCCAACTTCCAAAATTGGTATTGAATTTTCGAAGTTGGGATAATTTTGGACCAATTTCGAAAATTCTCCCAACTTCCAAAATTGGTATTGAATTTTCAAAGTTGGGATAATTTGGACCCACTTCGAACATTATCTACACTTCAGAAATTGGAATTGAATTTTCGAAGTTGGGATAATTTGGAACAGCTACGAAAATTATCCCAACTTCGAAATTCCAATTGGACCCAATTTCCAATTGGACAAATTTAGAAAATTGACCCAACTTCCAAATTTGGTATTGAATTTTGGAAGTTGGGATAATTTTGGACGAGCTTCGAAAATTATCACAATTTCCAATTTCCAATTGGACCAATTTAGAAAATTGAGCCAAGTCTCTAAATAGGTATTGAATTTTCGTAGGTGGGATAATTTTGTACCAACTTCGAAAATTATCCCAACTTCCAAATTTGGTATTGAATTTTCAAAGTTGGCATAATTTGGACCCACTTCGAAAATTATCCCAACTTCAGAAATTGGAATTGAATTTTGAATTTTGGACGAACTTCGAAAATAATCACAATTTCCAATTTCCAATTGGACCAATTTAGAAAATTGAGCCAAGTCTCTAAATAGGTATTGAATTTTCGTAGGTGGGATAATTTTGTACCAACTTCGAAAATTATCCCAACTTCCAAAATTGGTAATCAATTTTCGAAGTTGGGATAAGGGTGGACCTATTTCGAAAATTCTCCCAAGTTCCAAAATTGGTATTAAAATTTCAAAGTTGGGATAATTTGGACCCACTTCGAAAATTATCTCAACTTCAGAAATAGGAATTGAATTTTCGAAGTTGGGATAATTTGGACCAATTTCGAAAATTATCTCAACTTCCAAAATTGGTATTGAATTTTCGAAGTTGTTATAAATTTTGTACCAACTGCGCAAATTATCCCAACTTCTACAATTGGTATTGAATTTTCAAAGTTGGGATAATTTGGACCACTTCGAAAATTATCTCAACTTCAGAAATTGAAATTGAATTTTGAAGTTGGGATAATTTTGGACGAACTTCGAAAATTATCACAATTGAGATAATTTTGTATTAACTTCGAAAATTATCCCAACTTCCAAAATTGGTATTCAATTTTCGAAGTTGGGATAATTTTGGACCAACTTCGAAAAATATCCCTACTTCCAAAACTGTTATTTAATTTTTTTGAAGTTTGGATAATTTTGGACCAACTTCGATAATTATCCCAACTTCTAATTTTGATTTGGACACAATTTCCAATTGGACACAATTTCCCATTGGACCAGAAATTGGCATTGAATTTTCGAAGTTGGGATAATTTTGGACGAACTTCGAAAATTATCCCAATTCCCAATTGGACCCAATTTCTAATTGGATCAATTTAGAAAATTGAGCCAACTCTCAAAATTGGTATTGAATTTTCGAAGTTGGGATAAATTTGTACCAACTTTGAAAATTATTCCAACTTCCAAAATTGGTATTGAATTTTCAAAGTTGGGATAATTTGGACCCACTTCGAAAATTATCCCAACTTCAGAAATTGGCATTGAATTTTCGAAGTTGGGATAATTTTGTACCAACTTCGAAAATTATCCCAATTTCCAATTTAAAATTGGACCCAATTTCCAATTGGACCAATTTAGAAAATTGACCCAACTCTTAAAACTGGAATTCAATTTTCGAAGTTGGGATAATTTTGAACCATCTTCGAAAATTATCCCAACTTCCAAAATTAGTATTCAATTTTCGAATTTGGAATAATTTTGGACAAAATTCGAAAATTCTCCCAACTTCCAAAATTGGTATTGAATTTTCAAAGTTGGCATAATTTGGACCCACTTCAAAAATTATCCCAACTTCAGAAATTAGAATTGAATTTTTGAAGTTGGGATAATTTTGGACCCAATTCGAAAATTATCTCAACTTCAGAAATTGGAATTGAATTTTCAAAGTTGGGATAATTTGGACCCACTTCGAAAATTATCTCAACTTCAGAAATTGGAATTGAATTTTCAAAGTTGGGATAATTTGGACCCACTTCGAAAATTATCTCAACTTCAGAAATTGGAATTGAATTTTCGAAGTTATGATACTTTTGGACCAACAACGAAAATTATCTCAACTTCCAAAATTGATATTGAATTTTCGAAGATGGGATAAATTTGTACAAACTTCGAAAATTATCCAAACTTTCAAAATTGGTATTGAATTTTCAAAGTTGGGATAATTTGGACCCCCTTCAAAAATTATCTCAACTTCAGAAATTGGAATTGAATTTTTGAAGTTGGGATAATTTTGGACGAACTTCGAAAATTATCACAATTTCCAATTTCCAATTGGACCCAATTTCCAATTGGACCAATTTAGAAAATTGACCCAACTCTTAAAACTGGAATTCAATTTTCGAAGTTGGGATAATTTTGTACCAACTTCGAAAATTATCCCAACTTCCAAAATTAGTATTCAGTTTTCGAAGTTGGGATAATTTTGGACCAAATTCGAAAATTCTCCCAACTTCCAAAATTGGTATTGAATTTTCAAAGTTGGCATAATTTGGACCCATTTCGAAAATTATCCCAACTTCAGAAATTAGAATTGGATTTTTGAAGTTGGGATAATTTTGGACGAACTTCGATAATAATCACAATTTCCAATTTCCAATTGGACAAATTTAGAAAATTGAGCCAACTCTCAAAATTGGTATTGAATTTTCGAAGTTGGGATAATTTTGTACCAACTTCGAAAATTATCCCAACTTCCAAAATAAGTATTCAATTTTCGAAGTTGGGATAATTTTCGACCAAATTCGACAATTCTCCCAACTTCCAAAATTGGTATTGAATTTTCAAAGTTTGCATAATTTGGACCCACTACAAAAATTATCCCAACTTCAGAAATTAGAATTGAATTTTTGAAGTTGGGTTAATTTTGGACCAAATTCGAAAATTCTCCCAAGTTCCAAAATTGGTATTGAATTTTCAAAGTTGGGATAATTTAGACCCACTTCGAAAATTATCTCAACTTCAGAAATTGGAATTGAATTTTCGAAGTTGGGATAATTTTGGACCAACTTCGAAAATTATCTCAACTTCCAAAATTGGTTTGAATTTTCGAAGTTGGGATAAATTTGTACCAACTTCGAAAATTATCCCAACTTCCAAAATTGGTATTGAATTTTTAAAGTTGGGATAATTTGGACCCACTTCGAAAATTATCTCAACTTCAGAAATTGGAATTGAATTTTTGAAGTTGGGATAATTTTGGACGAACTTCGAAAATTATTAGAATTTCCAATTTCCAATTGGACCAATTTAGAAAGTTGAGCCAACACTCAAAATTGGTATTGAATTTTCGCAGTTGAGATAATTTTGTATCAAATTCGAAAATTATCCAAACTTCCAAAATTGGTATTCAATTTTCGAAGTTGGGATAATTTTGGACCAACTTCGAAAATTATTCCAACTTCCAAAACTGTTATTTAATTTTTTGAAGTTTGGATAATTTTGGACCAACTTCGAAAATTATCCCAACTTCCAGAACTGTGATTAAATTTTTTGAAGTTGGAATAATTTAGGACCAACTTCGAAAATTATCCCAACTTCCATTTTCGATTTGAACACAATTTTTAATTGGACACAATTTCCCATTGGACCAATTTAGATAATTGACCCAACTTCCAAATTTGGTATTGAATTTTCGAATCTGGGATAAATTTGAACCAACTTCGAATATTATCCCAAGATCCAAATTCCAATTGGACACAGTTTTTTAATTGGACCAATTTAGAAAATTGACCCAACTTCCAAAATTGGTATTCAATTTTCAAAGTTTGCATAATTTTGGACCCACTTGGAAATTATCCCAACTTCCAAAATTGGTATTGAATTTTCGAAGTTGGTATAATTTTGGACCAAATTCGAAAATTCTCCCAAGTTCCAAAATTGGTATTGAATTTTCAAAGTTGGGATAATTTGGAATTGAATTTTCGAAGTTGGGATAATTGTGGATCAGCTTCGAAAATTATCCCAATTTCGAAATTCCAATTGGACCCAATTTCCAATTGAACAAATTTAGAAAATTAACCCAACTTCCACATTTGGTATTGAATTTTGGAAGTTGGGATAATTTTGGACCAAATTCGAAAGTTCTCTCAACTTCCAAACTTGGTATTGATTTTTCAAAGTTGGGATAATTTGGACCCACTTCAAAAATTATCCCAACTTCAGAAATTGGCATTGAATTTTCGAAGTTGGGATAATTTTGGACCAACTTCGGAAATTATCCCAATTTCCAATTTCCAATTAGACCCAATTTCCAATTGGACCAATTTAGAAAATTGACCCAACTCTTAAAACTGGAATTCAATTTTCGAAGTTGGGATAATTTTGTACCAACTTCGAAAATTATCCCAACTTCCAAAATTAGTATTCAATTTTCGAAGTTGGGATAATTTTGGACCAAATTCGAAAATTCTCCCAACTTCCAAAATTGGTATTGAATTTTCAAAGTTGGCATAATTTGGACCCACTACAAAAATTATCCCAACTTTAGAAATTATTTTTTCTTATTAATCGTATTTATTAGAAATATTTATTACAGCTGAATAGTATTCTATTACCTTTGTGGCAACTTAAGCTAATGAGAAAAAAAATAATTTAAAGTAAAACTATGTCTCGATAAACTATGGTTGGAAATTTAGAATATTTACAATTAAGATAATCTTGATTAGGAATTGGTGTCTAAGATAATTTCTATTCGAACGATGCTCTGGGAGTTCACTACGTCAAGATCCGTTGTGGGAGATCTTGAGGGTGGAATCGTTTAAGTCTTCTTTTAGCTCTTAATCCAGCGCTGTGTTGTCGCCTGGCAAGGGCGTTTGGGTGATACTCTAGCCTCTTTGCGTATTTGCTAGCTATCTTTTGAATCCTGTCTCCAATCAGTGGAACATTCAGATCTCGCTCAATGTCTCTGTTTCGTATATAACAGGGAGCGTTTGAAATTTTCTAAGTGTTTTGGCTTGCAGTACCCGTAATTTGTTTATATGTGTACTGGCTGCAATTCCAAACACTTGGATAGCGTAAAAGAGGCTAGGAGCTAGTATAGCCTTATAGATCTTAGTTTTGCCAGAGATAGCTTATTATTGGAAGACAGAAGGCAGGACATCTTGGACACTTTGTTTCTGTAAGCGTGTTGTAATGCCGATATATGCTTGCCAAAAGTTAAACTTCTGTCCAGAGTGACACCCAAGTACTTATGAGCTGACGTGTGACTTATAACGCTTCCATTTAGAGTTACACCGGGGCAGCTGCGGACTCTATTGGTGAAGGTTATATTGGCGCATTTGCTAGCATTGACGCAAATATTCCATTTCTTCGCCCATTCTTGAAACGAGTCCAAGTACTCTTGTAGTGCACTCGTGGCATGAAATATGTTGTCGCTTTTAGTAAGCACTGCGGTGACATCAGCGTATGTAGCAATGAGAGTGTCTCTGTGTTGTAACTCCGAGATCGCATATTGATTGGGCATATCAGCAGTAAAAATGGAGTAGAGAGTCTGACCTAGAACACTGCCTTGTGGAACACCAGCTTCGATCCTTCTGACAGTCGACTTGCTCTCAGAAAGTGATATGCTGAACGACCGCCCGTCCAGGAAGCTCTTTACAAGTGTAAATAGCTGTGGGGTCAACACCTTCTTAGCCTTATAGAGCAAGCCAGGATGCCACACTCTGTCAAAGGCTTGTTGGATATCAAGAAAAGCGGCAACTGCGTATTCCTTGTGTTCCAGGGCTTCTAGGATAAAGTTAACCACCCTATGCAGTTGTTCAGGGGTACCGTGCTGCCTTCGAAAGCCAAACTGAAACTTGGGGAGCGTCCTATTTAAAATTAGTCTCTCCAACATTTTGCCAAGTGATGAGAGGAGACTTATGGGCCGGTAAGAGTCCACTTCGGTTAGCGGTTTTCCTGGTTTGGGTATCATAATTATCATGGCTCTTTTCCATGCCTTGGGAAAGTAGCCCACACGCAAAATGCTATTGTAGATCCGCACTAGAAACTGCAGAGCACCATCAGGGAGTATCCTAAATGTCCTGTTATCGAGCAGGTCTTCACCAGGCGCCTTTTTTGGGCGTAGCTTTGAGACAAGTTGTTTCACTTCTTCTAATGTTACCGGCTCAGCAGGCAATGCCATTTGGAACGGAGAGTCCAGCGCTGTTTGCACTAATCTGCAGTGTCTTTCATGGGTAAAGTTAAAAGGCTTGAATCTCTGCTCTAGGTTGTCTGCAAACGCTTCCGGCTTGTCACAACTCGTTCTGTACCAGCCGCCTACCGGGTTTCGTAAAGCTGTATTCGGCATTGCTTGTGATTTAAAGCGCTTAGTGATCTTCCAAAGAGAGTAATTCGTAGTATTATCAGTTCCCAGGTTCTCCAGAAAATCATTAAATAGCTGCTCTTTCCTACGGTACAGTACTTTGTGCAGTCTATTGGCTAGTCTTCTGTAAATCTGTTGAAGTCTGGGATCACGTGTTCTTGCGTATTCCTTCCTTACTCTGCGTTTGGTGTGTAATAGGGCTGCTATTGCGTCAGGAAGTTGTGTCTGGTTCGAATGTTGCCTTATATTTTGGTGTAGGGGCGCGGCACTTGCAGCCGCCCGCTTCAATGTGCTCATGAAAAGTTCTATACCATCGTCAATGTTTTCCGCAGTATGCAGTGCAGGTTCCAAGTCATTGAGTTCCTCCAGTTGTGCCTTGAATATTGATATGTTCGCGTTTCGGGCAAGTAGCAGAGGCCGATTCATTAGTTGAGCGGGCTGAGAGTGCAGTTCGGCAATAAGATAGATGTGGTCCGAAGAAAGTTCGTGAGAGGCTTTTACTTTAAACCTACAGATTTGATACCCATTGGTTATAAAGAAATCCAGTGCTGTAGGAGTTAGTCGTGAGTTGGCGGAGTAAAATGTTGGCTCTCCTGTAGCTAAAATTTGGAACTGCCCATGAGCAATGGCCTCTTGCAGCTGCTTACCTCGGGAGCATGCCCGAGAATTGCCCCACCACGAATGTTTCGCGTTGAAATCTCCACCCACTATGAATTTGTGTCCAAACGTGGCAAGTACTGTCTCAAATTCTATTCTCGACCATTGCTTTCTAGGAGGAAGATACAGGGACGCAATTAAAACGCTACCCTCTTCTGTTTGTAATCTCACTAATGCTATTTGACGATTGGTAGTTGCAATGGCTGGCTCAGGGCTGTGCTTAAAGTTAGAGCGCACCAGAACAGTTGCTCCACCTCTGCTATTACCACTTGGGTGAAAGGCATGGTAAGCGTGAAAGCCTGGAATGAAGATCCGTTGTCCTTCACGCATGTGAGTTTCCGTTGCCAGCATGATGTCGATTTTGTGTTCACGGAGGAATATCCGGAGTTCTTCAGAATTCTTGGATAAACCTCGCGCATTCCACAACCCGATTTTAATGTTTGATTGAATCATTTTGATATGTTAGAGATCAGAACTTGCACTAGTTCCCGAAAGGCCTTGTTTGATTCAACAGTTTCCTGAATCAGTTTAAACAGTTGATCCATTCTACCATTGATCTCACGTATTGCATTTTCTATAACAAAAATTTTAATGTTTAGGCCAGAGTCATTCAGAGCTGTGGCGTTAGCTTGCAGAGTGTTAGTACTTGACCGTGTTACACTTGCTTTGGGCCGCACAATATCTGCGTATGACATATTGCACCTAACAGTTTCAGCTGGGATGAAACCGCGAGGAGTTGTGTTATTTCTGCTAACCATTTCAGTTAAACGTGTCCTTTCCCGGAGCTTTACTGCTTTCTGTTTTCTAACTGGGCATTCTCTGTCAGAGGAGGCGTGATCGCCACCGCAATTTATGCACAGAAAGCTCTCACTTGTGCAAAGTGGAGAGTCAGTGCTGTGAGGGCCTGAGCATTTGCCGCAAATGGGATTCTGCAATAATTTTTGGAATGTCCAAATATGTGGCACCGCGTACATTGCAGAATCTTATTTCGGCGTGGTGCTCGTTCTACAGTGACTCGATACCTGCCGAGCTGTGTAATTTTTAGAGCATCAGATACACCTTTTTCCTGTTTTAAGTTAATAAAGAAGACATTTTGTCTGGTCTTGAATGCCACGGTATCTTCATCATCCTCTGCGTTGATTTCGATGTTACGCCAGTCAGGTTTTCTTGGGCAGTAAATGTTCACTGTTTCAAAGCCTTCGTCCGCGAAGGCCTGAGAGATTTGTTCCTTTGGTACATTGGCTTGCATGCCCTTTACAACTACTCTAAATGGCTTATCTTCCTTAAGCTGGTGGTGCCAAAATTGGCAGTTCATTTCAGTTAATTTCCTCACAACAGATCGGAAAGCGCTAGAGTCTTTCGTATATATGCGCGAAACTCCAAATTTTGAAATGCGAATACTGTAGTTGGTATTACCGATACACGCATTAAGTGCTTGCTCGAAAGTATTAGGATTGAAGACATTTGGTACGCAAATTGCAGGTGGCTTAGGTAGTCCATTTGCTCCTGGTCTGGCTCGTTTTCCCTGGAAATATAATCCCCTGCGTCACAATCAGTCTCTGGTAATTCTATCTGCATAGCATTGTGCGCTTCATCAGCCAACGATGAAAAGCGGTTGTTTCCTAGCACAGTAGATCGTGAGTTTGCCGTTGATTCATTGATTAAGTCAATCGCCTGCAGTTTTGCTTTGCGGCTTGGTTGAGTGGACTTAGCATTTCCCTTACGCTTGTTACCTACAGCAATAAGTTGTGTTTGGAAAGAACACTTTCCTTTGCTAGTCACCTTAGCAGCTGATGGCGTCGCCGCAGATAATGCGTTTTGTAAAGTGGATGAAGAGCTGGGCTAATACGTGGCCCGGCTGAAGATGCTATGGTGTAGGTTGATGCTGATGCATGGGACGTGGAGATAGTGCTAGTAACGCTTGTAGTACTACTTGTAGTTACTGATGCATAAGGTACATTTCCGCAACTAGTTGAAGTTGATGGGACACCAATTGTACCCACTGAATGTGAAATTTGAGAGCGGAATGTAGCAGGGTCCACTCCAGCGACTTTCTTCATCTCCTTCAGCCTCGCCTGCCTACCACTAGGTAGCGGCGGAGTCCACGAGTTGCTTTAATACAGGTGTCACCGCTGGCAGAGACGAAAATAGAATCGCGTACAGATAACGCGACGATATAACAATAATTGTAAACGTAGTTGACAAATAAAAGATAAACCAAGCGCGCACGTATTCTTGTGAATCGAAAACTTAGCTGAATTGATAAAATTCAATAAATATCTCGGATTTGTAAAAAAGAAAATATTAAAAAACTTATTTGATGTTGACGCTTCGACTGATTGAGATCAGAAATTAAAATTGAATTTTTGAAGTTGGGATAATTTTGAACCAAATTCGAAAATTCTCCCATGTTCCAAAATAGGTATTGAATTTTCAAAGTTGGGATAATTTGGACCCACTTCGAAAATTATCTCAACTTTAGAAATTGGAATTGAATTTTCGAAGTTGGTATAATTTTGGACCAACTTCGAAAATTATCTCAACTTCCAAAATTGGTATTGAATTTTCGAAGTTGGGATAAATTTGTACCAACTTCGAAAATTATCCCAACTTCCAAAATTGGTATTGAATTTTCAAAGTTGGGATTATTTGGACCCACTACGAAAATTATCTCAACTTCAGAAATTGAAATTGAATTTTTTAAGTTGGGATAATTTTGGACGAACTTAGAAAATTATCACAATTTCCAATTAGACTAATTTAGAAAATTGAGCCAACTCTCTAAATTGGTATTGAATTTTCGAAGGTGGGATAATTTTGTACCAACTTCGAAAATTATCCCAACATCCAAAATTGGTATTCAATTTTCGAAGTTCGGATAATTTGGGATTCACTTCAAAAATTATCCCAACTTTCCAAAATTGGTATTGAATTTTCGAAGTTGGGATAATTTTGGAATTCAATTTTTGCAAGTGGGATAATTTTGTACCAACTTCGAAATTTATCCCATCTTCCAAAACTTGTATTTAATTTTTTGAAGTTGGGATAATTTTGACCAACTTCGAACATTATCCCAACTTCCAAAATTGGTATTGAATAAATCCAAAATTGATCCCAACTTGGACAACAGTATCCCAACTTTCAAAATTGGTATTAAAATTTTCGAAGTTGGGATAATTTTGGACCAACTTCGAAATCCCAACTTCCAAAATTTATCGCCAACTTCCAAAATTGTATTGAATTTTCAAAGTTGGGATAATTTGGACCCACTTCAATTTCAAATTACATAAATTGACCAATTTTCAAAATTGTTATTGGTATTGCAATTTTCATAGTTTGTAGTTCAAGAATTATCCCAATTTCCAAAATTGGTATTGAATTTCCGATTGGACCAATTTCTGGAAAATTTAGAAAATTGACCCATCTTCCAAAATTGTTATAGAATTTTCGAAGTTGGGATAATTTTCGACCAACTTCGAAAATAATTCCAACTCCCAAAATATTGGTATTGAATTTTCGAAGTTGTGATAATTTTGGACCAACTTCGAAAGTTCCAAATTAGAACTTCCAATTTCCAATTGGACCAATATAGAAAATTGACCCAACTTCCAAAATTGGTATTGAATTTTCGAAGTTAGGATAATTTTGTACCAACTTCGAAAATTATTCCAACTTTTAAAATTTGGAATTGAATTGTCGAAGTTGGAATAATTTTGGACCAACATCGAAAATTATCCAAATTTCCAATTTCCAATTCGACCCAATTTCCAATTGGACCAATTTAGAAAATAGTCCCAACTTCCAAAATTGGTATTGAATTTTTGAAGTTGGGATGATTTTCTACCAACTTCGAAAATTATCTCAACTTCCGAATTTCAATTGGACACAATTTCCAATTGGACCAATTTAGAAAATTGACTCAATTTCTCAAAATTGGTATTGAATTTTCGAAGTTGGGATAATTTTACCAAATTCGAAAATTCTCCCAACTTCCAAAATTGGTATTGAATTTTCAAAGTTGAGATAATTTGGACCCACTTTGAAAATTATCCCAACTTCAAAAATTGGAATTGAATTTTCGAAGTTGGGATAATCTTGGACCAACTTCGAAAATTAACCCAATTTCCAATTTCCAATTGGACCCAATTTCCATTTGGACCAATTTAGAAAATTGACCCATAAATTGACTCAACTTCAAAAATTGGTATTGGTTATCGAAGTTGGGATAATTTTACTGCACCAAATTCGAAATTCTCCCAACTTTCAAAAATTGGTATTAAATTTTCGAAGTTGGGATAATTTGAATCAAATTAAATTCTTCCAACTTCTAAAATTGGTATTGAATTTTCGAAGTTGGGATAATTTTGTACCAACTTCGAAAATTATCCCAACTTCCAAAATTGGTATTAAATTTTCGAAGTTGGGATAATTTTGGACCAAATTCGGAATTTCGTCCAACTTCCAAAATTGGTATTGAATTTTCGAAGTTAGGATTATTTTGTACCAACTTCGAAAATTATCCCAACTTTCAAAATTGGTATTAAATTTTCGAAGTTGGGATAATTTTGGACCAAATTCGAAAATTTTTCCAACTTCCAAAATTGGTATTGAATTTTCAAAGTTGTGATAATTTTGGACCGATTTCGAAAATTACTCCAACTTCTAATTTCCAATTGGACCCAATTTCCAATTAAACCAATATACCAAAAAATTGACCCAACTTCCAAAATTGGTATTGAATTATCAAAGTTGGGATAATTTTGGACCCACTTCAAAAATTATACCAACTTCCAAAATAGATATTGAATTTTCGAAGTTGTAATAATTTTGGACCCACCTCGAAAATTATCCCACCTTCCAAAACTGTTATTTAATTTTTTGAAGTTGGGATAATTTTGGACCAATTTTCGAAAATTATCCCAACTTCCAAAATTGGTATTGAATTTTCGAAGTTGGGATAATTTGGACCCACTTCGAAAATTATCCCAAATTCAGGAATTGATATTGAATTTTCGAAGTTAGGATAATTTTGTACCAACTTCGAAAATTATCCCAACTTCCAATTTCCAATTGGACTCAATTTCCAATTGGACCAAGATAGAAAATTGACCCAAGTTCCAAAATTGGTATTGAAGTTAGGATAATTTTGTACCAACTTCAAAAATTATTCCAACTTCCAAAATTTGTATTGAATTTTCGAAGTTGAAATAATTTTGGACCAACTTCGAAAATTATACCAACTTACAAATTCCAATTGGACACAATTTCAAATTGGACTAATTTAGAAAATTGACTCAACTCCAAAATTGCTATTGAATTTTCGAAGTTGGGATAATTTTGGACCAACTTCGAAAATTATTAGAACTTCCAATTTCTAATTAGACCAAAATAGAAAATTGTCCCAACTTCCAAAATTGGTATTAAATTTTAGAAGTTGGGATAATTTTCTAATCAACTTCGAAAATTATCCCAACTTCGAATTCCAATTGGACATAATTTCCAATTGGACCAATTTAGAAAATTGACTCAACTTCTTAAATTGGTATTGAATTTTCGAAGTTAGGATAATTTTGTACCAACTTCGAAAATTATCCCAACTTCCAAAATTGGTATTAAATTTTCGAAGTTGGGATAATTTTGGACCAAATTCGGAATTTCGTCCAACTTCCAAAATTGGTATTGAATTTTCGAAGTTAGGATAATTTTGTACCAACTTCGAAAATTATCCCAACTTTCAAAATTGGTATTAAATTTTCGAAGTTGGGATAATTTTGGACCAAATTCGAAAATTAACCCAATTTCCAATTTCCAATTGGACCCAATTTCCATTTGGACCAATTTAGAAAATTGACCCAACTCTTAAATTGACTCAACTTCCAAAATTGGTATTGGTATCGAAGTTGGGATAATTTTACACCAAATTCGAAATTCTCCCAACTTTCAAAAATAGTATTAAATTTTCGAAGTTGGGATAATTTTGAATCAAATTCGAAAATTCTTCCAACTTCTAAAATTGGTATTGAATTTTCGAAGTTAGGATAATTTTGTACCAACTTCGAAAATTATCCCAACTTCCAAAATTGGTATTAAATTTTCGAAGTTGGGATAATTTTGAAAATTCGAATTTCGTCCAACTTCCAAAATTGGTATTGAATTTTCGAAGTTAGGATAATTTTGTACCAACTTCGAAAATTATCCCAACTTTCAAAATTGGTATTAAATTTTCGAAGTTGGGATAATTTTGGACCAAATTCGAAAATTTTTCCAACTTCCAAAATTGGTATTGAATTTTCAAAGTTGTGATAATTTTGGACCGATTTCGAAAATTACTCCAACTTCTAATTTCCAATTGGACCCCATTTCCAATTAAACCAATATAGAAAATTGACCCAACTTCCAAAATTGGTATTGAATTATCAAAGTTGGGATAATTTTGGACCCACTTCAAAAATTATACCAACTTCCAAAATAGATATTGAATTTTCGAAGTTGTAATAATTTTGGACCCACCTCGAAAATTATCCCACCTTCCAAAACTGTTATTTAATTTTTTTGAAGTTGGGATAATTTTGGACCAACTTCGAAAATTATCCCAACTTCCAAAATTGGTATTGAATTTTCGAAGTTGGGATAATTTGGACCCACTTCGAAAATTATCCCAAATTCAGGAATTGATATTGAATTTTCGAAGTTAGGATAATTTTGTACCAACTTCGAAAATTATCCCAACTTCCAATTTCCAATTGGACTCAATTTCCAATTGGACCAAGATAGAAAATTGACCCAAGTTCCAAAATTGGTATTGAAGTTAGGATAATTTTGTACTAACTTCAAAAATTATTCCAACTTCCAAAATTTGTATTGAATTTTCGAAGTTGAAATAATTTTGGACCAACTTCGAAAATTATACCAACTTACAAATTCCAATTGGACACAATTTCAAATTGGACTAATTTAGAAAATTGACTCAACTCCAAAATTGCTATTGAATTTTCGAAGTTGGGATAATTTTGGACCAACTTCGAAAATAATTCCAACTCCCAAAATATTTATTGAATTTTCGAAGTTGGGATAATTTTCTATCAACTTCGAAAATTATCCCAACTTCCGAATTCCAATTGGACATAATTTCCAATTGGACCAATTTAGAAAATTGATTCAACTTCTTAAATTGGTATTGAATTTTCGAAGTTTTGATAATTTTACACCAAATTCGAAAATTCTTCCAACTTCCAAAATTGGTATTGAATTTTCAAAGATGAGATATTTTGGACCCACTTTGAAAATTATCCCAACTTCAGAAATTGGAATTGAATTTTCGAAGTTGGGATAATTTTGGACCAACTTCGAAAATTATCCCAATTTCCAATATCCAATTGGACCCAATTTCCAATTGGACCAATTTAGAAAATTGACTCAACTTCTCAAATTGGTATTGAATTTTCGAAGTTTTGATAATTTTACACCAAATTCGAAAATTCTTCCAACTTCAAAATTGGTATTGAATTTTCAAAGTTGAGATAATTTGGACCCACTTTGAAAATTATCCCAACTTCCAAAATTGGTATTGAATTTTCGAAGTTGGGATAATTTTTGGAAATACTTCGAAAATTATTCCCACTTACAAAATTGGTATTGAATTTTTGATGTGGGGATAATTTTGTACCAACTTCAAAAATTATTACAACTTTAGAAATTTGAATTGAATTTTCAAAGCTGGGATAATTTTGGAACAGCTTCGAAAATTATCCCAACTTCGAAATTCCAATTGGACCCAATTTCCAATTGGACCAATTTAGAAAATTGACCCAACTTTCAAAATTGGTATTCCATTTTCAAACTTGGGATAATTTTGGACCCACTTCGAAAATTATCCCAACTTCCAAAATTGATATTGAATTTTCGAAGTTGGGATAATTTAGGACCCACTTCGAAAATTATCCCAACTTCCAAAATTGGTATTGAATTTTCGAAGTTGGGATAATTTTGGAAAAACTTCGAAAATTATTCCCACTTACAAAAAATTGGTATTGAATTTTTGATGTGGAGATAATTTTGTAACCAACTTCAAAAATTATTACAACTTTAGAAATTTAATTGAATTTTCAAAGCTGGGATAATTTTGGAGTGGACTTCGAAAATTATCCCAATTTGAAATTCCAATTGGACCCAATTTCCAATTGGACCAATTTAGAAAATTGACCCAACTTTCAAAATTGGTATTCCATTTTCAAAGTTGGGATAATTTTGGACCCACTTCGAAAATTATCCCTACTTCCAAAATTGATATTGAATTTTCGAAGTTGGGATAATTTTGGACCAACTTCGAAAATTATCCCAACTTCCAAAATTGGTATTGAATTTTCAAAGTTGGGATAAGTTGGACCCACTTCGAAAATTATCCCAACTTCAGAAATTGGAATTGAATTTTCGAAGTTGGGATAATCTTTGGACCAACTTCGAATATTATCCCAACTTCCAAAATTGGTATTGAGATTTTGAAATGGGGATAATTTTGTACCAACTTCAAAAATTATCCCAACTTTAGAAATTTGAATTGAATTTTCAAAGCTGGGATAATTTTGAAAGCTGTTCCAAAATTATCCCAACTTCGAAAATTCAATACCAATTTTGGAAGTTGGGTCAATTTTCTAAATTGGTCCAATGGGAAATTGTGTCCAATTGGAAATTGGAAGTTGGGATAATTTTCGAAAATGGTACAAAATTATCCTAACTTCGAGAATTCAATACCAATTTTGAAGGTTGGGTCAATTTTCTAAATTTGACCAATTGGAAATTGGGTCCAATTGGAATTTGGAAGTTGGAATAATTTTCGAAGTTGGTCCAAAATTATCCCAACTTCAAAAATTCAATTCCAATTTCTGATGATAATTTTCGAGTCCACATTATCCCAACTTTGAAAATTCAATACCAATTTTGGAAGTTGGGATAATTTTCGAAGTTGGCCAAAATTATCCCAACTTCGAAAATTCAATACCAATTTTGGAAGTTGGGATAATTTTCGAAGTGGGTCCAAAATTATCCCAACTTTGAAAATTGAATACCAATTTTGAAAGTTGGGTCAATTTTTTAAATTGGTCCAATGGGAAATTGGGTCCAATTGGAATTTCGAAGTTGGAATAATTTTCGAAGTTGGTCCAAAATTATCCCAACTTCGAAAATTCAAAACCAATTTTGGAAGTTGGGATAATTTTCAAAGTTGGACCAACTGTGAAAATTATCCCAGCTTCCAAAATTGGACCCAATTGCTAATTGGACCAATATAGAAAATTGACCCAACTTCCAAAATTGGTATTGAATTTTCGAAGCTGGGATAATTTTGTACCAACTTCGAAAATTATTCCAATTTCCAATTGGACCAATTAAGAAAATTGACCAAACTCTTAAAATTGGTATTAAATTTGCGGAGTTTGGATAATTGTGATATCCCAAATTCCAATTTTGGAAGTTGGGATAATTTTGGACCAACTTCGAACATTATCCCAACTTCCAAAACTGTTATTTAATTTTTTGAAGTTGGGATAATTTTAGACAAACTTCGAACATTATCCCAACTTCCAAATTCCAATTGGACCCAATTTCCAATTGAACAAATTTAGAAAATTGACCCAACTTTCAAAATTGGTATTGAATTCTCGTAGTTAGGACACAATTCCCAATTGGACACAATTTCCCATTGGACCAATTTTGAAAATTGACCCAACTTCCAAAATTTTTATAGAATTTTCGAAGTTGGGATAATTTAAGACAGCTTCGAAAATTATCCAACTTCCAAAAATCCAATTGTACCAATTTAAAAATTGACCCAACTTCCACAATTGGTATTCAATTTTCAAAGTTGGGACAATTTTGGACCAACTTCGAAAATTAACCCAACTTCCAAATAGGTATTGAATTTTCGTAGTTGTGATAATTTTGGACAAACTTCGAAAATTATTCCAACTTCCAATTTCCAATTGGACCCAATTTCCAATTGGACTAATATAGAAAATTGACCCAACTTCCAAAATTGGTATTAAATTTTCGAAGTTAGGATAATTTATGTACAACTTCGAAAATTATTACAATTTCCAATTGGACCAATTTAGAAAATTGACCAAACTCTTAAAATTGGTATTGAATTTGGTACCAACTTTGAAAATTATCCCAACTTCCAAAATTGGTATTGAATTTTGGAAGTTGGGATAATTTGGACCAACTTCGAAATTAACCCAACTTCCAAATAGGTATTGAATTTTCGAAGTTGTGATAATTTTGGACAAACTTCGAAAATTATTCCAATTTATAATTGGACCCAATTTCCAATTGGACCAATTTAGAAAATTGAGCCAACTCTCAAAATTGGTATTGAATTTTCGAAGTTGGGATAATTTTGTACCAACTTAAAAATTGTCCCAACTTCCAAAATTGGTATTCAATTTTGGAAGTTGGGATAATTTTGGACCCACTTAGAAAATTATCCCCACTTCAAAAATTGGTATTGAATTTTCAAAGTTGGGATAATTTGGACTCACTTCGAAAATTTTCCCAAATTCATAAATTGGAATTGAATTTTCGAAGTTGGAAAAATTATCGACCAACTTCGAAAATTATCCAAATTTCCAATTGGACCAATTTAGAAAATTGACCCAACTCTTAAAATTGGTATTGAATTTTCAAAGTTGGGATAATTTTGTACCAACTTCGAAAATTATCCTAACTTCCAAAATTGGTAATTATCCCAATTTCCAATTTCCAATTTCCAATTGGACCAATTTAGAAAATTGAGCCAACTCTCAAAATTGGTATTGAATTTTCGAAGTTGGCATAATTTTGTACCAACTTTGAAAATTATCCCAACTTCCAAAATTGGTATTCAATTTTGGAAGTTGGGATAATTTTGGACCAACTTCGAAAATTATCCAAACTTCCAAAACTGTTATTTAATTTTTTGAAGTTGGGATAATTTTGGACCAACTTCGAAAATTATCCCAACTTCCCAATTCCAATTGGACCCAATTTCCATTTGGACAAATTTAGAAAATTGACCCAACTTTCAAAATTGGTATTGAATTCTCGAAGTTAGGACACAATTTCCAATTGGACACAATTTCCCATTAGACCAATTTTGAAAATTGACCCAACTTCCAAAATTTGTATAGAATTTTCGAAGTTGGGATAATTTGCACCCACTTCGAAAATTATTCCAATATCCAATTGGACCAATTTAGAAAATTGACCAAACTCTTAAAATTGGTATTAAATTTGCGGAGTTTGGATAATTTTGTACCAAATTCAATTTTGGAAGTTGGGATAATTTTGGACCAACTGAACATTATCCCAACTTCCAAATCAATTGGACCCAATTTCCAATTGAACAAATTTAGAAAATTGACCCAACTTTCAAAATTGGTATTGAATTCTCGTAGTTAGGACACAATTCCCAATTGGACACAATTTCCCATTGGACCAATTTTGAAAATTGACCCAACTTCCAAAATTTTTATAGAATTTTCGAAGTTGGGATAATTTTGGACACAACTTCGAAAATTATCCCAACTTCGAAAATCCAATTGAACCAATTTAAAAATTTGACCCAACTTCCACAATTGGTATTCAATTTTCAAAGTTGGGACAATTTTGGACCAACTTCGAAAATTAATCCAACTTCCAAAATAGGTATTGAATTTTTGAAATTGTGACAATTTTGAACATACTTCGAAAATTATTCCAACTTCCAATTTCCAATTGGACCCCATTTCCAATCGGACCAATATAGAAAATTGACCCAACTTCCAAAATTTGGTATTGAATTTTCGAAGTTGGGATAATTAAAGACAACTTCGAAAATTATCCCAACTTCGAAAATCCAATTGTACCAATTTAAAAAATTGACCCAACTTCCACAATTGGTATTCAATTTTCAAAGTTGGGACAATTTTGGACCAACTTCGAAAATTATCCCAACTTACCAATTCCAATTGGACCCAATTTCCATTTGGACAAATTTAGAAAATTGACCCAACTTCCAAAATTGGTATTGAATTCTCGAAGTTAATACTTTTGGACCAACGAACAATTTCCCAACTTCCAAATTGGACACAATTTCCCATTGGACCAATTTTGAAAATTGATCAACTTCCAAAATTTGTATTGAAATTTTCGAAGTTGGGATAATTTTGGAACAACTTCGAAAATTATCCCAACTTCTAATTTCCAATTGGACACAATTTCCAACTGGACACAATTTCCCATTGGACCAATTGAGAAAATTGACCCAACTTTCAAAATTGGTATTGAATTTTCGAAGTTGGGATAATTTTGGACCAAACTTATCCCAACTTCCAAAATTGGAATTGAATTTTCGAAGTTGGGATAATTTTGGACCAACTTCGAAAATTATCCAACTTTCCAATTTCCAATTGGACCAATTTAGAAAATTGACCAAACTCTTAAAATTGGTACTGAATTTGTACCAATTTTGGATAATTTTGGACCAACTTCGAAAATTATCCCACCTTCCAAATTCCAATTGGACACAATTTCAATTGGACCAATTTAGAAAATTGAGCCAGCTCTCAAAATTGGTATTGAATTTTCGAAGTTGGGATAATTTTGTACCAACTTTGAAAATTATCCCAACTTCCAAATTAATTAGAATAACAATTTTGGACAGTTGGGTAATTTTGGACCAACTTCGAACATTATCCCAACTTCCAAAACTGGTATTGAATTTTCAAGTTGGGATAATTTTGGACCAACTTCGAAAATTATCCCAAATTCCAAAATGGTATTCAATTTTCGAAGTTGGGATACATTTTGGACCCACTTAGAAAATTATCCCAACTTCCAAATTGGTATTGAATTTTCAATGTGGACCCATTTCCAATTTGGACTCACTTCAGAAAATTGACCCAAATTCCAGAAATTGGAATTGAATTTTCGAAGTTGGGATAATTTTGGACCAACTTCGAAAATTATCCCAACTTCAAAAATTCTAAGAATTGGTCATTAAATTTTCCAAGTGGGATAATTTTGGACCAACTTCGAAAATTAACCCAGCTTCCAAAATTGGTATTGAATTTTCGAAGTTGTGATAATTTTGGACAAACTTCGAAAATTATTCCAACTTCAAATTCCAATTGGACCCAATTCCAATTGGACCAATTTAGAAAATTGACCCAACTTCCAAAATTGGTATTGAATTTTCGAAGTTGGGATAATTTTGTACCAACTTCGAAAATTATCCCAACTTCCAAAATTGGATTTGAATTTTCGAGGATTGTAATAATTTTATTAACATCGAAAATTGTCCCAACTTCCAAAATTGGTATGGAATTTTCGAAGCTGAGATAATTTTGGACCAACTTCGAAAATTATGCCAACTTCCAAATTCAAATTGGACACAATTTCCAATTGGACTAATTTAGAAAATTGACTCAACTTCCAAAATTGGTATTGAATTTTGCAAGTTGGGATAATTTCTGGACCCAACTTCGAAAATTATCCCAAATTCAAAAATTGGACCTGAATTTCCGAAGTTGGGATAAATTTAGAAAATTGACCAAACTCCAAATTTGGTATTCAATTTTCAAGTTAGGACAATTTTGGACCCAATTGACCAATTATCTCTTAACCCAAAATTGTTATTGAATTTTGAAAGTTGGTATAATTTTGTACCAACTTCGAAAAATTATCCTAACTTCCAAAATTGGTAATTATCCCAATTTCGAAAATTGGACCCAAATTTCCCAAATTGGACCAATTTAGAAAATTGAGCCAACTCTCCAAAATTGGTATTGAATTTTCGAAGTTGGGATAATTTTGTACCAACTGCAAAATTATCCCAACTTCCAAAATTGGGATTCGTTCTGGAAGTTGCGATAATTGGACCAAGTTAGAAAATTGTCCAAACTTCCAAAACTGTTATTTAATTTTTTGATGTTGGGATAATTTTTGGACCAACTTCGAAAATTATCTTCCAACTTCCAAAACTGGTATTTAATTTCTGAAATTGGGATAATTTTTGATCAACTCGAAACTTATCCCAACTTTCAAATTCCAATTGGACCTAATTTCCAATTGGACTAATTTAGAAAATTGACCCAACTTCCAAAATTGGTATTGAATTTTCGAAGTTGCAATAATTTTGGACCAACTTCGAAGTATCCAACTTCCAAATTCCTATTGGACCCAATTGGGACCAATTTAAAGAAATTGAACAACTTCCCAAATTGGTATTGAATTTTCAAAGTTGGGATAATTTTGGACCAACTTCGAAAATTATCCCAACTTCAAAATTCGATTGGACCCAATTTCTAATTGGACCAATTTAGAAAATTGACCAAACTCCAAAATTGGTATTGGATTTTCTGAAGTTGGATACTTTGGACCAACTTCGAAAATTATCCCAACTTCAAAATTCAATTGGACTAATTTCAATGGACCAATTTAGAAAATTGACCAGCTTCAACATTGGTCCCAATTTTCCAATATAGAATTGACGAACTCCAATTGTTATTGAATTTTCGGTTGGACCAACTCCAAAAATTATCCCAACTTCCAAATTCAAATTGGACACAATTTCCAATTGGACAATTTAGAAAATTGACTCAACTTCCAAAATTGGTATTGAATTTTCGAAGTTAGGATAATTGGACCATCTTCGATTATTAATTCCAATTAGACACAAGTTCCAATGGGACCAATTGGGATAATTGATCAATTCGAAACTTATCCCAACTTCCAAATTCCAATTGAACTTCAATGGGACCAATTTAGAAAATTGACATCCAAGTTCGAAAATTGGGATAATTTTGGACCAACTTCGAAAATTATCCCAACTTCCAAAATTTATCAATTGAATTTCCAATGGGACAATTAAAATTGACCAACTTCCTAAATTGGTATTGGTTTTGAAGGATGATTTGACCAACTTCGAAATTTATCCCAACTTCAAAATTCTGGACCCATTTCCAATGGGACAATTTAGAAATTGAACCAACTTCCAAAAATTGGTATTGAATTTTCGAAGTTTTGATAATTTGGACCAACTTCGAAAATTATCCCAACTTCCAAAATTGGTATTGAACCCGAAAATTTAATAATTTTGGACCAACGTAAAAATTGACCAACTTCCAAAATTGGTATTGAATTTTCGAAGTTGAGATAATTTTGGACCAACTTCGAAAATTATCCCAACTTCCAAAATTCAATTGAACCAATTTCGGACCAACTTAGAAAATTGACCAAACTCAAAACTGTTAAAATTTTTCGAAGTTGGTATAATTTTACCGGCCAACTTCGAAATTATCCCAACCAAAATTCCAATTGGACAATTTCAATGGGACCAATTTAGAAAATTGACCAGCTTCAAATTTCCCATTTCCAATGGGACCAATTTAGAAAATTGACGAACTTCCAAAATTGTTATTGAATTTTCGAGTTGGGATAATTTGGACCAACTTCAAATATCCCAACCTTCCAAACAAGATTGGACCTAATTTCCACCATTGGACCAATTTAGAAAATTGACCAACTTCCAAAATTGGTATAATTTCTCGAAGTTGGGATAATTTTGGACCAACTTCAAAATTATCCCAACTCTCCAAATGCAATTGGACCCAATTTCAATAAGACCAATTTGGAAAATTCGACCAACTTCCAAAATGGTATTAATTCGAAGTTGGGATAATGGACCAACTTCGAAAATTATCCCAACTTCCAGCCAATTGGACCCAATTTCCAATGGGACCAATTTAGAATGTATGCACACATATTGGTAGATTGTGAGTTATAATTAAAAATGCGTTGATCGGCAACTTTCTGTTACCGCATAAACATAAACAATGCAACGACACTTTGTCATACGTAGCACAACAAAGTATATGAGGCCAGTTCAAGTGCAATGGCAATACGATTGCACTGAACGCGCAGCAAGCCGCGATAAGCATAAACGCTGGTCGCTGACCGTCCTCTGTCAGCATATGCGCAATGACACACTCCGCCCTTTATTACACATGTGTGTATATGTATATTAAGTTTAAGTATTTTCGACAGCGCTTGCCTCGCTTCCTAGATGAAGCAGCGCCTTAGCAGCGTCTCAAATAGTTAACGTAATATTAAGAAATAATTTGTAAAAGCAGACACGTTCAAACCGTTGAAGCGGCATCCATTGCTGCTTCTAAATTAATAAAGATTTATAAAACCAATCTTACTTCATAGGACCGTGACATGTAGCCGAACTCAAAAGGGCTTTTCTGATAAGGACCTGGCCCTGACAGATCTAAGTCACCAGGAATCAGGATATAGGCAAAAGGACAACTGGAAAATTCAAACAAGAGGCAGCTGAAGACTGGAACGAAAATAAATCTGAGTGAGTAGAGATGGAGCTATGGCTAAGAGGGGCGTGAAGAACAAAATAAATAAGAGAATGGCGCACATTAAGTGGCATATTCACGAATGAACCACCACCCCCGTGGACAACAGCGAATAAACTGCAAGAAGAACTTGATATCTTAAATCAAATCCTTGCGAGAAAGCCAAAAGCTCCAGCTCACTCCAGTAAATGAAAAGATAAACAAAAACATAAAGTATCCCATAATATTCCCAAAAACAGCTCAAGAAAGATAAAGAATGTCCCAGAGATGCCCAGGACCGTTGGAGAGTCCTTATTGCGAGTTCACATGTTAACAAACTTAAACTACAAACTGGTGCGATGACCACGGCACCGGTACCGCCTGAGCTCACCGGCCCAGAACATCGTTATCAATATCAACAAGTGTGAGGGGCAGGACCTCCCTACGCCAGCGAAGGATCATAAAGCCAATCGGGATCCGACAGCGCTGAATAGAGCGCACTTCGTTTATATTAATTAATAAATAACAACTAAACTATACTACATTTTTGTAAAAATTGAGCGGAACCATATCTGCCCAATTAGAGTGTGGCCCGTAAAGCCATACTGACAAAATAGGTAGGAAACCTGTCAACTTAGTAGATTAGAATACAACACCAATAGTATATCGAAATACAGCGATTGCCCGAATAGTTTAGAAAGTAGAAAAATGGGCCTGGTAGAAACAAAGACAGTGGATTCCACTGCAAATGTTGATTAATAAAGGTAGAATCAAGCAGTGTTGACTTAAAATATACAAACATTCTTTTTGATAATAATCGTTGTCATATTAGCTACGAATGTGTTTTTTAAAACATACAAAACGCACAACAAATGTTTAAAAAGAAATATTTAAGCAAGGCAAATGATTTAGACCTTGTATAATCAAAATATAATAACAACAATTATTATTATCAAATAGAGTGAATGATTCGTAAAATCAATAGACAATTTTTGAATAACTCGATTCTAGCAGAATGAATAATGGAATGGGTAGAAATACATGCCAGACTTTAGAAATAAAATATAATTTGATAAATCCTATAAATGTTTGTCTCAGAAAAGACCGCAGAAACTGACACCGTCAGTAAACATGCGAAAATATTAGTAGAGTGTTTCAATGATGCACGAAAACTAATTCATTGTAGTAACCGCCAAGAGTTAAGTCAGATACATTGGTCTAGTGTTTCTAAATTATTAATAAGATTCCGATCAAATTTAACGACTGTCAAAGCAAGGTATAATTTGGAATTAACAATACCTACTATACTAAATACCCCTTTGACGTTTGATCTGGAAAACAGGGACTTCTCAAGGATCCGAATCAGATAGTAGTATCGACCAAGACTTCAAAGAAAAAGATCTTAACGATCTTACCGGCATACCCGCGGTAACATTACCAGATATAGAAGAATGAGAGTGGTCAGACCTCGATTCCAAACTCAAGTGTTTATTGAACAGAAACGCTTAAATATGGCACACAATCTGGGATTTGATCACTGCAGCATCCAAGCTTACACCAGCATTCGATGGAAAAGCTGAAAATTGAACTCAGTTTTGTTGATGCATTACAAATAATAGATCTCAATAAAAAAGGCGAACACGAACAATTAGCTATTTCAATAATAAAGCTAAAGGTGTCGCCAGAAATCTAATCGGAAATGAGACAACAATTTCTGAGTTAATTTCCAAATTGAAAAAGCAAACGTCAAAGGCGAAACTGTAGAGGTGTTGTCAGCAAAACTGATGAAGCTACAGCAACGCAATAAAACTGCCAACCAGTATACACAAGAGGTTGAGCAGATGACGAAGTCTCAGAAGGTGCATAGATAACAGATGGACTACCTCTAGAGTTAGCCAGAAGTTATTCCACTCAGCATGCAGTTAAAGCAATGACTAAAATTTGCCCAATCGATAAGGTAAAACTTATCATGCAGGCTGGTAACTTCAACACTATGAATGATGCCGTAACAAAATTTGTAAATAGTTGCACAGAAGCGACTGGACAGCCAAACAAAGTCCTATACTTCAAAGAAGTATACACAGCGCGGCGGAAATCGCGACGTGGAAATTATAAGAGGTAATTTTCGGGGTTATCATAATAACAACAATAACTACAAAAATAACAATACAGGACGAGGCCAACATAGAGGAAACTATAGAGGCCGTGGTACTCGAATCGAGGCCACAATAGCAATAACAACTCACAGAACAATATAAGTTGCCCAAAATACATCGGGAAACTCAGAAACCCTTTAAATATTCAGCAGTAAAAGAAGCAAGAGTTCACACTGATAATCTCAGTCAAAATATATTCGTTTCATTTATTAATGTAGCTACTGGAAAAGAACTTGTCTTTCTAATAGCACAGGTGAGACATATCCATTTTAAAAGAAAAATCCGACATTTTCAAAACATCCAATAAAATTATATAATAGATATAAAAGAATAAGTAAAGAAATAAAACAAAAAAGGTCTAGTTTTTAATGGAAATTCAGACGACTAAATATATAATTCCGCATGATTTTCATATTGTTACTTCAACATTCTCTATTCCATGTATGCGAATATTAGGAATCGATTTTATTAAAAATACAACTGTCAACTAGACTTCAACCCATTTGAAGATTGGTTTATAATTAGACCAAAAACCCAAAATTTCCAATTAATGTACCAATGGCACCAGTTCAGGCAACAATTCAATATTTCTAGCGAAAAGATCCCAAGTTATTCGAAAAACAAAAACAACTCAATCAAGAAGACAGTGTTTTAATTCAAATCAAGAAATTAATAATGGTATTTATATTGCCAATACCATAAGAATAACACAATAACGCTTTTATAAGGCTACTTAATACTACAAATACCGACCAAATAGTAACTACAGACAAACTAACATACGAACCAATTTCGAACTACGATATAGTCAATACGGAATGAAGAAAATAGGGAAAATTAGTATTATCTCAGCTACAAAAATTTCCCTACACAGTTTAAGACACAGCTTTCTATCTTATGCACACAATATAGTGATGTATTCGGATTGGAAACTGAACCAATAACTACAAACAATTTCTATAAACAAAAACTGAGACTAAAAGATGATGAACCTGTATACATAAAAATTATAGAAGCCCTCATAGTCAAGTGAATGAAATACAAAAACAAGTAGGAAAGTTACTGTCCGACGGGATTGTTGGAACCAATCCGTAACAGAATATAATAGCCCATTGTTAATTGTTCAAGAAACCATCCCCCCGAGTCAAGTTGAAAAGAAATGGCGTTTAGTGATTGACTATCGCCAGATTAATAAAAAATTACTATCAGATAAATTTCCACTACCTAGAATTGATGATATTTTGGATCAACTAGGTCGAGCAAAAATACTTTTCATGTCTTGACTTAATGTCAGGATTCCATCAAATTGAACTAGAACAAAATTCGAGAGATATAACGTCTTTTCAACGAGCAACGGCTCATTATCGCTTCACGCGATTACCTTTTTGGATTAAAAATAGCGTTAACTCATTTCAGAGAATGATGACTATTGCATTCTCTGGACTAGAACCTTCTCAAGCATTTCTCTACATGGATGACTTAATAGTAATCGGTTGTCCCGAAAACACATGCTTAAGAACTTAACAGATGTTTTTGAGAAATGTAGGAAATACAACCTGAAACTACATCCTGAAAAATGTTCATTCTTTATGCATGAAGTGACTTTTCTAGGTCATAAGTGCACTGATAAAGGAATACTTCCAGACGAGAAGAAATATGATGTAATTATGAATTACCCAGTGCCCGCACGACGCGGACAGCGCTAGACGTTTCGTAGCATTTGTAACTATTATAGACGTTTTATAGAAAAATTTCGCCGACTATTCACGGCACATAACAAGATTATGTAAAAAGAATGTTTCCTTTTCAATGGACGGATGAATGTCAAAAGGCATTCCAATATTAAAACAAAACTTATGGAACCTACCTTGCTACAATACCCAGATTTTACTAAAGAATTCTCTGTATAATAACAGATGCAAGCAAGCAAGCATGTGGAGCGGTTTTAACTCAAAATCATAATGGACTCCAACTTCCAATTGCATACGCATCAAGAAGCATTCACAAAAGGAGAAAGTAATAAATGTACTACTGAGCAAGAATTAGCTGCAATTCATTGGGCAATATTACACTTTCGACCTTATATTTATGGAAAACATTTGTACAATTAAAACAGACCACAGACCTCTAATATATCTATTTTCAATTGTCAATCCTAGTTCAAAACTGACACGTATGAGGCTCGAATTAAAGAATATGACTTACAGTCGAATATTTAAAAAGGAAAAGACAATATGTAGCAGATGCGTTATCAAGAATAACTATTAAAGAGCTACAAAGTATTACAGGACATATAATGAAAGTCACTACTAGATATCAAAGTAGACAAAAATTCCGCGCGGAAAATAAAGAAATAGAGTTGCCTAAGCAAACTATTGAAAAGCTTCTAAGCCCAACGTACATGAAGTCATCAACAATGACGAAGTACGTAAAGTAGTGACCTTGCAGATTAAAATATGCTATGTCTCTTTAAACATGGTAAGAAAATAATCGCAAGATATAATGTTAGCGATTTATATACTAATGGAGTTATTGACTTAGGTCAATTCTTCCAAAAGGCTTGAAACGCAAGCCGGTATACATAAAATCAGCCAACTAAAAAAGTGGCACCGTGGGAAAATATCTTTAAACAAGTTTCAATTGATAATTTTAAAGAAATGGGCAATAAAATATTAAATCCATTGAGAGTAGCTACTCAACCCGGTGACCCAAATAAAAAGTTTAAAAGAAAAAGAAGCAATCTTGTCTACATTTCATGATGATCCAATTCAGGAGTCATACTGGTATATCAAAACTTTGGCCAAAGTAAAAAGACACTATTACTGGAAAAATATGTCTAAAGATATAACTGAGTACGTAAGAAAATGTCAAAAATGTCAGAAAGCAAAAATTATAACGCATACAAGGACCCCATTAACAATAACCAATACACCTACAAATGTTCGACAGAGTGATAGTGGACACAATTGGTCCACTACCAAAATCAGAAAATGGCAATGAATATGTAGTCACGCTAATATGTGACCTAACAAAATATCTGGTTGCCATACCAGTTGCTAATAAAAACGCAAATACTGTCGCTAAAGCAATTTTTGAATCATTTATTCTGAAGTACGGTCCAATGAAGACGTTCATTACGGACATGGGAACAGAATATAAGAATTCAATTATAAATGACTTGTGCAAATATTTGAATATTAAAAATATAACATCTACCGCACACCACCACCAGACAGTCGGAACAATTGAAAGAAGTCATAGAACTTTTAACGAATACATACGATCCTACATATCGGTTGATAAAACTGATTGGGATGTATGGCTTCAATGTCTTCGTCTTTGTTTCAACACGACCCCATCAGTGGCACATAATTATTGTCCATATGAGCAGTATTTGGTAAAACAAATAATTTACCAAAGGAATTTAATAGTATAGATAACATAGAAACAATATATAATATAGATGACTATGCTAAAGAGAGTAAATATAGACTTGAAGTAGCATATAAAAGAGCTAGAATTATGTTAGAAGAAAATAAGCATAGATGTAAAAAATTATATGATCAAAAGTAAAGAATATAGATATATCCGTAGGATAAAGTTTACTAAAAAACGAAACAGGTCATAAGTTAGACTATAGATACACTGGTCCGTATAGTAACGAATATTGGAGATAGAGACAATATTATAATATCCAATAATAAAAAATAAGAAGCAAACAGTTCATAAGGATAGATTAAAAAAAGTTTATTTCATAATTGAATTTAGTATGGCCATGCATAGATACAAATCTTTCTATTGATTTTACTTAATTGTCTTAAAAAAATTATTAATTGGTTAAAATTTATTAATTTTATTAAAATAACTTCATATTATTACGTTATTTTTCAAAAGGAGGAGATGTGGTATGCACACATATTGAGAGTATACTGTTGTGAGTTATAATTAAAAATGCATTGATCGGCAACTTTCTGTTACCGCATAAACATAAACAATCAACGACACTTTGTCATACTTACAACAAAAGTATATGACCTAGTTCAAGTGCAATGGTAATACGATCGCACTTGAACGCAGCAAGCCGCGTAAGCACAAACGCTGGTCGCTGACCGTCGTCTGTCAGCATATGTGTAATGACATTCCGCCCTTTACACATGAGTATGTATGTATATTGGTTTAAGTATTTTCGGCAAGCGCTGCCGCTGCTTCCTAGATGAAGCAGCGCCTTAGCAGCGTCTCAAATAGTTAACGTAATATTAAGAAATAATTTGTAAAAAGCAGACACGTTCCAAACCGTTGAAGCGGCACTATTGCTGCTTCTAAATAATAAAAGATCTTTAAAAAAACCAATCATTACTTCAATTGACCAACTTCAAGACAATTGGTATTGAATTTTCGAAGTTGGGATAATTGTGGACCAACTAAAATAAAATTATCCCAACGTCCAAATTCCAATTGGACCCAATTTCCTGGACCAATTTAGAAAATTGACCCAACTTCCAAAATTGGTATTGCATTTTCGAAGCCAATTGGACCAATTTCGAAAATTGACCCAACTTCCAAAATTGCAGTATTGAATTGGATAATTTTTGGACCAACTTAGAAAATTGACCCAACTTCCAAAATTAGTATTGAATTTTCGAAGTTGGGGTAATTTTGGAAAATTATCCCAACTTCAAAATTCCAATTGAATTTTCGAAGTTAATTCCAATGGACCAATTTCAAATTGAAACTTCCAAAATTGGTATTGAATTTTCAGAAGTTGGGATAATTTTGGACCAACTTCGAAAATTATCCCAATTCTTACCACTTTCCAATTGGACCAATTTAGAAAATTGACCAACTTCCAAAATTGGTATTGAATTTCGGATAATTTGATACCAACTTCGAAAATTATTCTTACTTCCAAAATTGTTTTTGAATTTTAGAGGTTGGAATAATTTTGGACCAGCTTCGAAAATTTTACCCAACTTTAAAAATTGGTATTTAATTTTCGAAGTTAGGATAATTTGGACCAACTTCGAAAATTAATCCGACTTTGAAAATTGGTATTGAATTTTCGAAGCTGGGATAATTTTGGAACAACTTCGAAAATTATACCAACTTCCAAAATTGGTATTGGAATTTTCAGAGTTGGGATAATTTTGTTCAGCTGATCCGGATTATCCACACATTCTCCAAAATTGAAGTATTGAATTCTCGAAGTTGGGATAATTCTGTACCCTTCGCTAATTAATTCTCAACTTCAAAATTGGTATTGCAAGTCACCCCCGTTGGGACTAATTTGGACCCACTTCAATTTTTCTCAACATTCAGAAATGGAATTGAATTTTTGAAGTTGGGATAATTTTGGACAACGTTTTTAAAACCCAAGTTCCAACCCCTATTTCTATTGGACCAATTCCGAAACTTGACCTAACTCTCCAAAATTGTTAATTGAATTTTCGAAATTGGGATAATTTGGAGCAACATAAAACAGCTATCCCAACTTCAGACGAATTGGTTCTTTGACCATTTTCGAAGTTGGAATTATTCCCCTAGGACCCCAGATTCCATTCCAAAATTGGTATTAATTTTCGAAGTTGGGATAATTTTGGACCAACTTCGAAAATTATCCTCAAAAATTCCAATTGGACCCAATTTCCGATGGGACCAATTTATAAATTTTTAACCAAATTATTGAAATTTTGAAGTTGTGATAATTTTGGACCAACTGCGAAAATTATCCCCACTTCCAAATTCCAATTGGACCAATTTCAATTGTACCAAATTTGAAAATGACCAAACTGCAAAATTTGAATATTAGAATTGAATTTTCCCAAGTTCAGGATAATTTTGGACCAACTTCGAAAATTTCCCAACTTCCAATATTGGTATTGAATTTTCAAAGTTGTGATAATTTTGGACCAACTTCGAAATTTATCCCAACTTCCATTTTCCAATTGGACCCAATTTAGAAAATTGGCCCAACTTCAAAATTGGTATTGAATTTTCGAAGTTAGGATATTTTGGACCAACTTCAATTTTCCCAACTTCCAAAATTAGTATTGAATTTTCAAAGTTGGGATAATTTGGACCAACTTCGAAAATTATCTCAACTTCAGAAATTGGAATTGAATTATTTGAAGTTGGGATAGTTTTTGGACCAACTTCGAAAATTATCACAATTTCCAATTTCCAATTCAGACAAATTTAGAAAATTGACCAACTTTCAAAATTGTTATTGAATTTTCGAAGTTGGGATGATATTGGACCAACTTCGAAAGTTATCCCAACTTCCAAATTGGTTTTGAATTTTCCAATTGGGGATTATTTTGAAATCCCAACTTCCAAAATTGGTATTGAATTTTCGAAGTTGGGATAATTTTGGACCAACTTCGAAAATTATCCCAACTTCCAAATTCCAATTGGACCAATTTTCCAATTGGACCAATTTAGAAAATTGAGCCAACTTCCAAAATTGGTATTGAAATTTTCGAAGTTGGGATAATTTGGACCAACTTCGAAAATTATCTCCAACTTCAGAAATTGGTATTGAATTTTCAAAGTTGGTATAATTTGGACCCACTTCGAAAATTATCTCAACTTCAAAATTGGAATTGAATTTTTGAAGTTGGGATAATTTTGGACGAACTTCGAAAATTATCACAATTTCCAATTGGAAAAATTTTGAAAAATATTGACCAAACTTCCAAAATTGGTTGAATTTTGAAGTTGTGATAATTTTGGACCAACTGCGAAAATTATCCCAACTTCCAAATTCCAATTGGACCAATTTAGAAAATTGACCCAACTTCCAAAATTGGTATTGAATTGGGATAATTTTATACCAACTTCGAAAATTATTCTAACTTCCCAAATTGTTATTGAATTTTAGAGGTTGGGATAATTTTGGACCAGCTTCGAAAATTATCTCAACTTCCAAAATTGGTATTGAATTTTAGAAGATGGGATAATTTTGGACCAACTTCGAAAATTATTCCGACTTTGAAAATTAGTATTAAATTTTCGAAGATGGGATAATTTTGGACCAACTTCGAAATTAACCAACTTCCAAATTCCAATTGGTACCCAATTTCAAATTGGACCAATTTAGAAAATTGACCAAATTTCTAAAATTGGTATTGAATTTTTGAAGTTTGGATATTTTTGGACCAACATCGAAAATTATCCCAACCAAATTCCAATTGGACCCAATTTCCAATTGGACCAATTTAGAAAATTAACCCAAATTCCAAAATTGGTATTGAATTTTCGAAGTTGGAATTTTGAATTTTGGGCCAACCTCGAAAATTATCCCAACTTCCAAAATTGGTATTGAATTTTCAAAGTTGGGATAATTTTGGACCAACTTCGAAAATTATCCCAACTTCCAAATTCCATTTGGACCCAATTTCCAATTGGACCAATTTAGAAAATTGACCAAACTTCCAAAATTGGGATAATTTTGGACCAACTTCGAAAATTATCCCAACTTCCAAATTCTAATTGGACCCAATTTCCAATTGGACCAATTTAGAAAATTGACCCAACTTCCAAAATTGGTATTGAATTTTCGAAGTTGGGATAATTTTGGACCAACTTCGAAAATTATCGCAACTTCCAAATTCCAATTGGACCAATTTCCAATTGGACCAATTTAGAAAATTGACCAAACTTCTAAAATTGGTATTGAATTTTTGAAGTTGGGATAATTTTGGACCAACTTCGAAGATTATCCAAACTTTCAAAATTGATATTGGATTTTCCAAGTTGAAATAATTTTGGACCCAATTTAGAAAATTGACCAACTTCCAAAATTGGTATTAAATTTTCGAAGTTGGGATAGTTTTGGACCAACTTCAAAAATTATCTTAACTTCCAAAATTGGATTGAATTTTTGAAGTTTGGATATTTGACCAATTTAGAAAATTGACCCAACTTTCAAAATTGGTATTGAACCATTTCCGAAGTTGGACCAATTTTGGACAATTGACCCAACTTCCAAAATTGGTATCCCAACTTTCAAATTGGACAATTTTGGACCAATTTGGAAAATTGACCAACTTCCAAAATTTGTATTGAATTTACGATGTTGGGATAATTTTGGACCAACTTCGAAAATTATCCCAACTTTCGAATTCCAATTAGACACAATTTCCAATTGGACCAATTTAGAAAATTGACCAACTTCCAAAATTGGTACCGAATTTCCAAGTTGGGATTTTTGGACCAACTTCGAAAATTCTCCCAACTTCCAAATTTGTATTGAATTTTCGAAGTTGGGATATTTTTGGACCAACTTTGAAAATTGACCAACTTCCAAAATTGGTATTGAATTTTCGAAGTTGGGATAATTTTGGACCAACTTCGAAAATTCTCTCAACTTCCAAAATTGTTATTGAATTTTCCAAGTTGGGATAATTTTGGACCAACTTCGAAAATTATCCCAACTTCCAAATTTGAATTGGATTTTTGAAGTTGGGATAATTTGACCAACTTCAAAATTATCCCAACTTCCAAAATTGGTATTGAATTTTCGAAGTTGGGAGAATTTTGGACCAACTTCAGAAAATTCACCTAACTTCCAAATTGGTATTGAATTTTCAAGTTTGGGATATTTTGGACCAACTTCGAAAATTATCCCAACTTCCAAATTCCAATTGACCCACTTTCAATTGGACCAATTTAGAAAATTGACCAACTTCCAAAATTGGTATTGAATTTTCGAAGATGGGATAATTTTGGACCAACTTCGAAAATTATCCCAACTTCCAAATTCCAAATTGGATCCAATTTCCAATTGGACCAATTTAAAAAATTGACTCAACTTCCAAAATTGGTATTGAATTTTCGAAGTTGGGATAATTTTGGACCAACTTCGAAAATTATCCCAACTTCCAAATTCCAATTGGACTATTGTTCCAAATTGACCAAAGTGGGATAATTTATGAAAATTATCCCAACTTCCAAAATTGGTATTGAATTTTCGAAGTTGGGATAATTTTGGACCAACTTCGAAAATTATCCCAACTTCCAAATTCCAATTGGACCCAATTTCCAATTGGACCAATTTAGAAAATTGACCCAACTTCCAAAATTGATATTGAATTTTGAAGTTGGGATAATTTTGGACCAACTTGGAAAATTATCCCAACTTCCAAAATTGGACCCAATTTCAAAATTTGGAATATTGTTCAACTTCCAAAATTGGTATTGAATTTTCGAAGTTGGGATAATTTTGGACCAACTTCGAAAATTATCCCAACTTCCAAATTCCAATTGGACCCAATTTTCAAAGTTGGGATAATTTTGGACCAAATTAACAATTCTCTTACTTCCAAAATTGGTATTGAATTTTCGAAGTTGGGATAATTTTGGACCAACTTCGAAAATTATCCCAACTTCCAAATTCCAATTGGACCCAATTTCCAATTGGACTAATTTAGAAAATTGACCCAACTTCCAAAATTGGTATGAATTTTTGAAAGTTGGGATCATTTTGGACCAACTTCGAAAATTATCCTAACTTCCAAAATTGGTACCCAATTTTTGAAGTTGGGAAAATTTGATCGAACTTCGAAAATTGGTATCGCAATTTTCGAAGTTGGGATATTTTGGACCAACTTCGAAAATTATCCCAACTTTCCAAGTTGGGATAATTTCCAATGGACCAATTTACAAAATTGACTTAACTTCCAAAATTGGTATTGAATTTTCGAAGTTTGGATAATTTTGGACCAACTTCGAAAATTATCCCAACTTCCAAATTCCAATTGGACCCAATTTCCAATTGGACCAATTTAGAAAATTGACCAAACTTTCAAAATTGGTATTGAATTTTCGAAGCTGGGATACTTTGACCAATTAAATTGTACCAACTTCGAAAATTGATCCCAACTTCCAAAATTGGTTTTGAATTTTCGATGTTGGGATAATTTTGGACCAACTTCAAAAATTATCCTAACTTTTTAAATTTTCCAATTGTGACCAATTTTGAAAATTGACCAACTTCCAAAATTATTGCAATTTTCGAAGTTGGATAATTTTGGATTAATTTTCCCAACGTTCAAAATTATAATTTCCAATTTTGGACCAATTTAAAATTATTTCCAACTTCCAAAATTGGTATTGAATTTTCGAAGTTGGGATAATTTTGGACCAACTTCGAAATTTATCCCAACTTCCAACCACTTGTAAATTGGACCAATTTAGAAAATTAACAACTTTCAAAATTGGTATTGAATTTTCGAAGTTGGGATAATTTTGTACCAACTTCGAAAATTATCCCAATTTCCAAAATTGGTATTGAATTTTCAAAGTTGGTATAATTCGTACCCACTTCGCAAATTATCTCAACTTCAGAAATTGGAATTGAATTTTCAAAGTTGGGATAATTTGGACCAACTTCGCAAATTATCCCAACTTCAAACAATCCCCAGAAAATGGTATTGAATTTTCAAAGTTGGGATAATTTGGACCCACTTCGAAAATTATCTCAACTTCAGAAATTGGAATTGAATTTTTGAAGTTGGGATAATTTTGGACGAACTTCGAAATTTATCCCAACTTCCATTTTCCAATTGGACCAATTTAGAAAATTGACCCAACTTTCAAAATTGTTATTGAATTTTCGAAATTGGGATAATTTTGGAACAACTTCGAAAGTTATCCCAACTTCTAAAATTGGTTTTGAATTTTCGAAGTTGGGATTATTTTGGATCCCAACTTCCAAAATTGGTATTAATTTTTCGAAGTTGTGATAATTTTGGAACAGCTTCGAAAATTATCCCAACTTCGAAATTCCAATTTGACCCAATTTCCAATTGGAAAAATTTTGAAAAATATTATTACCAATTTGAAAAGTTGTGATAATTTTGGACCAACTGCGAAAATTATCCCAACTTCCAAATTCCAATTGGACCAATTTAGAAAATTGAGCCAACTTTCAAAATTAGAATTGAATTTTCGAAGTTAGGATAATTTTGTACCAACTTCGAAAATTTTCCCAACTTCCGATATTGGTATTGAATTTTCAAAGTTGTGATAATTTTGGACCAACTTCGAAATTTATCCCAACTTCCATTTTCCAATTGGACCAATTTAGAAAATTAACCCAACATTCAAAATTGGTATTGAATTTTCGAAGTTAGGATAATTTTGGACCAACTTCGAAAATTTTCCCAACTTCCAAAATTGGTATTGAATTTTCAAAGTTGGGATAATTTGGACCCACTTCGCAAATTATCTCAACTTCAGAAATTGGAATTGAATTATTTGAAGTTGGGATAGTTTTGGACGAACTTCGAAAATTATCACAATTTCCAATTTCCAATTCGACAAATTTAGAAAATTGACCCAACTTTCAAAATTGTTATTGAATTTTCGAAGTTAGGATGATATTGTCCAACTTCGAAAGTTATCCCAACTTCTAAAATTGGTTTTGAATTTTCGAAATTGGGACAATTTAGATTTAAATGACCCAACTTCCAAAATTGGTATTGAATTTTCGAAGTTGTGATAATTTTGGACCAACTTCGAAAATTATCCCAACTTCCAAATTCCAATTGGACCCATTTTCCAATTGGACCAATTTAGAAAATTGAGCCAACTTTCAAAATTGGTATTGAATTTTCGAAGTTGGGATAATTTGGACCCACTTCGCAAATTATCTCAACTTCAGAAATTGGTATTGAATTTTCAAAGTTGGGATAATTTGGACCCAACTTGAAAATTATCCCAACTTCAGAAATTGGAATTGAATTTTCGAAGTTGGGATAATTTTTGACGAACTTCGAAAATTATCACAATTTCCAATTAGAAAAATTTTGAAAATTATTAATTACAAATTTGCGAAGTTGTGATAATTTTGGACCAACTTCGAAAATTATCCCAAATTCCCAAATTGGTATTGAATTTTCAAAGTTGAGATAATTTTGGACCAACTTCGAAAATTATACAAACTTTTAAAATTGGTATTGAATTTTCAAAGTTGAGATAATTTTTGGACCAACTGCGAAAATTATCCCAACTTCCAAATTCCAATTGGACCCATTTTCCAATTGGACCAATTTAGAAAATTGACCCAACTTCCAAAATTGGTATTGAATTTGAGTTGGGATAATTTTGTACCAACTTCGAAAATTATTCCAACTTCCCAAATTGTTATTGAATTTTAGAGGTTGGGATAATTTGGACCAACTTCGAAAATTATCTCAACTTCCAAAATTGGTATTGAATTTTCGAAGATGGGATAATTTTGGACCAACTTCGAAAATTATCCCGACTTTGAAAATTGGTATTAAATTTTCAAGCTGGGATAATTTTGAACAGCTTCGAAAATTATCCCAACTTCTAAAATTGGTATTAAATTTTCGAAGTTGGGGTAATTTTGGACCAACTTCGAAAATTATTCCGAGTTTCAAAATTAGTATTGAATTTTCGAAGCTGGGATAAATTTGGACCAACTTCGAAAATTTTCCCAACTTCCAAAATTGGTATTGAATTTTCAAAGTTGGGATAATTTGGACCCACTTCGCAAATTATCTCAACTTCCGAAATTGGTATTGAATTATTTGAAGTTGGGATAGTTTTGGACGAACTTCGAAAATTATCACAATTTCCAATTTCCAATTCGACAAATTTAGAAAATTGACCCAACTTTCAAAATTGTTATTGAATTTTCGAAGTTGGGATGATATTGTCCAACCTCGAAAGTTATCCCAATAAAAATTGGTATTAATTTTTCGAAGTTGTGACAATTTTGGAACAGCTTCGAAAATTATCCCAACTTCCAAATTCCAATTGGACCCATTTTCCAATTGGACCAATTTAGAAAATTGAGCCAACTTTCAAAATTGGTATTCAATTTTCAAAGTTGGGATAATTTGGACCCACTTCGCAAATAATCTCAACTTCAGAAATTGGTATTGAATTTTCAAAGTTGGGATAATTTGGACCCACTTCGCAAATTATCTCAACTTCAGACATTGGAATTCAATTTTTGAAGTTGGGATAATTTTGGATTAACTTCGAAAATAATCACAATTCCCAATTGGAAAAATTTTGAAAAATATTATTACAAATTTTAGAAGTTGTGATAATTTTGGACCAACTTCGAAAATTATACAAAATTCCCAAATTGGTATTGAATTTTCAATGTTGAGATAATTTTGGACCAACTTCGAAAATTATACCAACTTCTAAAATTGGTATTGAATTTTCAAAGTTGGGATAATTTTGGACCAACTGCGAAAATTATCCCAACTTCCAAATTCCAATTGGACCAATTTAGAAAATTGAGCCAACTTTCAAAATTAGAATTGAATTTTCGAAGTTAGGATAATTTTGGACCAACTTCGAAAATTTTCCCAACTTCAGATATTGGTATTGAATTTTCAAAGTTGTGATAATTTTGGACCAACTTCGAAATTTATCCCAACTTCCATTTTCCAATTGGACCAATTTAGAAAATTAACCCAACTTTCAAAATTGGTATTGAATTTTCGAAGTTAGAATAATTTTGGACCAACTTCGAAAATTTTCACAACTTCCAAAATTGGTATTGAATTTTCAAAGTTCGGATAATTTTGGACCAACTGCGAAAATTATCCCAACTTCCAAATTCCAATTGGACCCAATTTCCAATTGGACCAATTTAGAAAATTGAGCCAACTTTCAAAATTAGAATTGAATTTTCGAAGTTAGGATAATTTTGGACCAACTTCGAAAATTTTCCCAACTTCCGATATTGGTATTGAATTTTCAAAGTTGTGATAATTTTGGACCAACTTCGAAATTTATCCCAACTTCCATTTTCCAATTGGACCAATTTAGAAAATTAACCCAGCTTTCAAAATTGGTATTGAATTTTCAAAGTTGGGATAATTTTGGACCAACTTCAAAAATTCTCTTAACTTCCAAAATTGGTATTGAATTTTTGAAGTTTGGATATTTATGGACCAACTTCGAAAATTATCCCAACTTTCAATTTCCAATTGAACCCAATTTCCAATTGGACCAATTTAGAAAATTGACCCAACTTCCAAAATTGGTATTGAATTTTCGAAGTTGGAATTTTGAAGTTTGGATATTTTTGGACCAACTTCGAAAATTATCCCAACTTTCAAATTCCAATTGGACCCAATTTCCAATTGGACTAATTTAGAAAATTGACCCAACTTCCAAAAATGGTATTGAATTTTCGAAGTTGGGATATTTTGAATATTTGAAAATCCAACTTAAGAAAATTATCCCAACTTCCAAAATTGGTATTGAATTTTCGAAGATGGGATAATTTTGGACCAACTTCGAAATTAACCCAAATTCCATTTGGACCCAATTTCCAATTGGACCAATTTAGAAAATTGACCAAATTTCTAAAATTGGTATTGAATTTTTGAAGTTTGGATATTTTTGGACCAACATCGAAAATTATCAAATTCCAATTGAACCCAATTTCCAATTGGACCAATTTAGAAAATTAACCCAACTTCCAAAATTGGTATTGAATTTTCGAAGTTGAATTTTGAAATTTTGGGCATCTTCGAAAATTATCCCGACTTCCAAATTGGTATTGAATTTTCAAAGATTGTATAATTTTGGACCAACTTCGAAAATTATCCCAAATTCCAAATTCCATTTGGACCCAATTTCCAATTGGTCAATTTAGAAAATTGACCAAACTTCCAAAATTGGTATTGCACTTTTGAAGTTTGGATATTTTTGGACCAACTTCGAAAATTATCCCAACTTTCAAATTCTAATTGAACCCAATTTCCAATTGGACCAATTTAGAAAATTGACCCAACTTCCAAAATTGGTATTGAATTTTCGAAGATGGGATAATTTTGAACCAACTTCGAAAATTATCCCAAATTCCAAATTCCAATTGGACCCAATTTCCAATTGGACCAATTTAGAAAATTGACAAAACTTCCAAAATTGGTATTGCACTTTTGAAGTTTGGATATTTTTGGACCAACTTCGAAAATTATCCAAACTTTCAAAATTGATATTGAATTTTCTAAGTTGGGATAATTTTGGACCCACTTCGAAAATTATCCCAACTTCCAAAATTGGTATTACGTTTTCAAAGTTGGGACAATTTGGGACCAACTTTCAAAATTTGACCTAACTTCCAAAATTGGTATTGAATTTTTTGAAGTTTGGATAATTTTGGACCAACTTCGAAAATTATCCCAACTTCCAAATTCCAATTGGACCCAATTTCCAATTGGACCAATTTAGAAAATTGACCCAACTTCCAAAATTGGTATAGAATTTTCGAAGTTGGAATAATTTTGGACCCACTTCGAAAATTATCCCAACTTACCAAATTTGTATTGAATTTACGAAGTTGGAATATTTTTGGACCAACTTCGAAAATTATCCCAACTTTCAAATTCCAATTGAACCCAATTTCCAATTGGACCAATTTAGAAAATTGACCCAACTTCCAAAATTAGTATAGAATTTTCGAAGTTGGGATGTTTTTGGACCAACTTCGAAAATTCTCCCAACTTACCAAATTTGTATTAAATTTACGAAGTTTGAATAGTTTTGGACCAACTTTGAAAATTCTCTGAACTTCCAAAATTGGTATTAAATTTTCGAAGTTGGGATGTTTTTGGACCAACTTCGAAAATTCTCTCAACTTCCAAAATTGTTATTGAATTTTCGAAGTTGGGATAATTTTGTACAAACTTCGAAAATTATCCCAACTTCCAAATTTGATGTTAAATTTTTGAAGCTGGGATAATTTTGAATCCACTTCGAAAATTTTCCCAACTTCCGATATTGGTATTGAATTTTCAAAGTTGTGATAATTTTGGACCAACTTCGAAATTTATCCCAACTTCCATTTTCCAATTGGACCAATTTAGAAAATTAACCCAGCTTTCAAAATTGGTATTGAATTTTCAAAGTTGGGATAATTTTGGACCAACTTCAAAAATTCTCTTAACTTCCAAAATTGGTATTGAATTTTTGAAGTTTGGATATTTATGGACCAACTTCGAAAATTATCCCAACTTTCAATTTCCAATTGAACCCAATTTCCAATTGGACCAATTTAGAAAATTGACCCAACTTCCAAAATTGGTATTGAATTTTCGAAGTTGGAATTTAATTTTGGATATTTGACCAACTTCGAAAATTATCCCAACTTTCAAATTCCAATTGGACCCAATTTCCAATTGGACTAATTTAGAAAATTGACCCAACTTCCAAAAATGGTATTGAATTTTCGAAGTTGGAATTTTGAATATTGGGCCAACTTCGAAAATTATCCCGAATTCCAAAATTGGTATTGAATTTTCGAAGATGGGATAATTTTGAACCAACTTCGAAAATTATCCCAACCCAAATTCCATTTTGGACCCAATTTCCAATGGGACCAATTTAGAAAAATTGACCAAATTTCCAAAATTGGTATTGAATTTTCGAAGTTTGGATATTTTTGGACCAACATCGAAAATTATCAAATTCCAATTGAACCCAATTTCCAATTGGACCAATTTAGAAAATTAACCCAAATTCCAAAATTGGTATTGAATTTTCGAAGTTGGAATTTTGAATTTTGGGCCAACTTCGAAAATTATCCCGACTTCCGAAATTGGTATTGAATTTTCAAAGATGGTATAATTTTGGACCAACTTCGAAAATTATCCCAAATTCCAAATTCCATTTGGACCCAATTTCCAATTGGTCAATTTAGAAAATTGACCAAACTTCCAAAATTGGTATTGCACTTTTGAAGTTTGGATATTTTTGGACCAACTTCGAAAATTATCCCAACTTTCAAATTCTAATTGAACCCAATTTCCAATTGGACCAATTTAGAAAATTGACCCAACTTCCAAAATTGGTATTGAATTTTCGAAGATGGTATAATTTTGGACCAACTTCGAAAATTATCGCAAATTCCAAATTCCATTTGGACCCAATTTCCAATTGGACCAATTTAGAAAATTGACAAAACTTCCAAAAATGGTATTGCACTTTTGAAGTTTGGATATTTTTGGACCAACTTCGAAAATTATCCAAACTTTCAAAATTGATATTGAATTTTCTAAGTTGGAATAATTTTGGACCCACTTCGAAAATTATCCGAACTTCCAAAATTGGTATTACGTTTTCAAAGTTGGGATAATTTGGGACCAACTTCAAAAATTCTCTTAACTTCCAAAATTGGTATTGAATTTTTGAAGTTTGGATATTTTTGGACCAACTTCGAAAATTATCCCAACTTTCAAATTCCAATTGAACCCAATTTCCAATTGGACCAATTTAGAAAATTGACCCAACTTCCAAAATTGGTATAGAATTTTCGAAGTTGGAATAATTTTGGACCCACTTCGAAAATTATCCCAACTTACCAAATTTGTATTGAATTTACGAAGTTGGAATATTTTTGGACCAACTTCGAAAATTATCCCAACTTTCAAATTCCAATTGAACCCAATTTCCAATTGGACCAATTTAGAAAATTGACCCAACTTCCAAAATTAGTATAGAATTTTCGAAGTTGGGATGTTTTTGGACCAACTTCGAAAATTCTCCCAACTTACCAAATTTGTATTAAATTTACGAAGTTTGAATAGTTTTGGACCAACTTTGAAAATTCTCTGAACTTCCAAAATTGGTATTAAATTTTCGAAGTTGGGATGTTTTTGACCAACTTCAAAAATTCCAACTTCCAAAATTGTTATTGAATTTTCGAAGTTGGGATAATTTTGGACAAACTTCGAAAATTATCCCAACTTCCAAATTTGATGTTAAATTTTTGAAGCTGGGATAATTTTGAATCCACTTCGAAAATTATCCCAACTTCCAAAATTGGTATTGAATTTTCGAAGTTGGGAGAATTTTGGACCAACTTCAAAATTCTCCCAACTTCCAAAATTGGTATTGAATTTTTGAAGTTTGGATATTTATGGACCAACTTCGAAAATTATCCCAACTTTCAAATTCCAATTGAACCCAATTTCTAATTGGACCAATTTAGAAAATTGACCCAACTTCCAAAATTGGTATTGAATTTTCGAAGTTGGAATTTTGAATTTTGGGCCAACTTCGAAAATTATCCCGACTTCCAAAATTGGTATTGAATTTTCGAAGATGGGATAATTTTGAACCAACTTCGAAAATTATCCCAACTTCCAAATTCCAATTGGACCCATTTTCCAATTGGACCAATTTAGAAAATTGACCCAACTTCCAAAATTGGTATTGAATTTTCGAAGTTGGGATAATTTTGGACCAACTTCGAAAATTATGCCAACTTCCAAAATTGATGTTAAATTTCCGAAGTTGGGATAATTTTTTACCAAGTTCGAAAATTATCCCAACTTCCAAAATAGGTATTGAATTTTCGAAGTTAGGGTAATTTTGGACCAACTTCGAAAATTATCCCAACTTCCAATTGGACCAAATTTCCAATTGGACCAATTTAGAAAATTGACCCAACTTCCAAAATTAGTATTGAATTTTTGAAGTTGGGATCAATTTTGGACCAACTTAGAAAATTATCTTAACTACCAAAATTGGTATTGAATTTTCGAAGTTGGGATAATTTGGACCAACTTCGAAAATCATCCCAACTTCCGAAAATTTTTATTTAATTTTCAAAGTTGGGATAATTTGGACCAACTTCAAAATTATCCCAACTTCCAAAATTGGTATTGAATTTTTGAAGTTGGGATAATTTTGGACCAACTTCGATAATTATCCCAACCTCCAAATTCTCATTGGACCTAACTTCCAATTGGACCAATTTAGAAAAATTGACCCAAGTTCCAAAATTGGTATTGAATATCCGAAGTTGGGATGATTTTGGACCATCTTCGAAAATTATCCCAACTTCCAAAATTGGTATTGACATTTTCGAGATGGGATAATTTGGACCAATTTCGAAAATTAACCCAATTTCCAAATTGGTATTGAATTTTCCGAAGTTGGACCAATTTTGAAAAAATTGACCCAACTTCCAAAATTGGTATTGAACTTTCCAAGGTGGAATTTTGAATTTTGGGCCAATGGATTGGATAATTTTGGACCAACTTAAAAAATTGACCCAACTTCCAAAATTGGTATTGAATTTTCGAAGTTGGGATATTTTTGGACCAACTTCGAAAATTATCCCAACTTCAATTCCAATTGAACCCAATTTCCAATTGGACCAATTTAGAAAATTAACCCAAATTCCAAAATTGGTATTGAATTTTCGAAGTTGGAATTTTGAATTTTGGGCCAACTTCGAAAATTATCCCAACTTCCAAAAATGGTATTGAATTTTCGAATATGGGCTAATTTTGGACCAACTTCGAAAATTATCCCAAATTCCAAATTCCAAATTCCATTTGGACCCAATTTCCAATTGGACCAATTTAGAAAATTGACCAAACTTCCAAAATTGGTATTGAATTTTGAAGTTTGGGATAATTTTGGACCAACTTCGAAAATTATCCCAACTTCCAAATTCCAATTGGACCCAATTTCCAATTGGACCAATTTAGAAAATTGACCAAACTTCCAAAATTGGTATTGAACTTTTGAAGGTGGAATTTTGAATTTTGGGCCAATGGGATAATTTTGGACCGTATTCGTAATTGAACCCAACTTCCAAATTCCATTTGGACCAATTTAGAAAATTGACCCAACTCCCAAATTGGTACTAAATTTTTGAAGTTAGTATAGTTTTGGACCAACTTTGAAAATTATCCCAACTTCCAATATTGGTATTGAATTTTCGAAGTTGGGATTATTTTGGACCAAATTCAAAAATTTTCCCAGCTTCCAAAATTGGAATTGAGTTTTCGAAGTTGGGATAATTTTGGACCAACTTCGAAAATAATCCCAACTTTCACAATTGGACCAATTAAGAAAATTGGCCCAACTTCCAAAATGTCTATTGAATTTTCGAAGTTGGAATAATTTTGGACCAACTTCGAAAATTATCCCAACTTCCAAAATTCATATTGGAATTTTCCAAGTTGGAATAATTTTGACCCACTTGAAAATTAGCCCAACTTACCAAATTTGTATTGAATTTACGAAGTTGGAATAATTTTGGACCAACTTCGAAAATTCTCCCAACTTCCAAAATTGGTATTAAATTTCCAAGTTGGGATGTTTTGGACCAATTAAGAAAATTGACCAACTTCCAAAATTGGTATTGAATTTTCGAAGTTGGGATAATTTTGTACACAACTTCGAAAATTATCAAATCCAACTTCCAAAATTGATGTTGAAATTTTTCGAAGTTGGGATAATTTTGGACCAACTTCGAAAATTATCCCAACTTCCAAAATTGGTATTGAATTTTCGAAGTTGGGAGAATTTTGGACCAAATTCGAACATTTTCCCAGCTTCCAAAATTGGTATTGAATTTTCGAAGTTGGGATAATTTTGCACCAACTTCGAAAATTATCCCAACTTCCAAATTCCAATGGACCAATTTAGAAAAATTGACCCAACTTCCAAAATTGGTATTGAGTTTTCGAAGTTGGGATAATTTTGGACCAACTTCGAAAATTATCCCAACTTCCAAAATTGGTATTAAATTTTCAAAGTTGGGATATTTTTGGACCAACTTCGAAAATCATCCCAACTTCCAAAATTTGTATTGAATTTTCCAAGTTGTGATAATTTTGGACCAACTTCGAAAATTATCCCAACTTCCAAATTAATTGGTATTGAATTTTCGAAGTTGGGATATTTTTGGACCAACTTCGAAAATTATCCCAACTTCCAAATTCCAATTAGACCCAATTTCCAATTGGACCAATTTAGAAAATTGACCCAACTTCCAAAATTGGACCAACTTGAAATTTTCGCAAGTTGGAATTTTGAATTTTGGGCCAACTTCGAAAATTATCCCGACTTCCAAAATTGGTATTGAATTTTCAAAGTTGGGATAATTTTGGATCAACTTCGAAAATTATCCCAACTTCCAAATTCCAATTGGACCCAATTTCCAATTGGACCAATTTAGAAAATTGACCCAACTTCCAAAATTGGTATTGAATTTTCGAAGTTGGGATAATTTTGGACCAACTTCGAAAATTATCCCAACTTCCAAATTCCAATTGGACCCAATTTCCAATTGGACCAATTTAGAAAATTGACCCAACTTCCAAAATTGGTATTGAATTTTCGAAGTTGGGATAATTTTGATTCGAAAATTATCCCAACTTCGAAATTCAATTGGACCAAAATTATCCCAATTAGATTCAAAATTGGAATTGAATTTTCGAGATGGTATAATTTTGGACCAACTTCGAAATTTATCCCAATTTCCAAATTCTAATTGGACCTAACTTCCAATTGGACCAATTTAGAAAAATTGACCCAACTTCCAAAATTGGTATTGAATTTTCGAAGTTGGGATATTTTTGGACCAACTTCGAAAATTATCCCAACTTCCAAAATTCCAATTGGACCCAATTTCCAATTGGACCAATTTAGAAAATTGATCCCAACTTTCCAAAATTGGTATTGAATTTTCGAAGATGGATAATTTTGGACCAATTCGAAAATAACCCAACTTCCAAAATTGATTTAATTTTTCGAGGTTGGGACAATTTTTGGACCAACTTCAAAAATTATCCCAACTTTCAAATTCCAATTGAACCCAATTTTCAATTGGACCAATTTAGAAAATTGACCCAACTTCCAAAATTGGTATTGAATTTTCGAAGTTGGAATTTTGGACCCAATTTATGGACCAATTTCGAAAATTATCCCAACTTCCAAAATTGGTATTGAATTTTCGAAGAATTGAATAATTTTGGACCAACTTCGAAAATTATCCCAACTTCCAAATTCCAATTGGACCCAATTTCCAATTGGACCAATTTAGAAAATTGACCTAACTTCCAAAATTGGTATTGAATTTTCGAAGTTGGGATAATTTTGGACCAACTTCGAAAATTATTCCAACTTCCAAATTCCAATTGGACCCAATTCCAATTGGACCAATTTAGAAAATTGACCTAACTTCCAAAATTGGTATTGAACTTTCGAAGGTGGAATTTTGAATTTTGGGCCAATGGGATAATTTTGGACCATATTCGTAAATGAACCCAACTTACAAATTCCATTTGGACCAATTTAGAAAATTTACCCAACTCCCAAAATTGGTACTAAATTTTTTTAAGTTGGTATAGTTGTTGGAGATCAAAAGTCTGCACAGTGCTGAAAGAAAGAATTCCAAATAGAAATCAGAACACACGACGAACGATGTGAACACGACAAACGTTTATTTAAGAAAGAGAAGGAATTAACAATCGACATACACAAGTATACATACTTGGTGGCTTATAATCGATAACGATTCAATTCGTGCATTAAGTGTTGGTAAACGTAAATTGATTTGAACTTGCAAACTTTAACACTTCTTCTCAAGTTCAATGCTTATAATAAGTTACATATTTCTTATTCAGTTAATCCAAGTAATTTAACAAACTTATTATGTTTTTCCTTTTGCAAATTCTTTGTAAAGATATCAGATACGTTATCATTTGTGGGAACATAAGAAAGACATACAATTTTCTTTGTTAAGACCTGCCGTATATAATGATACTTAATATCAATGTGCTTGGTGCGCTTATGATGAACGGGATTAGCTGCGATCTGCTGCGCACTAAGATTGTCTCCATTGATTTCAACCGACTCCGCTGGCGAATGAAAACTTATCTCCTCCAGAAGACGACGAAGATATACTGCCTCTTTTGCAGCTGTTGACAAGGCGACATATTCAGCCTCTGTGCTGCTCTGGGCGACCACTCCTTGTTTTTTGGATTCCCACGAGAATGTTGATCCTCCAAGGTAAAAACCGTAACCAGTATACGATTTTCTGTCTAGGCTGTCATTTGCCCAGTCTGCATCGACAAACGCATGCAGATGTTGACCAGTTTTGCGATAGTGCAGCTTCAAGTCAATCGTCTTTGCCAGGTATCGCAAAATGTGTTTTGCTGCAGACATGTGTTCGAGATGCGGATCCGTATTTCGCTGGGCTAACTTGCTCACTGAATGAGATATATCGGGCCGTGTTGATATGGCCAGATACGTAAGTGATCCTATTAACGATTGGTACTCAGTGACATCTGCTTTGTTGCATTTGCCTTCGCTGCAACTGATTCGAAATCCGGGGTCTAGGGGCGTCGATACTGAGCGACATGTGCTCATACTATATTTCTCTAGCAAACTCTTTATGTACTGCTTTTGACATATAGATATAGCACCTACATCTCCTTTACGCTGAATTTCTATTCCTAAAAAGTGATGTAACTGACCATTATCGTGGATATCGAATGTTTCCTGTAACTTCTTCTTAATGTAGACTAAATCAGACTGTTTTGAGCAAGCTATAATTAGATCGTCTACATAAACAGCTATCAGATTGTACGAATCCTGACTAATCTTTTTATACAAGCATGGCTCATTTTGAGTAGCTTCGAATCCTTGTCTTTTTAGTACCTCATCAAGTGTACCATTCCAGACTCTACCAGATTGCTTAAGTCCGTATAAAGCCTTCTTCAATTTCAGGACTCGATCCGGATACTCTTTGCTCACAAAGGGTTCAGGCTGTTTCATATAAATATCTTCGCTAAGCTCACTGTTCAAATATGCGTTTGAAACATCCATTTGATGTAAGAATAACTCTTTTTCAGCTGCGACTGCTAAAAGTAATCTAATATTTTCATAGCGTATAACTGGCGAAAATGTTTCAGTAAAGTTTATCCCGTACTGCTGGCTGCATCCTTTAGCTACAAGTCTTGATTTATACCTCTCGATGTTACCCTGATCATTTCTTTTAATCCGAAAAACCCACATGCAACCAATAGCTTTTGCATTTGGCGGAAGGTCGACCAACGCCCACGTGTTGTTTGCAATCAGCGCTGCGTACTCCGACTTCATGGATGTCTCCCACTCAAACGCATGTTTGCCATGCAATGCTTGCTTAACTGTGTTTGGCGTTTCCATATCATAATAGGCAACCATATTGTGCAGCTCGTTGTACATTTTTCTTGGCCTTCCTGGTTGTCCAGTTCGGATAATCCTGGGCCTACCAGGACCACGGTGAACAACTAGCTCATCAGCTTGACTGTTTGAAGAATCTGAATCGCCGAAACTCTGATACAGCTCCTGGTCGTCATTTGATTGGCCTAATTCACTGTCTTCGGAAACTGACTCTTGGCCATGGGTGTCATCTTGGACCGCTTGCTCGGAAAAGACATCTCGACATCTCGACACATTACTCGACGGAGCTTCTTAAGACCTTTGTTTCTTATGCGTATTGCTGCTAATGATAAAAGAATGAATATTATTTACTGGTGCAGAACCGGCTTCGACTGATTGTGCTTCTCCTTCGACAAACTTAACATCACGACGCTCAACCACTTGTTTCGTCTCTTTGTCGAAAAGACGGTATGCCTTGGCAGTTAGAGAATACCCAACGAATACGTATTCTTTGCCCTTGGCTCTAAACTTCTTGTGCTGCATCTTGTCTAGCGCATAGACCGGAGAACCAAATATACGGAAATGATTTACGGATGGCCTTCGTCCGCTCCAGACTTCATAAGGAGTAACGCCATCCAGCGCCTTCGAAGGAGCCCTATTTCGTATATACGTTGCAGTTGCAACAGCCTCAGCCCACAGCGATTCTTGCACGTTTGCGTGAACCATCATAGCACGCGCCATTTCCACGAGCGTGCGGTTCGCTCTCTCGGCCACACCGTTTTGTTGAGGCGTATAAGGAACAGTTAATTGTCTCTTAATACCACACTTCTTTAAGAACGCATCGAATTTGCCATTAATGTACTCTCTACCGTTGTCACTACGAATTGCCTTTATTTTCGTTTGCAATTGACACTCCACTAAATTTTTAAATGTCTCAAATTTCTCGAATGCTTCATCTTTGGATTTCATAAAATACACGAAAATTCTTTTCGACCGATCGTCTATAAACGTTATGAAATACTTAGCACCACCAACTGAAGAAACATTTATTGGACCGCATACATCAGTATGTATCAAATCTAAACAATGCGACGCACCTTTTGTGCTTTCTTGGAATGGCAATGCACATATTTTAGATAAATTGCACGTGTTGCAATTTATTTCGGCCGGAAAGTTCTTTAAGTCAATACCGTGTACGCACTCACTTTTAATTAAATCATTCAGACTTCGAAAATTCAAATGTCCGTATCGATTGTGCCAAACAATTGCTTTTTCCTGCATGGAAAACAGCTGATGTGTACTTACATCGTTAAATAAAAACAAATTTTCTTTTAGTTCCGCTTTTAATAACACTTCTCCATTTTTGCATTTTACTGAAGCGTATTTGTCTTTAAAAATTACCGAATGCCCGAATTTCAATGCCTTGCTGACCGAATAGAAATTGATATGCAAAGATGGCACGTACAAAACGTCGTTCAACAAAATATCACAATTTGGTGTTTTTATTTTTACTTTGCCTTTGCCCGCTGAATCTATGTATTTATCAGCCGCTAACATTATTTGCTCTGTTTTCTCTTCATACGACACAAACAAATCTTTCTGGAAACACATATGCGTTGTCGCGCCACTGTCGAGACACCAAGTACCGTATTTTGAGAGTTCTTTTTGCACTGCGGCGTACGCAGCATACGAGCATTTATGTTTTTTGTCTCGCTCTTCTTCACTCTTGGCTTTGCACTGCACCGCTTTGTGTCCGCGCCTTTTACATTTAAAACAAATTCCGGTGAATTTTGCATTCTTCTTTTCACGCTGTTCATTTTTATTTTCTTTTTTGTCCGTTTTCGTACCCACATAGAATGCTTGCTGGCTATTGCCTATTTCACAATTTTGTGCAAGTCTATCAGCCTCTGCTAATAACTTCGCCTTAATTATTTCGAACGATGGCAATGAGTCTCTCGTTTCCATGGCTACCACGAAATGGTTCAAATTCTGAGCTTAAACTTGAGAGTAGTATAATTACTTTTAGCTCATCTTGCAAATCAATGCTTACTTCTCTTAATTTATCCACAACCTCAATAAAAGAGTTTACGTATTGCGCCATGTTACCGTTTATGTCCAATTTCATATTTAACAGCTTTTTTATAAAGCGACACTTTATGAATAGGTCCTGTTGGTACATGCACTTGGCGTAATCTGTCCCACGCTTCTTTTGAAGAGTTCAAATTTTTTAACATAACTTAATTGCGAAACAGTTACATTTAACACAATCAACGCGAGCGCCTTTTGATCTAACAAAATCGTATTTGGAGTCTCTTCTTTGACTTCCAATTGTCCGCTAACGACACTCCATAGTTCTTGGTGTATCAAAACACTTTTCATTTGAATGCACCACACATCATAGTTTTGCTCACTTAACTTTTCTATTTGAAATTGACTCATTTTCTTTCACTTTATGGACTCGGCCCATAACCAATGTTGGAGATCAAAAGTCTGCACAGTGCTGAAAGAAAGAATTCCAAATAGAAATCGGAACAACACGAACGAATGATGAACACGACAAACGTTTATTAAGAAAGAGAAGGAATTAACAATCGACATACACAAGTATACATAATTGGTGGCTTATAATCGATAACGATTCAATTCGTGCATTAGTGTTGGAAAAATTGATT
>JAECWN010000239.1:0-144833 GCA_018150725.1 Drosophila quadrilineata | reverse complement strand
CTTTTGAGCCATATTTTCTAAAATTAATTTGAAATCGACTTCGGTAGAGTGATTTATATATATTGAGACGCCAGCTTTCTAAATTAAGTTGAGTTGAACCTTTTTTGAAAGAGTTATGGGTTATTAAAGTTTCAAAGAATTTTGCTTTTTTAAAATGCCAATTTTTACAAAATTTTTCACTTTTAAGACCAGATTTTCTAAAATATTGATTAAAATCGATATATTAATTTAAATTACTTTCATTAAACATTTTATATATATTAACAAAATTTACTTAAATAAAGATGCAATTGAACCTATTTTGAAAGAGTAATGGGTTATTAAAGTTTCCAAAGAATTTTGCTTTTTAAAATGCCAATTTTTTATATTTTTTCCCCATATTTTCTAAAATATTATTAAACTTAAAATATTTATATATCAAAACTTTTAAAATTAATTTTTTAAAGTTAGGGTTATAAAGTTTCTAAATTTTGTTTTTTAGTGCCAATTTTCCTTTTTTTTTCTAAAATTTTTACTATTATATATTTAAAGGCCTATATAAAGATATTATTTTTATTTTTAAATTTCTTGCTTTTTAATTAAATCGACTTTTTAATTTCCTAGCCATATTTTCTAAAATTTTTTCTTGAACGTAGAGTGATTTATATATATTGAGATGCCAGAAATTTACTTTCTAAATTAAGTTGGAGTTGAACCTTTTTTGAAAGAGTTATGGGTTATTAAAGTTTCAAAGAATTTTGCTTTTTTAAAATGCCAATTTTTATAATTTTTTCACTTTTTGGCCAGATTTTCTAAAATATTGATTAAAATCGACTTCGGTAAAGTGATTTATATATATTCAGTTGCCAGAAATTTACTTTCCAAATTAAGTTGCAGTTGAACCTTTTGAAAGAGTTTTGGGTTATTAAAGTTTCCAAATAATTTTGCTTTTTAAAAATGCCATTTTTTTTAATTTTTTCACCATTTTGGCCATATTTTCTAAAATATTGATTCAAATCGACTTCGGTAAAGTGATTTATATATATCAGATGCCAAAAATGTACTTTTACAAATTGTTGCAGTTGAACCTTTTTGAAAGAGTTATGGGTTATTATAGTTCTTAAATAAATTTGTTTTTTAAAAATGCCAATTTTTTTAAATTTTTCACCTTTTGGCCAAATTTTTTAAAATATTGATTCAAATCGACTTCGGTAAAGTGATTTATATATATTCAGATGCCAAAATGTACTTTTACAAAATAAGTTGCAGTTGAACCTTTTTTGAAAGAGTTATGGCTTATTAAAGTTTCCAAAGAATTTAGCTTTTTTAAAAAACGCCAATTTTTATAATTTTTTCACCTTTTAGGCCATATTTTCTAAAATTTTAATTGAAATCGACTTCGGTAGAGGATTTATATATATTGAGATGCCAGAAATTTACTGTGATAAATAAAGTTGCAATTAAACCTATTTTGAAAGAGTAATGGGTTATTAAAGTTTCCAAAGAATTTTGCTTTTAAAATGCCAATTTTTATAATTTTTTCACCTTTTAGGCCATATTTTCTTAAATATTAATTCAAATCGACTTCCGTAAAATGATTTATATATTTTCCGATGCCAGAAATGTACTTTTACAAATTAAGTTGCAGTTGAACCTTTTGAAAGAATTATAGGTTATTAAAGTTTCCAAACAATTTTGCTTTTTAAAAATGCCAATTTTTTTAATTTTTTCACCTTTTTGGCCATATTTTCTAAAATATTAATTTAAATCGTCTTCGGTAAAGTGATTTATATATATTAAGAGACCAGAAATTTACTTTCCAAATAAAGTTGCAGTTAAACCTTTTTTGAAAGAGTTATAGGTTATTAAAGTTTCCAAACAATTTTGCTTTTTAAAAATGCCAATTTTTTTAATTTTTTTCACCTTTTTTGGCCATATTTTCTAAAATATTGATTCAAATCGACTTCGGTAAAGTGATTTATATATATTCAGATGCCAGAAATTTACTGTTATAAATAAAGTTGCAATTGAACCTATTTTGAAAGAGTAATGGGTTATTAAAGTTGACAAAGAATTTTGCTTTTTTAAAAATGCCAATTTTTATAATTTTTTCACCTTTTAGGCCATATTTTCTTAAATATTAATTCAAATCGACTACCGTAAAATGATTTATATATATTGAGATGCCAGAAATTTACTATTATAAATAAAGTTGCAGTTGAACCTTTTTTGAAAGAGTTATGGGTTATTAAAGTTTCCAAAGAATTTTGCTTTTTTAAAAATGCCAATTTTTATAATATTTTCTCCTTTTAGGCCATATTTTCTAAAATATTGATTCAAATCGACTTCAGTAAAGTGATTTATATATATTGAGATGCCAGAAATTTACTTTCCAAATTAAGTTGCAGTTGAACCTTTTTTGAAAGAGTTATGGGTTATTAAATATTCAGATGCCAGAAATGTACTTTTACAAATAAAGTTGCAATTGAACCTTTTTTGAAAGAGTTAAGGGTTTTTAAAGTTTCCTAAGAATTTTACTTGCCAATTTTTTTGAATTTTTTCACCTTTTTGGCCATATTTTCTAAAATATTGATTCAAATCGACTTCGGTAAATTGATTTATATATATTCAGATGCCAGAAATGTACTTTCCAAATTAAGTTGCAGTTGAACCTATTTTGAAAGAGTTATGGGTTATTAAAGTTTCCAAAGAAATTAGCTTTTTTAAAAATGCCAATTTAAATAATTTTTTCACCTTTTGGACATATTTTCTAAAATAATGATTTAAATCGTCTTCGGTAAAGTTATTTATATAAATTAAGATGCCAGAAATTTACTTTCCAAATTAAGTTGCAGTTAAACCTTTCTTGAAAGAGTTATAGGTTATTAAAGTTTCCAAAGAAATTTGCTTTTTTAAAAATGCCAATTTTTTTAATTTTTTACATTTTTTGCCATATTTTCTAAAATACTTATTCAAATCGACTTCGGTAAAGTGATTTATATATATTCAGATGCCAGAACTGTATTTTTATAAATAAAGTTGCAATTGAACCTATTTTGAAAGAGTAATTGGTTATTCAATTTTCCAAATAATTTGCTTTTTAAAAATTGTCAATTTTTAATTTTTTCACCTTTTTGGCCATATTTTCTAAAATATTGATTTTTTTAGTTTAATATATTTAATAAGTGAAGAATCTGTACAGCTTTGAGTACTTTAACATCACATGGTTGGATTGTGTAAGTGGAACCAAACGTCAATTCTTTATGACGATTACATACATTGATGTGTTTTTAGAATTGTGTTGTAGTATGGAGGTGGGTAAGCGCTATTGGCGCCTCATTGTTTTGCCAAATACTTGCCTCTTAAGACGCCTCAAAGGTCTAGCCGGAATTAGATTTCGAGCAAGTAGCTGCGGTGCCCCAGAAGTTTATCTCTGTATCTGCTTGTATGCCTAACAATCTGCTCATCCACAGTAAACAGCTTTAAATCTCTGTAAAGAGTTGAACCGCGTACATACCAAGGGCAATCAGTTATATTTCTAAGGACCCGATTCTGCAGTACCTGAATCCGTTTATAATTTGATTTGGCAGCGATCCCCAGATCTGAATTCCGTAAAGCCAGATTGGTAAAATACAATGCACGTATACCGCCATTTTGCATCTAAGCGGCATGGTACACCTTCTATTGATAAACCATCGCAATTGCTGGATCCTCATGTTACATTTTTTAACCGCAGACTTAAGATGTGGTCCGAAGGTAAGTCGCTTGTCTAAAGTAATGCAAAGCTATTTTGCTTGCGACGGCTGCTCCAGAGTAATACCCTCAAGCTGGATTTCAGGGGTTGTCATTATCAGTCTCTTCAGTGTGAAGCATGGGTTTGTTGTTTTTAGCGGATTGACTAAAAATATTGATTAAAATCGACTTCGGTAAAGTTATTTATATATATTGAGATGCAAGAAATTTACTTTCCAAATTAAGTTGCAGTTGAACATTTTTTGAAAGAGTTATAGGTTATTAAAGTTTCCAAAGAAATTTGCTTTTTAAAAATGCCAATTTTTTTAATTTTTTGCCATGTTTTCTAAAATATTGATTCAAATCGACTTCGGTAAAGTGATTTATATATATTCAGATGCCATAAATGTACTTTCATAAATAAAGATGCAATTGAACCTATTTTGAAAGAGTAATGGGTTATTAAAGTTTCCAAAGAATTTTGCTTTTTAAAAAATGCCAATTTTTATAATTTTTTCACCTTTTGAGCCATATTTTCTAAAATTTTAATTGAAATCGACTTCGGTAGAGTGATTTATATATATTGAGATGCCAGAAATTTACTTTCTAAATTAAGTTGGAGTTGAACCTTTTTTGAAAGAGTTATGGGTTATTAAAGTTTCCAAAGAATTTTGCATTTTTAAAAATGCCAATTTTTATAATTTTTCACTTTTTTGGCCAGATTTTCTAAAATATTGATTAAAATCGACTTCGGTAAAGTGATTTATATATATTCAGATGCCAGAAATTTACTTTCCAAATTAAGTTGCAGTTGAACCTTTTTTGAAAGAGTTTTGGGTTATTAAAGTTTCCAAAGAAATTAGCTTTTTTAAAAATGCCATTTTTTTTAATTTTTTTCACCATTTTGGCCATATTTTCTAAAATATTGATTCAAATCGACTTCGGTAAAGTGATTTATATATATTCAGATGCCAAAAATGTACTTTTACAAATTAAGTTGCAGTTGAACCTTTTTTGAAAGAGTTATGGGTTATTAAAGTTTCTAAAGAATTTTGTTTTTTAAAAATGCCAATTTTTTTAAATTTTTCACCTTTTAGGACATTTTTTCTAAAATATTGATTCAAATCGACTTCGGTAAAGTGATTCATATATATTGAGATGCCAGAAATTTACTTTCTAAATTAAGTTGCAGTTGAACCTTTTTTGAAAGAGTTATGGCTTATTAAAGTTTCCAAAGAATTTAGCTTTTTTAAAAACGCCAATTTTTATAATTTTTTCACCTTTAAGGCCATATTTTCTAAAATATTGATTTAAATCGACTTCGGTAAAGTCATTTATATATATTCAGATGCCAGAAATGTACTTTTACAAATTAAGTTGCAGTTGAACCTTTTTTGAAAGAATTATGAGGTTATTAAAGTTTCCAAAGAATTTTGCTTTTTTAAAAATGCCAATTTTTTTAATTTTTTCACCTTTTTGCCATATTTTCTAAAATATTAATTTAAATCGTCTTCGGTAAAGTGATTTACATATATTAAGATGCCAGAAATTTACTTTCCAAATTAAGTTGCAATTGAACCTATTTTAAAAGAGTTATGGGTTATTAAAGTTTCCAAAGAATTTTGCTTTTTAAAAATGCCAATTTTTTTCATTTTTTCACCTTTTTGGCCATATTTTCTAAAATATTGATTCAAATCGACTTCGGTATAGTGATTTATTACAGATGCCAGAAATTTACTTTGCAAATTAAGTTGCAGTTAAACCTTTTTTGAAAGAGTTATAGGTTATTAAAGTTTCCAAAGAAATTAGCTTTTGTAAAAATGCTAATTTTTATAATTTTTTCACCTTTTAGGCCATATTTTCTAAAATATTGATTCAAATCGACTTCGGTATAGTATTAAGATGCCAGAAATTTACTTTGCAAATTAAGTTGCAGTTAAACCTTTTTTGAAAGAGTTATAGGTTATTAAAGTTTCCAAAGAAATTAGCTTTTTAAAATGCTAATTTTTATAATTTTTTCACCTTTTTGGCCATATTTTCTAAAATACTGATTCAAATCGACTTCGGTAAAGTGATTTATATATATTCAGATGCCAGAAATATACTTTTACAAATTAAGTTGCAGTTGAACTTTTTTTGAAAGAGTTATGGGTTATTAAAGTTTCCAAAGAATTTTGCTTTTTAAAAATGCCAATTTTTTTCATTTTTTCACCTTTTTGGCCATATTTTCTAAAATATTGATTCAAATCGACTTCGGTATAGTATTAAGATGCCAGAAATTTACTTTGCAAATTAAGTTGCAGTTAAACCTTTTTTGAAAGAGTTATAGGTTATTAAAGTTTCCAAAGAAATTAGCTTTTGTAAAAATGCTAATTTTTATAATTTTTTCACCTTTTAGGCCATATTTTCTAAAATATTGATTCAAATCGACTTCGGTAAAGTGATTTATATATATTCAGATGCCATAAATGTACTTTCATAAATAAAGATGCAATTGAACCTATTTTGAAAGAGTAATGGGTTATTAAAGTTTCCAAAGAATTTTGCTTTTTAAAAAATGCCAATTTTTTAATTTTTTCACCTTTTAGGCCATATTTTCTAAAATTTTAATTGAAATCGACTTCGGTAGAGTGATTTATATATATTGAGATGCCAGAAATTTACTTTCTAAATTAAGTTGGAGTTGAACCTTTTTTGAAAGAGTTATGGGTTATTAAAGTTTCCAAAGAATTTTGCTTTTTTAAAAATGCCAATTTTTATAATTTTTTCACTTTTTTGGCCAGATTTTCTAAAATATTGATTAAAATCGACTTCGGTAAAGTGATTTATATATATTCAGATGCCAGAAATGTACTTTCCAAATTAAGTTGCAGTTGAACCTTTTTTGAAAGAGTTTTGGGTTATTAAAGTTTCCAAAGAAATTAGCTTTTTTAAAAATGCCATTTTTTTTAATTTTTTCACCATTTTGGCCATATTTTCTAAAATATTGATTCAAATCGACTTCGGTAAAGTGATTTATATATATTCAGATGCCAGAAATGTACTTTTACAAATTAAGTTGCAGTTGAACCTTTTTTGAAAGAGTTATGGGTTATTAAAGTTTCTAAAGAATTTTGTTTTTTAAAAATGCCAATTTTTTTAAATATTTCACCTTTTTGGCCATATTTTTTAAAATATTGATTCAAATCGACTTCGGTAAAGTGATTTATATATATTCAGATGGCAGAAATGTACTTTTACAAAATAAGTTGCAGTTGAATCTTTTTTAAAAGAGTTATGGCTTATTAAAGTTTCCAAAGAATTTAACTTTTTTAAAAACGCCAATTTTTATAATTTTTTCACATTTTAGGCCATATTTTCTAAAATATTTATTCAAATCGACTTCGGTAAAGTGATTTATATATATTCAGATGCCAGAAATGTACTTTTACAAATAAAGTTGCTGTTGAACCTTTTTTGAAAGAATTATAGGTTATTAAAGTTTCCAAAGAATTTTGCTTTTTTAAAAATGCCAATTTTTTTAATTTTTTCACCTTTTTGCCATATTTTCTAAAATATTAATTTAAATCGTCTTCGGTAAAGTGATTTACATATATTAAGATGCCAGAAATGTACTTTCCAAATTAAGTTGCAGTTGATCCTTTTTTGAAAGAGTTATGGGTTATTAAAGTTTCCAAAGAAATATGCTTTTTTAAAAATGCCAATTTTTATAATTTTTTCACCTTTTAGGCCATATTTTCTAAAATATTGATTCAAATCGACTTCGGTAAAGTGATTTATATATATTCAGATGCCAGAAATGTACTTTTACAAATTAAGTTGCAGTTGAACTTTTTTTGAAAGAGTTATGGGTTATTAAAGTTTCCAAAGAAATTTGCTTTTTTAAAAATGCCAATTTTTATAATTTTTTCACCTTTTAGGCCATATTTTCTAAAATATTGATTCAAATCGACTTCGGTAAAGTCATTTATATATATTCAGATGCCAGAAATGTACTTTTACAAATTAAGTTGCAGTTGAACCTTTTTTGAAAGATTTATGTCTTATTAAAGTTTCCACAGAATTTTGCTTTTTTAAAAATGCCAATTTTTTAAAATTTTTTCACCTTTTTGGCCATATTTTCTAAAATATTAATTTAAATCGTCTTCGGTAAAGTGATTTATATATATTAAGATGCCAGAAATTTACTTTCCAAATTAATTTGCAGTGAAACCTTCCTTTGAAAGAGTTATAGGTAATTAAAGTTTCCAAAGAAATTAGCTTTTTCAAAATGCCAATTTTTTTAATTTTTTCACCTTTTTGGCCATATTTTCTAAAATATTGATTCAAATCGACTTCGGTATAGTATTATTAGATGCCAGAAATTTACTTTCCAAATTAACTTGCACTTGAAACCTTTTTTGAAAGAGTTATAGGTTATTAAAGTTTCCAAAGAAATTAGCTTTTGTAAAAATGACAATTTTTATAATTTTTTCACATTTTAGACCATATTTTCTAAAATATTGATTCAAGTCGACTTCGGTAAAGTGATTTATATATATTCAGATGCCAGAAATGTACCTTTATAAATAAAGTTGCAATTGAACCTATTTTGAAAGATTTATGGGTTATTAAAATTTCCAAAGAATTTTGCTTTTTTAAAAATGCCAATTTTTATAATTTTTTCACCTTTTAGGTCATATTTTCTAAAAAATTGATTCAAATCGACTTCGGTAAAGTGATTTATATATATTCAGATGCCAGAAATGTACTTTTACAAATTAAGTTGCAGTTGAACTTTTTTTGAAAGAGTTATGGGTTATTAAAGTTTCCAAAGAATTTTGCTTTTTAAAAATGCCAATTTTATTTATTTTTCCACCTTTTTGGCCATATTTTCTAAAATATTGATTCAAATCGACTTCGGTATAGTATTAAGATGCCAAAATTTACTTTGCAAATTAAGTTGCAGTTAAACCTTTTTTGAAAGAGTTATAGGTTATTAAAGTTTCTAAAGAATTTTGCTTTTTTAAAAATGCCAATTTTTTTCAATTTTTTACATTTTTGGCCATATTTTCTAAAATATTGATTCAAATCGACTTCGGTCGAGTCATTTATATATATTCAGATGCCAGAAATTTACTTTTCAAATTAAGTTGCAGTTGAACCTTTTTTGAAAGAGTTATGGGTTATTAAAGTTTCCAAAGAATTTTGCTTTTTTAAAAATGCAAATTTTTTTAATTTTTTCACATTTTTGGACATAGTTTCTAAAATATTGATTCAAATCGACTTCGGTAAAGTGATTTATATATATTCAGATGCCAGAAATGTACCTTTCTAAATTAAGTTGCAATTGAACCTATTTTGAAAGATTTATGGGTTATTAAAATTTCCAAAGAATTTTGCTTTTTAAAAATGCCAATTTTTATAATTTTTTCACCTTTTAGGCCATATTTTCTAAAATATTGATTCAAATCGACTTCGGTAATGTCATTTATATATATTCAGATGCCAGAAATGTACTTTTACAAATTAAGTTGCAGTTGAACCTTTTTTGAAAGAATTATAGGTTATTAAAGTTTCCACAGAATTTTGCTTTTTTAAAAATGCCAATTTTTTTAATTTTTCACCTTTTTGGCCATATTTTCTAAAATATTAATTTAAATCGTCTTCGGTAAAGTGATTTATATATATTAAGATGCCAGAAATTTACTTTCCAAATTAAGTTGCAGTGAAACCTTCCTTTGAAAGAGTTATAGGTAATTAAAGTTTCCAAAGAAATTAGCTTTTTTTAAAATGCCAATTTTTTTAATTTTTTCACCTTTTTGGCCATATTTTCTAAAATATTGATTCAAATCGACTTCGGTATAGTATTAAGATGCCAGAAATTTACTTTCCAAATTAACTTGCACTAAAACCTTTTTTGAAAGAGTTATAGGTTATTAAAGTTTCCAAAGAAATTAGCTTTTGTAAAAATGACAATTTTTATAATTTTTTCACATTTTAGACCATATTTTCTAAAATATTGATTCAAGTCGACTTCGGTAAAGTGATTTATATATATTCAGATGCCAGAAATGTACCTTTACAGTTGCAGTTGAACTTTTTTTGAAAGAGTTATGGGTTATTAAAGTTTCCAAAGAATTTTGCTTTTTAAAAATGCCAATTTTATTCATTTTTCCACCTTTTTGGCCATATTTTCTAAAATATTGATTCAAATCGACTTCGGTATAGTATTAAGATGCCAGAAATTTACTTTGCAAATTAAGTTGCAGTTAAACCTTTTTTGAAAGAGTTATAGGTTATTAAAGTTTCTAAAGAATTTTGCTTTTTTAAAAATGCCAATTTTTTTCAATTTTTTACATTTTTGGCCATATTTTCTAAAATATTGATTCAAATCGACTTCGGTCGAGTGATTTATATATATTCAGATGCCAGAAATTAACTTTTCAAATTAAGTTGCAATTGAACCTTTTTTGAAAGAGTTATGGGTTATTAAAGTTTCCAAAGAATTTTGCTTTTTTAAAAATGCAAATTTTTTTAATTTTTTCACCTTTTTGGACATAGTTTCTAAAATATTGATTCAAATCGACTTCGGTAAAGTGATTTATATATATTCAGATGCCAGAAATGTACCCTTCTAAATTAAGTTGCAATTGAACCTATTTTGAAAGATTTATGGGTTATTAAAATTTCCAAAGAATTTTGCTTTTTAAAAATGCCAATTTTTATAATATTTTCACCTTTTAGGCCATATTTTTTAAAATATTGATTCAAATCGACTTCGGTAAAGTCATTTATATATATTCAGATGCCAGAAATGTACTTTTACAAATTAAGTTGCAGTTGAACCTTTTTTAAAAGAATTATAGGTTATTAAAGTTTCCACAGAATTTTGCTTTTTTAAAAATGCCAATTTTTTTTAATTTTTTCACCTTTTTAGCCATATTTTATAAAATATTAATTTAAATCGTCTTCGGAAAAGTGATTTATATATATTAAGATGCCAGAAATTTACATTCCAAATTAAGTTGCAGTGAAACCTACCTTTGAAAGAGTTATAGGTAATTAAAGTTTCCAAAGAAATTAGCTTTTTTCAAAATGCCAATTTTTTTAATTTTTTCACCTTTTTGGCCATATTTTCTAAAATATTGATTCAAATCGACTTCGGAAAAGTGATTTATATATATTAAGATGCCAGAAATTTACATTCCAAATTAAGTTGCAGTGAAACCTTCCTTTGAAAGAGTTATAGGTAATTAAAGTTTCCAAAGAAATTTGCTTTTTTCAAAATGCCAATTTTTTTAATTTTTTCACCTTTTTGGCCATATTTTCTAAAATATTGATTCAAATCGACTTCGGTATAGTATTAAGATGCCAGAAATTTACTTTCCAAATTAACTTGCACTAAAACCTTTTTTGAAAGAGTTATAGGTTATTAAAGTTTCCAAAGAAATTAGCTTTTGTACAAATGACAATTTTTATAATTTTTTCACATTTTAGACCATATTTTCTAAAATATTGATTCAAGTCGACTTCGGTAAAGTGATTTATATATATTCAGATGCCAGAAATGTACTTTTACAAATTAAGTTGCAGTTGAACGTTTTTTGAAAGAGTTATGGGTTATTAAAGTTTCTAAAGAAATTTGTTTTTTAAAAATGCCAATTTTTTTAAATATTTCACCTTTATGGCCAAATTTTTTAAAATATTGATTCAAATCGACTTCGGAAAAGTGATTTATATATATTCAGATGCCAGGAATTTACTTTTCAAATTAAGTTGCAGTGAAACCTTCCTTTGAAAGAGTTATAGGTTATTAAAGTTTCCAAAGAAATTTGCTTTTTTAAAAATGCCAATTTTTATAATTTTTTCACCTTTTAGGTCATATTTTCTAAAAAATTGATTCAAATCGACTTCGGTAAAGTGATTTATATATATTCAGATGCCAGAAATGTACTTTTACAAATTAAGTTGCAATTTAACCTATTTTGAAAGATTTATGGGTTATTAAAATTTCCAAAGAATTTTGCTTTTTTAAAAATGCCAATTTTTATAATTTTTTCACCTTTTAGGTCATATTTTCTAAAATATTGATTCAAATCGACTTCGGTAAAGTGATTTATATATATTCAGATGCCAGAAATGTACTTTTACAAATTAAGTTGCAGTTGAACTTTTTTTGAAAGAGTTATGGGTTATTAAAGTTTCCAAAGAATTTTGCTTTTTTAAAAATGCCAATTTTTTTCAATTTTTTACATTTTTGGCCATATTTTCTAAAATATTGATTCAAATCGACTTCGGTCGAGTGATTTATATATATTCAGATGCCAGAAATTTACTTTTCAAATTAAGTTGCAGTGAAACCTTCCTTTGAAAGAGTTATAGGTTATTAAAGTTTCCAAAGAAATTTGCTTTTTTAAAAATGCCAATTTTTATAATTTTTTCACCTTTTAGGCCATATTTTCTAAAAAATTGATTCAAATCGACTTCGGTAAAGTGATTTATATATATTCAGATGCCAGAAATGTACTTTTACAAATTAAGTTGCAGTTGAACCTTTTTTGAAAGAGTTGTGGGTTATTAAAGTTTCCAAAGAATTTTGCTTTTTTAAAAATCCCAATTTTTATAATTTTTTCACTTTTTTGGCCAGATTTTCTAAAATATTGATTAAAATCGACTTCGGTAAAGTGATTTATATATATTCAGATGCCAGAAATGTAGTTTCCAAATTAAGTTGCAGTTGAACCTTTTTTGAAAGAGTTTTGGGTTATTAAAGTTTCCAAAGAAATTAGCTTTTTTAAAAATGCCATTTTTTTTAATTTTTTCTCCATTTTGGCCATATTTTCTTAAATATTGATTCAAATCGACTTCGGTAAAGTGATTTATATATATTCAGATGCCAAAAATGTACTTTTACAAATTAAGTTGCAGTTGAACCTTTTTTGAAAGAGTTATGGGTTATTAAAGTTTCTAAAGAAATTTGTTTTTTAAAAATGCCAATTTTTTTAAATATTTCACCTTTTTGGCCAAATTTTTTAAAATATTGATTCAAATCGACTTCGGTAAAGTCATTTATATATATTCAGGTGCCAGAAATGTACTTTTACAAATTAAGTTGCAGTTGAACCTTTTTTGAAAGAATTATAGGTTATTAAAGTTTCCAAAGAATTTTGCTTTTTTAAAAATGCCAATTTTTTTAATTTTTTCACCTTTTTGCCATATTTTCTAAAATATTAATTTTAATCGTCTTCGGTAAAGTGATTTACATATATTAAGATGCCAGAAATTTACTTTCCAAATTAAGTTGCAATTGAACCTATTTTAAAAGAGTTATGGGTTATTAAAGTTTCCAAAGAAATATGCTTTTTTAAAAATGCCAATTTTTATAATTTTTTCACCTTTTTGGCCATCTTTTCTAAAATATTGATTCAAATCGACTTCGGTAAAGTGATTTATATATATTCAGATGCCAGAAATGTACTTTTACAAATTAAGTTGCAGTTGAACTTTTTTTGAAAGAGTTATGGGTTATTACAGTTTCCAAAGAATTTGGCTTTTTAAAAATGCCAATTTTTTTCATTTTTTCACCTTTTTGGCCATATTTTCTAAAATATTGATTCAAATCGACTTCGGTATAGTATTAAGATGCCAGAAATTTACTTTGCAAATAAAGTTGCAGTTAAACCTTTTTTGAAAGAGTTATAGGTTATTAAAGTTTCCAAAGAAATTAGCTTTTGTAAAAATGCTAATTTTTATAATTTTTTCACCTTTTAGGCCATATTTTCTAAAATATTGATTCAAATCGACTTCGGTAAAGTGATTTATATATATTCAGATGCCAGAAATGTACTTTTTTTTTTTTTTTTATTTATTTTTTATTTTTATTTAATGTCAACTATACACAGTCGACAGAAATTTAAAATTAAATGTAAAATTAAAATTAAATTGAAAAATGATTAAATTATATATATTAAATTTTTAAAATATAAAATTAGAATTAAATTAAAGGAAAATATGAAATAAAAATAATAAATAAATAGTTCTGGGGTGAGTAAATGTAAATTGATTCAACATTTGTTGCTAGGATTGGGGAAACCCAGCAAAAACCCAATCAAATCAATGACCACCACCAGAGATTAATTGATTAATGTGTGCGTAAATGTTCTAAGATTAAGGCTTTATTGGTGGAAATAGAAGACTCTAATCTAATAACCCCGTAAAGTCTGTTAAACTCAGAACAAAGTACTCTAAAAGGTTCATGCATAAGGTAATTAGTATGGCAAGTGCTAATTGTAAATAAGGAGTAGAAACGGGTTGATCTAATAGGAAGTGAAAAGTTTAATTTGTTAAGTAAGAAAGGAGAGTCAATATCACCATTGATAAGTTTAAGAATGAAAGTAACACCCAGCATAGTGCGACGGTGTGAAAGGGAAGGAAGATTAATTAATAGTAATCTACTAGGATATGGCGGAAGGTTAAGTTGTGGTGACCAGTTTAAGTTTCTTAGTGCGAAAATTAGAAACTTCTTTTGCACCGATTCGATTTTGTCTTTATAAATCTGATACTGTGGAGACCACAAACAGGACCCATACTCGAGGATGGGACGTACCAGAGAGACATAAAGCTGTTTAGTCGTATAAGGGTCATTGAATTCCTTAGACCAACGCTTAATGAAACCTAAGACCTTCATGGCTTTATTTACCATGAACTCAATGTGATCGTTGAAAGAGAGTTTACGATCAAGTAAGATGCCTAGGTCATTAATTTGAGATATATTCTCGAGAAGATGGCCGTCTAACAAGTATTGAACATGCACAGGTTGTGTTCTGCAAAAGTTATGGCTTTGCACTTTGAGCAATTGGGGCAATAAGATTGGTTTTACACCATGAATTGAAAATGTTAAGATCAGCTTGCAACAAAGAAGCAGAAATAGGATCCTTATAAGAGAGGCATAATTTAACATCATCTGCATACATCAAAACAGCACTATTCTTAATAATAGACGGAAGGTCATTAATAAATAAATTGAAAAGCAATGGTCCGAGGTGGCTACCTTGGGGCACTCCTGAATAAACAAAGATGTGCTTCGAGAGGGCAGAATTGAACATTACTCTCTGAGTTCTATTTTTAAGATAATTGGAAATCCAGTTCATAAGAATATGAGGAAAACCAAGAAGAGACAACTTGTGCATTAGGAGAGTGTGGTTTTACAAACCAAGTTGCAATTAAACCTATTTTGAAAGAGTTATGGGTTATTAAAGTTTCCAAAGAATTTAGCTTTTTTAAAAATGCCAATTTTTATAATTTTTTCACCTTTTTGGACATATTTTGCAAAATATTGATTTAAATCGACTTTGGTAAAGTGATTCAGATGCCAGAAATGTACCTTTATAAATAAAGTTGCAATTGAACCTATTTTGAAAGATTTATGGGTTATTAAAATTTCCAAAAAATTTAGCTTTTTTAAAAATGCCAATTTTTATAATTTTTTTACCTTTTAGGCCATATTTTTTAAAATATTGATTCAAATCGACTTCGGTAAAGTCATTTATATATATTCAGATGCCAGAAATGTACTTTTACAAATTAAGTTGCCGTTGAACATATTTTGAAAGAGTTATGGGTTATTAAAGTTTCCAAAGAATTTTGCTTTTTAAAAAATGCCAATTTTTTAATTTTTTCACCTTTTAGGCCATATTTTCTAAAATATTAATTTAAATCGTCTTCGGTAAAGTGATTTATAAATATTCAGATGCCAGAAATGTACTTTTACAAATTAAGTTGCAGTTGAACTTTTTTGAAAGATTTATGGGTTATTAAAATTTCCAAAGAATTTGCTTTTTAAAAATGCCAATTTTTATAATTTTTCAACTTTAGGCCATATTTTCTAAAATATTGATCAAGTCGACTTCGGTAAAGTGATTATATATATTCAGATGCCAGAAATGTACTTTTTACAAATTAAGTTGCAGTTGAACTTTTTGAAAGAGTTATGGGTTATTAAAGTTTCCAAAAATTTTGCTTTTTAAAAATGCCAATTTTTTCATTTTTTCACCTTTTTGGCCATATTTTCTAAAATATTGATTCAAATCGACTTCGGTATAGTATTAAGATGCCAGAAATTTACTTTGCAAATAAAGTTGCAGTTAAACCTTTTTTGAAAGAGTTATAGGTTATTAAAGTTTCCAAAGAAATTAGCTTTTGTAAAAATGTTAATTTTTATAATTTTTTCACCTTTTAGGCCATATTTTCTAAAATATTGATTCAAATCGACTTCGGTAAAGTGATTTATATATATTCAGATGCCAGAAATGTACTTTTTACAAACTAAGTTGCAATTGAACCTATTTTGAAAGAGTTATGGGTTATTAAAGTTTCCAAAGAATTTAGCTTTTTTAAAAATGCCAATTTTTATAATTTTTTCACCTTTTGGACATATTTTCCAAAATATTGATTTAAATCGACTTTGGTAAAGTGATTCATAATATATTTAGATGCCAAAATGTACCTTTATAAATAAAGTTGCAATTGAACCTATTTTGAAAGATTTAATGGGTTATTAAAATTTCCAAAGAATTTAGCTTTTTTAAAAATGCCAATTTTTTTAATTTTTTACCTTTTTGGCCATATTTTCTAAAAATATTGATTCAAATCGACTTCGGTAAAGTGATTTATATATATTCAGATGCCAGAAATTTACTTTTCAAATTAAGTTGCAGTGAAACCTATCTTTGAAAGATGGTTAAAGTTTCCAAAGAATTTTGCTTTTTAAAAATGCCAATTTTTTAATTTTTTCACCTTTTGGCCATATTTTCTAAAATATTGATTCAAATCGACTTCGGTATAGTATTAAGATGCCAGAAATTTACTTTCCAAATTAAGTTGCAGTTAAACCTTTTTGAAAGAGTTATAGGTTATTAAGTTTCCAAAGAAATTAGCTTTTTAAAATGCCAATTTTTATAATTTTTCACCTTTTAGGCCATATTTTCTAAAATATTGATTCAAATCGACTTCGGTAAAGTGATTTATATATATTTGAATGCCAGAAATGTACTTTTACAAACTAAGTTGCAATTGAACCTATTTTGAAAGAGTTATGGGTTATTAAAGTTTCCAAAGAATTTAGCTTTTTAAAAATGCCAATTTTATAATTTTTCCTTTGGACATATTTTCTAAAAATTATTTAAATCAACATGGTAAGTGATTTATATATATTCAAATGCCAGAAATTACCTTTCAAATTAAGTTGCAATTGAACCTATTTTGAACGAAAAATGGGTTATTAAAGTTTCCAAAGAATTTGCTTTTTTAAAATGCCAATTTTTTCAATTTTTTACATTTTTGGCCATATTTTCTAAAATATTGATTCAAATCGACTTCGGTCGAGTGATTTATATATATTCAGATGCCAGAAATTTACTTTTCAAATTAAGTTGCAGTTGAACCTTTTTTGAAAGAGTTATGGGTTATTAAAGTTTCCAAAGAATTTGGCTTTTTTAAAAATGCCAATTTTTTTAATTTTTTCACCTTTTTGGACATAGTTTCTAAAATATTGATTCAAATCGACTTCGGTAAAGTGATTTATATATATTCAGATGCCAGAAATGTACCTTTCTAAATTAAGTTGCAATTGAACCTATTTTGAAAGATTTATGGGTTATTAAAATTTCCAAAGAATTTTGCTTTTTAAAAATGCCAATTTTTATAATTTTTTCAACTTTTAGGCCATATTTTCTAAAATATTGATACAAGTCGACTTCGGTAAAGTCATTTATATATATTCAGATGCCAGAAATGTACTTTAACAAATTAAGTTGCAGTTGAACCTTTCTTTGAAAGAGTTATAGGTTATTAAAGTTTCCAAAAATTTTGCTTTTTAAAAATGCCAATTTTTATTAATTTTTCACCTTTTTGGCCATATTTTCTAAAATATTGATTCAAATCGACTTCGGTATAGCGATTTAAATATTCAATGCCAGAAATTTACTTTTACAAATTAAGTTGCAGTTGAACCTTTTTTGAAAGAGTTATAGGTTATTAAAGTTTCCAAAGAAATTAGCTTTTGTAAAAATGCTAATTTTTATAATTTTTTCACCTTTTAGGCCATATTTTCTAAAATATTGATTCAAATCGACTTCGGTAAAGTGTTTTATATATATTCAGATGCCAGAAATGTACTTTTACAAACTAAGTTGCAATTGAACCTATTTTGAAAGAGTTATGGGTTATTAAAGTTTCCAAAGAATTTTGCTTTTTTAAAAATGCCAATTTTTATAATTTTTTCACCTTTTTGGACATATTTTCTAAAATATTGATTTAAATCGACTTTGGTAAAGTGATTTATATATATATTTAAATGTCAAAAATGTACCTTTATAAATAAAGTTGCAATTGAACCTATTTTGAATGAAAAATGGGTTATTAAAGTTTCCAAAGAATTTTGCTTTTTTAAAAATGACAATTTTTTTCAATTTTTTACATTTTTGGCCATATTTTCTAAAATATTGATTCAAATCGACTTCGGTCGAGTGATTTATATATATTCAGATGCCAGAAATTTACTTTTCAAATTAAGTTGCAGTGAAACCTTCCTTTGAAAGAGTTATAGGTAATTAAAGTTTCCAAAGAAATTTGCTTTTTTCAAAATGCCAATTTTTTTAATTTTTTCACCTTTTTGGCCATATTTTCTAAAATATTGATTCAAATCGACTTCGGTATAGTATTAAGATGCCAGAAATTTACTTTCCACAATAAGTTGCAGTTAAACCTTTTTTGAAAGAGTTATAGGTTATTAAAGTTTCCAAAGAAATTAGCTTTTGTAAAAATGCTAATTTTTATAATTCTTTCACCTTTTAGGCCATATTTTCTAAAATATTGATTCAAATCGACTTCGGTAAAGTGATTTATATATATTTGAATGCCAGAAATGTACTTTTACAAACTAAGTTGCAATTGATCCTATTTTGAAAGAGTTATGGGTTATTAAAGTTTCCAAAGAATTTAGCTTTTTTAAAAATGCCAATTTTTATAATTTTTTCACCTTTTTGGACATATTTTCTAAAATATTGATTTAAATCGACTTTGGTAAAGTGATTTATATATATTCAAATGCCAGAAATGTACCTTTATAAATAAAGTTGCAATTGAACCTATTTTGAACGAAAAATGGGTTATTAAAGTTTCCAAAGAATTTTGCTTTTTTAAAAATGCCAATTTTTTTCAATTTTTTACATTTTTTGCCATATTTTCTAAAATATTGATTCAAATCGACTTCGGTCGAGTGATTTATATATATTCAGATGCCAGAAATTTACTTTTCAAATTAAGTTGCAGTTGAACCTTTTTTGAAAGAGTTATGGGTTATTAAAGTTTCCAAAGAATTTGGCTTTTTTAAAAATGCCAATTTTTTTAATTTTTTCACCTTTTTGGACATAGTTTCTAAAATATTGATTCAAATCGACTTGGGTAAAGTGATTTATATATATTCAGATGCCAGAAATGTACCTTTCTAAATTAAGTTGCAATTGAACCTATTTTGAAAGATTTATGGATTATTGAAATTTCCAAAGAATTTTGCTTTTTTAAAAATGCCAATTTTTATAAATTTTTCACCTTTTAGGTCATATTTTCAAAAAATTGATTCAAATCGACTTCGGTCGAGTGATTTATATATATTCAGATGCCAGAAATTTACTTTTCAAATTAAGTTGCAGTGAAACCTTTCTTTGAAAGAGTTATAGGTAATTAAAGTTTCCAAAGAAATTAGCTTTTGTAAAAATGACAATTTTTATAAATTTTTCACCTTTTAGGTCATATTTTCAAAAAATTGATTCAAATCGACTTCGGTCGAGTGATTTATATATATTCAGATGCCAGAAATTTACTTTTACAAATTAAGTTGCAGTTGAACTTTTTTTGAAATAGTTATGGGTTATTAAAGTTTCCAAAGAAATTAGCTTTTGTAAAAATGCTAATTTTTATAATTTTTTCACCTTTTAGGCCATATTTTCTAAAATATTGATTCAAATCGACTTCGGTAAAGTGTTTTATATATATTCAGATGCCAGAAATGTACTTTTACAAACAAAGTTGCAATTGAACCTATTTTGAAAGAGTTATGGGTTATTAAAGTTTCCAAAGAATTTTGCTTTTTTAAAAATGCCAATTTTTATAATTTTTTCACCTTTTTGGACATATTTTCTAAAATATTGATTTAAATCGACTTTGGTAAAGTGATTTATATATATATTTAAATGCCAGAAATGTACCTTTATAAATAAAGTTGCAATTGAACCTATTTTGAATGAAAAATGGGTTATTAAAGTTTCCAAAGAATTTTGCTTTTTTAAAAATGACAATTTTTTTCAATTTTTTACATTTTTGGCCATATTTTCTAAAATATTGATTCAAATCGACTTCGGTCGAGTGATTTATATATATTCAGATGCCAGAAATTTACTTTTCAAATTAAGTTGCAGTGAAACCTTCCTTTGAAAGAGTTATAGGTAATTAAAGTTTCCAAAGAAATTTGCTTTTTTAAAAATGCCAATTTTTTTCAATTTTTTACATTTTTGGCCATATTTTCTAAAATATTGATTCAAGTCGACTTCGGTAAAGTGATTTATATATATTCAGATGCCAGAAATTTACTTTTCAAATTAAGTTGCAGTGAAACCTTCCTTTGAAAGAGTTATAGGTAATTAAAGTTTCCAAAGAATTTTGCTTTTTTAAAAATGCCAATTTTTATAAATTTTTCACCTTTTAGGTCATATTTTCAAAAAATTGATTCAAATCGACTTCGGTCGAGTGATTTATATATATTCAGATGCCAGAAATTTACTTTTACAAATTAAGTTGCAGTTGAACTTTTTTGAAAGAGTTATGGGTTATTAAAGTTTCCAAAGAAATTAGCTTTTTAAAAATGCTAATTTTTATAATTTTTCACCTTTTTGGCCATATTTTCTAAAATATTGATTCAAATCGACTTCGGTAAAGTGATTTATATATATTCAGATGCCAGAAATGTACTTTTACAAACTAAGTTGCAATTGAACCTATTTTGAAAGAGTTATGGGTTATTAAAGTTTCCAAAGAATTTAGCTTTTTTAAAAATGCCAATTTTATAATTTTTTCACCTTTTTGGACATATTTTCTAAAATATTTATTTAAATCGACTTTGGTAAAGTTATTTATATATATTTTAATGCCAGAAATGTACCTTTATAAATAAAGTTGCAATTGAACCTATTTTGAATGAAAATGGGTTATTAAAGTTTCCAAAGAATTTTGCTTTTTTAAAAATGCCAATTTTTTTCAATTTTTTACATTTTTGGCCATATTTTCTAAAATATTGATTCAAATCGACTTCGGTCGAGTGATTTATATATATTCAGATGCCAGAAATTTACTTTTCAAATTAAGTTGCAGTGAAACCTTTCTTTGAAAGAGTTATAGGTAATTAAAGTTTCCAAAGAAATTAGCTTTTGTAAAAATGACAATTTTATATAATTTTTCACCTTTTAGGTCATATTTTCAAAAATATTGATTCAAATCGACTTCGGTCGAGTGATTTATATATATTCAGATGCCAGAAATTTACTTTTACAAATTAAGTTGCAGTTGAACTTTTTTTGAAAGAGTTATGGGTTATTAAAGTTTCCAAAGAAATTAGCTTTTGTAAAAATGCTAATTTTTATAATTTTTCACCTTTAGGCCATATTTTCTAAAATATTGATTCAAATCGACTTCGGTAAAGTGATTTATATATATTCAGATGCCAGAAATGTACTTTTACAAACAAAGTTGCAATTGAACCTATTTTGAAAGAGTTATGGGTTATTAAAGTTTCCAAAGAATTTTGCTTTTTAAAAATGCCAATTTTTATAATTTTTTCACCTTTTTGGACATATTTTCTAAAATATTGATTTAAATCGACTTCGGTAAAGTGATTTATATATATATTTAAATGCCAGAAATGTACCTTTATAAATAAAGTTGCAATTGAACCTATTTTGAATGAAAAATGGGTTATTAAAGTTTCCAAAGAATTTTGCTTTTTAAAAATGACAATTTTTTCAATTTTTACATTTTTGGCCATATTTTCTAAAATATTGATTCAAATCGACTTCGGTCGAGTGATTTATATATATTCAGATGCCAGAAATTTACTTTTCAAATTAAGTTGCAGTGAAACCTTCCTTGAAAGAGTTATAGGTAATTAAAGTTTCCAAAGAAATTTGCTTTTTTAAAAATGCCAATTTTTTTATAATTTTTCACATTTTTGGCCATATTTTCTAAAATATTGATTCAAATCGACTTCGGTCAAGTGATTTATATATATTCAGATGCCAGAAATTTACTTTTCAAATTAAGTTGCAGTGAAACCTTCCTTTGAAAGAGTTATAGGTAATTAAAGTTTCCAAAGAATTTTGCTTTTTTAAAATGCCAATTTTTATAATTTTTTCACCTTTTAGGCCATATTTTCAAAAAATTGATTCAAATCGACTTCGGTCGAGTGATTTATATATATTCAGATGCCAGAAATTTACTTTTACAAATTAAGTTGCAGTTGAACTTTTTTTGAAAGAGTTATGGGTTATTAAAGTTTCCAAAGAAATTAGCTTTTGTAAAAATGCTAATTTTTATAATTTTTTTACCTTTTAGGCCATATTTTCTAAAATATTGATTCAAATCGACTTCGGTAAAGTGATTTATATATATTCAGATGCCAGAAATGTACTTTTACAAACTAAGTTGCAATTGAACCTATTTTGAAAGAGTTATGGGTTATTAAAGTTTCCAAAGAATTTAGCTTTTTTAAAAATGCCAATTTTATAATTTTTTCACCTTTTTGGACATATTTTCTAAAATATTTATTTAAATCGACTTTGGTAAAGTTATTTATATATATTTTAATGCCAGAAATGTACCTTTATAAATAAAGTTGCAATTGAACCTATTTTGAATGAAAAATGGGTTATTAAAGTTTCCAAAGAATTTTGCTTTTTTAAAAATGCCAATTTTTTTCAATTTTTTCATTTTTGGCCATATTTTCTAAAATATTGATTCAAATCGACTTCGGTCGAGTGATTTATATATATTCAGATGCCAGAAATTTACTTTTCAAATTAAGTTGCAGTGAAACCTTCCTTTGAAAGAGTTATAGGTAATTAAAGTTTCCAAAGAAATTAGCTTTTGTAAAAATTACAATTTTTATAATTTTTTCACATTTAAGACCATATTTTCTAAAATATTGATTCAAGTCGACTTCGGTAAAGTGATTTATATATATTCAGATGCCAGAAATTTACCTTTATAAATAAAGTTGCAATTGAACCTATTTCGAAAGATTTATGGGTTATTAAAATTTCCAAAAAATTTTGCTTTTTTAAAAATGCCAGTTTTTATAATTTTTCACCTTTTAGGTCATATTTTCTAAAAAATTTGATTCAAATCGACTTCGGTAAAGTGATTTATATATATTCAGATGCCAGAAATGTACTTTTACAAATTAAGTTGCACTTGAACTTTTTTTGAAAGAGTTATGGGTTATTAAAGTTTCCAAAGAATTTTGCTTTTTAAAAATGCCAATTTTATTCATTTTTTCACCTTTTTGGACATATTTTCTAAAATATTGATTCAAATCGACTTCGGTATAGTATTAAGATGCCAGAAATTTACTTAGCAAATTAAGTTGCAGTTAAATCTTTTTTGAAAGAGTTATAGGTTATTAAAGTTTCCAAAGAAATTAGCTTTTGTAAAAATGCTAATTTTTATATTTTTTTCACCTTTTAGGCCATATTTTCTAAAATATTGATTCAAATCGACTTCGGTAAAGTGATTTATATATATTCAGATGCCAGAAATGTACTTTTACAAACTAAGTTGCAATTGAACCTATTTTGAAAGAGTTATGGGTTATTAAAGTTTCCAAAGAATTTAGCTTTTTTAAAAATGCCAATTTTTATAATTTTATCACCTTTTTGGACATATTTTCTAAAATATTGATTTAAATCGGCTTTGGTAAAGTGATTTATATATATTCAAATGCCAGAAATGTACCTTTATAAATAAAGTTGCAATTGAACCTATTTTGAATGAAAAATGGGTTATTAAAGTTTCCAAAGAATTTTGCTTTTTTAAAAATGCCAATTTTTTTCAATTTTTTACATTTTTGGCCATATTTTCTAAAATATTGATTCAAATCGACTTCGGTCGAGTGATTTATATATATTCAGATGCCAGAAATTTACTTTTCAAATTAAGTTGCAGTGAAACCTTCCTTTGAAAGAGTTATAGGTTATTAAAGTTTCCAAAGAAATTTGCTTTTTTCAAAATGCCAATTTTTTTAATTTTTTCACCTTTTTGGCCATATTTTCTAAAATATTGATTCAAATCGACTTCGGTATAGAATTAAGATGCCAGAAATTTACTTTCCAAATTAACTTGCACTAAAACATTTTTGAAAGAGTTATAGGTTATTAAAGTTTCCAAAGAAATTAGCTTTTGTAAAAATGATAATTTTTATAATTTTTTCACATTTTAGACCATATTTTCTAAAATATTGATTCAAATCGACTTCGGTAAAGTCATTTATATATATTCAGATGCCAGAAATGTACCTTTATAAATAAAGTTGCAATTGAACCGATTTTGAAAGATTTATGGGTTATTAAAATTTCCAAAGAATTTTGCTATTTTAAAAATGCCAATTTTTATAATTTTTTCACCTTTTAGGTCATATTTTCAAAAAAATTGATTCAAATCGACTTCGGTAAAGTGATTTATATATATTCAGATGCCAGAAATGTACTTTCACAAATTAAGTTGCACTTGAACTTTTTTTGAAAGAGTTATGGGTTATTAAAGTTTCCAAAGAATTTTGCTTTTTAAAAATGCCAATTTTTTTCATTTTTTCACCTTTTTGGCCATATTTTCTAAAATATTGATTCAAATCGACTTCGGTATAGTATTAAGATGCCAGAAATTTACTTTGTAAATTAAGTTGCAGTTAAACCTTTTTTGAAAGAGTTATAGGTTATTAAAGTTTCCAAAGAAATTAGCTTTTGTAAAAATGCTAATTTTTATAATTTTTTCACCTTTTAGGCCATATTTTCTAAAATATTGATTCAAATCGACTTCGGTAAAGTGATTTATATATATTCAGATGCCAGAAATGTACTTTTACAAACTAAGTTGCAATTGAACCTATTTTGAAAGAGTTATGGGTTATTAAAGTTTCCAAAGAATTTAGCTTTTTTAAAAATGCCAATTTTTATAATTTTTTCACCTTTTTGGACATATTTTCTAAAATATTGATTTAAATCGACTTTGGTAAAGTGATTTATATATATTCAAATGCCAGAAATGTACCTTTATAAATAAAGTTGCAATTGAACCTATTTTGAATGAAAAATGAGTTATTAAAGTTTCCAAAGAATTTTGCTTTTTTAAAAATTCCAATTTTTTTCAATTTCTTACATTTTTGGCCATATTTTCTAAAATATTGATTCAAATCGACTTCGGTCGAGTGATTTATATATATTCAGATGCCAGAAATTTACTTTCCAAATTAACTTGCACTAAAACCTATTTTTGAAAGAGTTATAGGTTATTAAAGTTTCCAAAGAAATTAGCTTTTGTAAAAATGACAATTTTTATAATTTTTTCACATTTTAGACCATATTTTCTAAAATATTGATTCAAGTCGACTTCGGTAAAGTGATTTATATATATTCAGTTGCAAAAAATGTACATTTCTAAATAAAGTTGCAATTGAACCTATTTTGAAAGATTTATGGGTTATTAAAATTTCCAAAGAATTTTGCTTTTTTAAAAATGCCAATTTTTATAATTTTTTCACCTTTTAGGTCATATTTTCTAAAAAATTGATTCAAATCGACTTCGGTAAAGTGATTTATATATATTCAGATGCCAGAAATGTACTTTTACAAATTAAGTTGCAGTGAAACCTTCCTTTGAAAGAGTTATAGGTTATTAAAGTTTCCAAAGAAATTTGCTTTTTAAAAATGCCAATTTTTTTAATTTTTTTCACCTTTTTGGCCATATTTTCTAAAATATTGATTCAAATCGACTTCGGTCGAGTGATTTATATATATTCAGATGCCAGAAATTTACTTTTCAAATTAAGTTGCAGTTGAAACCTTCCTTTGAAAGAGTTATAGGTTATTAAAGTTTCCAAAGAAATTTGCTTTTTTAAAAATGCCAATTTTTTTAATTTTTTCACCTTTTTGGCCATATTTTCTAAAATATTGATTCAAATCGACTTCGGTCGAGTGATTTATATATATTCAGATGCCAGAAATTTACTTTCCAAATTAAGTTGCAATTAAACCTTTTTTGAAAGAGTTATAGGTTATTAAAGTTTCCAAAGAAATTAGCTTTTGTAAAAATGCTAATTTTTATAATTTTTTTCACCTTTTAGGCCATATTTTCTAAAATATTGATTCAAATCGACTTCGGTAAAGTGATTTATATATATTCAGATGCCAGAAATGTACTTTTACAAACTAAGTTGCAATTGAACCTATTTTGAAAGAGTTATGGGTTATTAAAGTTTCCAAAGAATTTCTTTTTAAAAATGCAATTTTATAATTTTTTAAAAATTGACATATTTTCTAAAATATTGATTTAAATCGACTTTGGTAAAGTGATTTATATATATTCAAATGCCAGAAATGTACCTTTATAAATAAAGTAGTTGCAATTGAACCTTTTTTAAAAGAGTTATGGGTTATTAAAGTTTCCAAAGAATTTTTCTTTTTTAAAAATGCCAATTTTTTTAATTTTTTCACCTTTTTGGACATAGTTTCTAAAATATTGATTCAAATCGACTTCGGTAAAGTGTTTTATATATATTCAGTTGCCAGAAATGTATCTTTCTAAAATTAAGTTGCAATTGAACCTATCTTTGAAAGAGTTATGGGTTAGTAAAGTTTCCAAAGAATTTAGCTTTTTTAAAAATGCCAATTTTTATAATTTTTTCACCTTTTAGGCCATATTTTCTAAAATATTGATTCAAATCGACTTCGGTAAAGTCATTTATATATATTCAGATGCCAGAAATGTACTTTTGCAAATAAAGTTGCAGTTGAACCTTTTTTGAAACAATTATAGGTTATTAAAGTTTCCAAAGAATTTTGCTTTTTTAAAAATGCCAATTTTTCTAATTTTTTCACCTTTTGGCCATATTTTCTAAAATATTGATTTAAATCGACTTCGGTATAGAATTAAGATGCCAGAAATTTACTTTCCAAATTAACTTGCACTAAAACCTATTTTTGAAAGAGTTATAGGTTATTAAAGTTTCCAAAGAAATTAGCTTTTGTAAAAATGCTAATTTTTATAATTTTTTCACCTTTTAGGCCATATTTTCTAAAATATTGATTCAAATCGACTTCGGTAAAGTGATTTATATATATTCAGATGCCAGAAATGTACTTTTTACAAATTAAGTTGCAATTGAACCTATTTTGAAAGAGTTATGGGTTATTAAAGTTTCCAAAGAATTTAGCTTTTTTAAAAATGCCAATTTAATCATATTTTCTAAAATATTGATTTAAATCGACTTCGGTAAAGTGATTTATATATATTCAAATGCCAGAAATGTACCTTTATAAATAAAGTTGCAATTGAACCTTTTTTAAAAGAGTTATGGGTTATTAAAGTTTCCAACGAATTTGGCTTTTTTAAAAATGCCAATTTTTTTAATTTTTTCACCTTTTTGGACATAGTTTCTAAAATATTGATTCAAATCGACTTCGGTAAAGTGATTTATATATATTCAGTTGCCAGAAATGTACCTTTCTAAATAAAGTTGCAATTGAACCTATTTTGAAAGATTTATGGGTTATTAAAATTTCCAAAGAATTTAGCTTTTTTAAAAATGCCAATTTTTATAATTTTTTCACCTTTTAGGCCATATTTTCTAAAATATTGATTCAAATCGACTTCGGTAAAGTCATTTATATATATTCAGATGCCAGAAATGTACTTTTACAAATTAAGTTGCAGTTGAACCTTTTTTGAAAGAATTATAGGTTATTAAAGTTTCCAAAGAATTTTGCTTTTTTAAAAATGCCAATTTTTTCTAATTTTTTCACCTTTTTGGCCATATTTTCTAAAATATTGATTCAAATCGACTTCGGTATAGAATTAAGATGCCAGAAATTTACTTTCCAAATTAAGTTGCAATAAAACCTATTTTTGAAAGAGTTATAGGTTATTAAAGTTTCCAAAGAAATTAGCTTTTGTAAAAATGCTAATTTTTATAATTTTTTCACCTTTTAGGCCATATTTTCTAAAATATTGATTCAAATCGACTTCGGTAAAGTGATTTATATATATTCAGATGCCAGAAATGTACTTTTACAAACTAAGTTGCAATTGAACCTATTTTGAAAGAGTTATGGGTTATTAAAGTTTCCAAAGAATTTAGCTTTTTTAAAAATTTTCATATTTTCTAAAATATTGATTTAAATCGACTTTGGTAAAGTGATTTATATATATTCAAATGCCAGAAATGTACCTTTATAAATAAAGTTGCAATTGAACCTTTTTTAAAAGAGTTATGGGTTATTAAAGTTTCCAAAGAATTTGGCTTTTTTAAAAATGCCAATTTTTTTAATTTTTTCACCTTTTTGGCCATAGTTTCTAAAATATTGATTCCAATCGACTTCGGTAAAGTGATTTATATATATTCAGATGCCAGAAATGTACTTTTATAAATAAAGTTGCAATTGAACCTATTTTGAAAGATTTATGTGTTTTTAAAATTTCCAAAGAATTTAGCTTTTTAAAAATGCCAATTTTTATAATTTTTTCACCTTTTAGGCCATATTTTCTAAAATATTGATTCAAATCGACTTCGGTAAAGTCATTTATATATATTCAGATGCCAGAAATGTACCTTTATAAATAAAGTTGCAATTGAACCTATTTTGAATGAAAAATGGGTTATTAAAGTTTCCAAAGAATTTTGCTTTTTTAAAAATGCCAATTTTTTTCAATTTTTTACATTTTTGGCCATATTTTCTAAAATATTGATTCAAATCGACTTCGGTCGAGTGATTTATATATATTCAGATGCCAGAAATTTACTTTTCAAATTAAGTTGCAGTGAAACCTTCCTTTGAAAGAGTTATAGGTTATTAAAGTTTCCAAAGAAATTTGCTTTTTTATAAATGCCAATTTTTTTAATTTTTCACCTTTTGGCCATATTTTCTAAAATATTGATTCAAATCGACTTCGGTATAGAATTAAGATGCCAGAAATTTACTTTCCAAATTAACTTGCACTAAAACCTTTTTTGAAAGAGTTATAGGGTATTAAAGTTTCCAAAGAAATTAGCTTTTGTAAAAATAATAATTTTTATAATTTTTTCACATTTTAGACCATATTTTCTAAAATATTGATTCAAGTCGACTTCGGTAAAGTCATTTATATATATTCAGATGCCAGAAATGTACCTTTATAAATAAAGTTGCAATTGAACCTATTTTGAAAGATTTATGGGTTATTAAAATTTCCAAAGAATTTTGCTATTTTAAAAATGCCAATTTTTATAATTTTTTCTACCTTTTAGGTCATATTTTCAAAAAATTGATTTAAATCGACTTCGGTAAAGTGATTTATATATATTCAGATGCCAGAAATGTACTTTTACAAATTAAGTTGCAGTTGAACCTTTTTTGAAAGAATTATAGGTTATTAAAGTTTCCAAAGAATTTTGCTTTTTTAAAAATGCCAATTTTTTTTAATTTTTTCACCTTTTTGGCCATATTTTCTAAAATATTGATTTAAATCGGCTTTGGTAAAGTGATTTATATATATTCAAATGCCAGAAATGTACCTTTATAAATAAAGTTGCAATTGAACCTATTTTGAATGAAAAATGGGTTATTAAAGTTTCCAAAGAATTTTGCTTTTTTAAAAATGCCAATTTTTTTCAATTTTTTACATTTTTGGCCATATTTTCTAAAATATTGATTCAAATCGACTTCGGTCGAGTGATTTATATATATTCAGATGCCAGAAATTTACTTTTCAAATTAAGTTGCAGTGAAACCTTCCTTTGAAAGAGTTATAGGTTATTAAAGTTTCCAAAGAAATTTGCTTTTTTCAAAATGCCAATTTTTTTAATTTTTTCACCTTTTTGGCCATATTTTCTAAAATATTGATTCAAATCGACTTCGGTATAGAATTAAGATGCCAGAAATTTACTTTCCAAATTAACTTGCACTAAAACCTTTTTTGAAAGAGTTATAGGGTTATTAAAGTTTCCAAAGAAATTAGCTTTTGTAAAAATAATAATTTTTATAATTTTTTCACATTTTAGACCATATTTTCTAAAATATTGATTCAAGTCGACTTCGGTAAAGTCATTTATATATATTCAGATGCCAGAAATGTACCTTTATAAATAAAGTTGCAATTGAACCTATTTTGAAAGATTTATGGGTTATTAAAATTTCCAAAGAATTTTGCTATTTTAAAAATGCCAATTTTTATAATTTTTTGTTTACCTTTTAGGTCATATTTTCAAAAAAATTGATTCAAATCGACTTCGGTAAAGTGATTTATATATATTCAGATGCCAGAAATGTACTTTCACAAATTAAGTTGCACTTGAACTTTTTTTGAAAGAGTTATGGGTTATTAAAGTTTCCAAAGAATTTTGCTTTTTAAAAATGCCAATTTTTTTATTTTTTCACCTTTTTGGCCATATTTTCTAAAATATTGATTCAAATCGACTTCGGTATAGTATTAAGATGCCAGAAATTTACTTTGTAAATTAAGTTGCAGTTAAACCTTTTTTGAAAGAGTTATAGGTTATTAAAGTTTCCAAAGAAATTAGCTTTTGTAAAAATGCTAATTTTTATAATTTTTTCACCTTTTTGGACATATTTTCTAAAATATTGATTTAAATCGACTTTGGTAAAGTGATTTATATATATTCAAATGCCAGAAATGTACCTTTATAAATAAAGTTGCAATTGAACCTATTTTGAATGAAAAATGAATTATTAAAGTTTCCAAAGAATTTTGCTTTTTTAAAAATTCCAATTTTTTTCAATTTCTTACATTTTTGGCCATATTTTCTAAAATATTGATTCAAATCGACTTCGGTCGAGTGATTTATATATATTCAGATGCCAGAAATTTACTTTTCAAATTAAGTTGCAGTTGAACCTTTTTTAAAAGAGTTATGGGTTATTAAAGTTTCCAAAGAGTTTGGCTTTTTTAAAAATGCCAATTTTTTTAATTTTTTACCTTTTTGGACATAGTTTCTAAAATATTGATTCAAATCGACTTCGGTAAAGTGTTTTATATATATTCAGTTGCCAGAAATGTATCTTTCTAAATAAAGTTGCAATTGAACCTATTTTGAAAAATTTATGGGTTATTAAAATTTCCAAAGAATTAAGCTTTTTTAAAAATGCCAATTTTTATAATTTTTTCACCTATTAGGCCATATTTTCTAAAATATTGATTCAAATCGACTTCGGTAAAGTCATTTATATATATTCAGATGCCAGAAATGTACTTTTACAAATAAATTTGCAGTTGAACCTTTTTTGAAAGAATTATAGGTTATTAAAGTTTCCAAAGAATTTTGCTTTTTTAAAAATGCCAATTTTTTCTAATTTTTTCACCTTTTTGGCCAGATTTTCTAAATTATTGATTCAAATCGACTTCGGTATAGAATTAAGATGCCACAAATTTACTTTCCAAATTAACTTGCACTAAAACCTATTTTTGAAAGAGTTATAGGTTATTAAAGTTTCCAAAGAAATTAGCTTTTGTAACAATGACAATTTTTATAATTTTTTCACATTTTAGACCATATTTTCTAAAATATTGATTCAAGTCGACTTCGGTAAAGTGATTTATATATATTCAGTTGCAAAAAATGTACATTTCTAAATAAAGTTGCAATTGAACCTATTTTGAAAGATTTATGGGTTATTAAAATTTCCAAAGAATTTTGCTTTTTTAAAAATGCCAATTTTTATAATTTTTTCACCTTTTAGGTCATATTTTCTAAAAAATTGATTCAAATCGACTTCGGTAAAGTGATTTATATATATTCAGATGCCAGAAATGTACTTTTACAAATTAAGTTGCAGTGAAACCTTCCTTTGAAAGAGTTATAGGTTATTAAAGTTTCCAAAGAAATTTGCTTTTTTCAAAATGCCAATTTTTTTAATTTTTTCACCTTTTTGGCCATATTTTCTAAAATATTGATTCAAATCGACTTCGGTATAGAATTAAGATGCCAGAAATTTACTTTCCAAATTAACTTGCACTAAAACCTTTTTTGAAAGAGTTATAGGTTATTAAAGTTTCCAAAGAAATTAGCTTTTGTAAAAATGACAATTTTTATAATTTTTTCACATTTTAGACCATATTTTCTAAAATATTGATTCAAGTCGACTTCGGTAAAGTCATTTATATATATTCAGATGCCAGAAATTTACCTTTATAAATAAAGTTGCAATTGAACCTATTTTGAAAGATTTATGGGTTATTAAAATTTCCAAAGAATTTTGCTATTTTAAAAATGCCAATTTTTATAATTTTTTCACCTTTTAGGTCATATTTTCTAAAAAATTGATTCAAATCGACTTCGGTATAGTATTAAGATGCCAGAAATTTACTTTGCAAATTAAGTTGCAGTTAAACCTTTTTTGAAAGAGTTATAGGTTATTAAAGTTTCCAAAGAAATTAGCTTTTGTAAAAATGCTAATTTTGATAATTTTTTCACCTTTTAGGCCATATTTTCTAAAATATTGATTCAAATCGACTTCGGTAAAGTGATTTATATATATTCAGATGCCAGAAATGTACTTTTACAAACTAAGTTGCAATTGAACCTATTTTGAAAGAGTTATGGGTTATTAAAGTTTCCAAAGAATTTAGCTTTTTTAAAAAATGACATATTTTCTAAAATATTGATTTAAATCGACTTTGGTAAAGTGATTTATATATATTCAAATGCCAGAAATGTACCTTTATAAATAAAGTTGCAATTGAACCTTTTTTAAAAGAGTTATGGGTTATTAAAGTTTCCAACGAATTTGGCTTTTTTAAAAATGCCAATTTTTTTAATTTTTTTCACCTTTTTGGACATAGTTTCTAAAATATTGATTCAAATCGACTTCGGTAAAGTGATTTATATATATTCAGTTGCCAGAAATGTACCTTTCTAAATAAAGTTGCAATTGAACCTATTTTAAAAGATTTATGGGTTATTAAAATTTCCAAAGAATTTAGCTTTTTTAAAAATGCCAATTTTTATAATTTTTTCACCTATTAGGCCATATTTTCTAAAATATTGATTCAAATCGACTTCGGTAAAGTCATTTATATATATTCAGATGCCAGAAATGTACTTTTACAAATTAAGTTGCAGTTGAACCTTTTTTGAAAGAATTATAGGTTATTAAAGTTTCCAAAGAATTTTGCTTTTTTAAAAATGCCAATTTTTATAATTTTTTCACCTTTTTGGACATATTTTCTAAAATATTGATTTAAATCGACTTTGGTAAAGTGATTTATATATATTCAAATGCCAGAAATGTACCTTTATAAATAAAGTTGCAATTGAACCTATTTTGAATGAAAAATGAATTATTAAAGTTTCCAAAGAATTTTGCTTTTTTAAAAATTCCAATTTTTTTCAATTTCTTACATTTTTGGCCATATTTTCTAAAATATTGATTCAAATCGACTTCGGTCGAGTGATTTATATATATTCAGATGCCAGAAATTTACTTTTCAAATTAAGTTGCAGTTGAACCTTTTTTAAAAGAGTTATGGGTTATTAAAGTTTCCAAAGAGTTTGGCTTTTTTAAAAATGCCAATTTTTTTAATTTTTTACCTTTTTGGACATAGTTTCTAAAATATTGATTCAAATCGACTTCGGTAAAGTGTTTTATATATATTCAGTTGCCAGAAATGTATCTTTCTAAATAAAGTTGCAATTGAACCTATTTTGAAAAATTTATGGGTTATTAAAATTTCCAAAGAATTAAGCTTTTTTAAAAATGCCAATTTTTATAATTTTTTCACCTATTAGGCCATATTTTCTAAAATATTGATTCAAATCGACTTCGGTAAAGTCATTTATATATATTCAGATGCCAGAAATGTACTTTTACAAATAAATTTGCAGTTGAACCTTTTTTGAAAGAATTATAGGTTATTAAAGTTTCCAAAGAATTTAGCTTTTTTAAAAATGCCAATTTTTTCTAATTTTTTCACCTTTTTGGCCAGATTTTCTAAATTATTGATTCAAATCGACTTCGGTATAGAATTAAGATGCCACAAATTTACTTTCCAAATTAACTTGCACTAAAACCTATTTTTGAAAGAGTTATAGGTTATTAAAGTTTCCAAAGAAATTAGCTTTTGTAACAATGACAATTTTTATAATTTTTCACATTTTAGACCATATTTTCTAAAATATTGATTCAAGTCGACTTCGGTAAAGTGATTTATATATATTCAGTTGCAAAAATGTACATTTCTAAATAAAGTTGCAATTGAACCTATTTTGAAAGATTTATGGGTTATTAAAATTTCCAAAGAATTTTGCTTTTTTAAAATGCCAATTTTTATAATTTTTTCACCTTTTAGGTCATATTTTCTAAAAAATTGATTCAAATCGACTTCGGTAAAGTGATGTAAAGTGATTCAGATGCCAGAAATGTACTTTCACAAATTAAGTTGCACTTGAACTTTTTTTGAAAGAGTTATGGGTTATTAAAGTTTCCAAAGAATTTTGCTTTTTAAAAATGCCAATTTTTTTCATTTTTTCACCTTTTTGGCCATATTTTCTAAAATATTGATTCAAATCGACTTCGGTATAGTATTAAGATGCCAGAAATTTACTTTGCAAATTAAGTTGCAGTTAAACCTTTTTTGAAAGAGTTATAGGTTATTAAAGTTTCCAAAGAAATTAGCTTTTGTAAAAATGCTAATTTTTATAATTTTTTCACCTTTTAGGCCATATTTTCTAAAATATTGATTCAAATCGACTTCGGTAAAGTGATTTATATATATTCAGATGCCAGAAATGTACTTTTACAAACTAAGTTGCAATTGAACCTATTTTGAAAGAGTTATGGGTTATTAAAGTTTCCAAAGAATTTAGCTTTTTTAAAAATGACATATTTTCTAAAATATTGATTTAAATCGACTTTGGTAAAGTGATTTATATATATTCAAATGCCAGAAATGTACCTTTATAAATAAAGTTGCAATTGAACCTTTTTTAAAGAGTTATGGGTTATTAAAGTTTCCAACGAATTTGGCTTTTTAAAAATGCCAATTTTTTTAATTTTTTCACCTTTTTGGACATATTTTCTAAAATATTGATTCAAATCGACTTCGGTAAAGTGATTTATATATATTCAGTTGCCAGAAATGTACCTTTCTAAATAAAGTAGCAATTGAACCTATTTTAAAAGATTTATGGGTTATTAAAATTTCCAAAGAATTTAGCTTTTTTAAAAATGCCAATTTTTATAATTTTTTCACCTATTAGGCCATATTTTCTAAAATATTGATTCAAATCGACTTCGGTAAAGTCATTTATATATATTCAGATGCCAGAAATGTACTTTTACAAATTAAGTTGCAGTTGAACCTTTTTTGAAAGAATTATAGGTTATTAAAGTTTCCAAAGAATTTTGCTTTTTTAAAAATGCCAATTTTTTTAATTTTTTCACCTTTTGGCCATATTTTCTAAAATATTGATTTAAATCGACTTTGGTAAAGTGATTTATATATATTCAAATGCCAGAAATGTACCTTTATAAATAAAGTTGCAATTGAACCTATTTTGAATGAAAAATGGGTTATTAAAGTTTCCAAAGAATTTTGCTTTTTTAAAAATGCCAATTTTTTTCAATTTTTTACATTTTTGGCCATATTTTCTAAAATATTGATTCAAATCGACTTCGGTCGAGTGATTTATATATATTCAGATGCCAGAAATTTACTTTTCAAATTAAGTTGCAGTGAAACCTTCCTTTGAAAGAGTTATAGGTTATTAAAGTTTCCAAAGAAATTTGCTTTTTTCAAAATGCCAATTTTTTTAATTTTTTCACCTTTTTGGCCATATTTTCTAAAATATTGATTCAAATCGACTTCGGTATAGAATTAAGATGCCAGAAATTTACTTTCCAAATTAACTTGCACTAAAACCTTTTTTGAAAGAGTTATAGGTTATTAAAGTTTCCAAAGAAATTAGCTTTTGTAAAAATAATAATTTTTATAATTTTTTTCACATTTTAGACCATATTTTCTAAAATATTGATTCAAGTCGACTTCGGTAAAGTCATTTATATATATTTAGATGCCAGAAATGTACCTTTATAAATAAAGTTGCAATTGAACCTATTTTGAAAGATTTATGGGTTATTAAAATTTCCAAAGAATTTTGCTATTTTAAAAATGCCAATTTTTATAATTTTTTTTTTACCTTTTTAGGTCATATTTTCAAAAATATTGATTCAAATCGACTTCGGTAAAGTGATTTATATATATTCAGATGCCAGAAATGTACTTTCACAAATTAAGTTGCACTTGAACTTTTTTTGAAAGAGTTATGGGTTATTAAAGTTTCCAAAGAATTTTGCTTTTTAAAAATGCCAATTTTTTTCATTTTTTCACCTTTTTGGCCATATTTTCTAAAATATTGATTCAAATCGACTTCGGTATAGTATTAAGATGCCAGAAATTTACTTTTCAAATTAAGTTGCAGTTAAACCTTTTTTAAAAGAGTTATGGGTTATTAAAGTTTCCAAAGAGTTTGGCTTTTTTAAAAATGCCAATTTTTTTAATTTTTTACCTTTTTGGACATAAATTCTAAAATATTGATTCAAATCGACTTCGGTAAAGTGTTTTATATATATTCAGATGCCAGAAATGTATCTTTCTAAATAAAGTTGCAATTGAACCTATTTTGAAAAATTTATGGGTTATTAAAATTTCCAAAGAATTAAGCTTTTTTAAAAATGCCAATTTTTATAATTTTTTCACCTATTAGGCCATATTTTCTAAAATATTGATTCAAATCGACTTCGGTAAAGTCATTTATATATATTCAGATGCCAGAAATGTACTTTTACAAATAAATTTTCAGTTGAACCTTTTTTGAAAGAATTATAGGTTATTAAAGTTTCCAAAGAATTTTGCTTTTTTAAAAATGCCAATTTTTTCTAATTTTTTCACCTTTTTGGCCATATTTTCTAAAATATTGATTCAAATCGACTTCGGTATAGAATTAAGATGCCACAAATTTACTTTCCAAATTAACTTGCACTAAAACCTATTTTTGAAAGAGTTATAGGTTATTAAAGTTTCCAAAGAAATTAGCTTTTGTAAAAATGACAATTTTTATAATTTTTTCACATTTTAGACCATATTTTCTAAAATATTGATTCAAGTCGACTTCGGTAAAGTGATTTATATATATTCAGTTGCAAAAAAATGTACATTTCTAAATAAAGTTGCAATTGAACCTATTTTGAAAGATTTATGGGTTATTAAAATTTCCAAAGAATTTTGCTTTTTTAAAAATGCCAATTTTTATAATTTTTTCACCTTTTAGGTCATATTTTCTAAAAAATTGATTTAAATCGACTTCGGTAAAGTGATTTATATATATTCAGATGCCAGAAATGTACTTTTACAAATTAAGTTGCAGTGAAACCTTCCTTTGAAAGAGTTATAGGTTATTAAAGTTTCCAAAGAAATTTGCTTTTTTAAAAATGCCAATTTTTTTAATTTTTTCACCTTTTTGGCCATATTTTCTAAAATATTGATTCAAATCGACTTCGGTCGAGTGATTTATATATATTCAGATGCCAGAAATTTACTTTTCAAATTAAGTTGCAGTGAAACCTTCCTTTGAAAGAGTTATAGGTTATTAAAGTTTCCAAAGAAATTTGCTTTTTTCAAAATGCCAATTTTTTTAATTTTTTCACCTTTTTGGCCATATTTTCTAAAATATTGATTCAAATCGACTTCGGTATAGAATTAAGATGCCAGAAATTTACTTTCCAAATTAACTTGCACTAAAATCTTTTTTGAAAGAGTTATAGGTTATTAAAGTTTCCAAAGAAATTAGCTTTTGTAAAAATGACAATTTTTATAATTTTTTCACATTTTAGACCATATTTTCTAAAATATTGATTCAAGTCGACTTCGGTAAAGTCATTTATATATATTCAGATGCCAGAAATGTACCTTTATAAATAAAGTTGCAATTGAACCTATTTTGAAAGATTTATGGGTTATTAAAATTTCCAAAGAATTTTGCTATTTTAAAAATGCCAATTTTTATAATTTTTTCACCTTTTAGGTCATATTTTCTAAAAAATTGATTCAAATCGACTTCGGTAAAGTGATGTAAAGTGATTCAGATGCCAGAAATGTACTTTCACAAATGAAGTTGCACTTGAACTTTTTTTGAAAGAGTTATGGGTTATTAAAGTTTCCAAAGAATTTTGCTTTTTAAAAATGCCAATTTTTTTCATTTTTTCACCTTTTTGGCCATATTTTCTAAAATATTGATTCAAATCGACTTCGGTATAGTATTAAGATGCCAGAAATTTACTTTGCAAATTAAGTTGCAGTTAAACCTTTTTTGAAAGAGTTATAGGTTATTAAAGTTTCCAAAGAAATTAGCTTTTGTAAAAATGCTAATTTTTATAATTTTTTTACCTTTTAGGCCATATTTTCTAAAATATTGATTCAAATCGACTTCGGTAAAGTGATTTATATATATTCAGATGCCAGAAATGTACTTTTACAAACTAAGTTGCAATTGAACCTATTTTGAAAGAGTTATGGGTTATTAAAGTTTCCAAAGAATTTAGCTTTTTTAAAAATGACATATTTTCTAAAATATTGATTTAAATCGACTTTGGTAAAGTGATTTATATATATTCAAATGCCAGAAATGTACCTTTATAAATATAGTTGCAATTGAACCTTTTTTAAAAGAGTTATGGGTTATTAAAGTTTCCAAAGAATTTGGCTTTTTTAAAAATGCCAATTTTTTTAATTTTTTCACCTTTTTGGACATAGTTTCTAAAATATTGATTCAAATCGACTTCGGTAAAGTGTTTTATATATATTCAGTTGCCAGAAATGTATCTTTCTAAATAAAGTTGCAATTGAACCTATTTTGAAAAATGTATGGGTTATTAAAATTTCCAAAGAATTTAGCTTTTTTAAAAATGCCAATTTTTATAATTTTTTCACCTATTAGGCCATATTTTCTAAAATATTGATTCAAATCGACTTCGGTAAAGTCATTTATATATATTCAGATGCCAGAAATGTACTTTTACAAATAAAGTTGCAGTTGAACCTTTTTTGAAAGAATTATAGGTTATTAAAGTTTCCAAAGAATTTTGCTTTTTTAAAAATGCCAATTTTTTTTAATTTTTTCACCTTTTTGGCCATATTTTCTAAAATATTGATTCAAATCGACTTCGGTTTAGAATTAAGATGCCAGAAATTTACTTTCCAAATTAACTTGCATTAAAACCTATTTTTGAAAGAGTTATAGGTTATTAAAGTTTCCAAAGAAATTAGCTTTTGTAAAAATGCTAATTTTTATAATTTTTTCACCTTTTAGGCCATATTTTCTAAAATATTGATTCAAATCGACTTCGGTAAAGTGATTTATATATATTCAGATGCCAGAAATGTACTTTTACAAACTAAGTTGCAATTGAACCTATTTTGAAAGAGTTATGGGTTATTAAAGTTTCCAAAGAATTTAGCTTTTTTAAAAATGACATATTTTCTAAAATATTGATTTAAATCGACTTTGGTAAAGTGATTTATATATATTCAAATGCCAGAAATGTACCTTTATAAATAAAGTTGCAATTGAACCTTTTTTAAAAGAGTTATGGGTTATTAAAGTTTCCAACGAATTTGGCTTTTTTAAAAATGCCAATTTTTTTAATTTTTTCACCTTTTTGGACATAGTTTCTAAAATATTGATTCAAATCGTTTTCGGTAAAGTGATTTATATATATTCAGTTGCCAGAAATGTACCTTTCTAAATAAAGTTGCAATTGAACCTATTTTGAAAGATTTATGGGTTATTAAAATTTCCAAAGAATTTAGCTTCTTTAAAAATGCCAATTTTTATAAGTTTTTCACCTATTAGGCCATATTTTCTAAAATATTGATTCAAATCGACTTCGGTAAAGTCATTTATATATATTCAGATGCCAGAAATGTACTTTTACAAATTAAGTTGCAGTTGAACCTTTTTTGAAAGAATTATAGGTTATTAAAGTTTCCAAAGAATTTTGCTTTATTAAAAATGCCAATTTTTTTTAATTTTTTCACCTTTTTGGCCATATTTTATAAAATATTAATTTAAATCGTCTTCGGTAAAGTGATTTATATATATTAAAATGCCAGAAATTTACTTTCCAAATTAACTTGCACTTAAACCTTTTTTGAAAGAGTTATAGGTTATTAAAGTTTCCAAAGAAATTAGATGTGTAAAAATTACAATTTTTATAATTTTTTCACCTTTTAGGCCATATTTTCTAAAAGATTGATTCAAGTCGACTTCGGTAAAGTGATTTATATATATTCAGATGCCAGAAATGTACTTTTACAAACTAAGTTGCAATTGAACCTATTTTGAAAGAGTTATGGGTTATTAAAGTTTCCAAAGAATTTAGCTTTTTAAAAATGCCAATTTTTATAATTTTTTCACCTTTTTGGACATATTTTCTAAAATATTGATTTAAATCGACTTTGGTAAAGTGATTTATATATATTCAGATGCCAGAAATGTACCTTTATAAATAAAATTGCAATTGAACCTATTTTGAAAGATTTATGGGTTATTAAAATTTCCAAAGAATTTAGCTTTTTAAAAAATGCCAATTTTTATAATTTTTTCACCTTTTAGGCCATATTTTCTAAAATATTAATTCAAATCGACTTCGGTATATATTCAGATGCCAGAAATGTATTTTTACAAATTAAGTTGCAGTTGACCTTTTTTTGAAAGAGTTATGGGTTATTAAAGTTTCTAAAGAATTTGGCTTTTTTAAAAATGCCAATTTTTTTAATTTTCAACCTTTTAGGCCATATTTTCTAAAATATTTATTCAAATCGACTTCGGTATATATTCAGATGCCAGAAATGTATTTTTACAAATTAAGTTGCAGTTGACCTTTTTTTGAAAGAGTTATGGGCTATTAAAGTTTCTAAAGAATTTGGCTTTTTTAAAAATGCCAATTTTTTTAATTTTTTCACCGTTTTGGCCATATTTTCTAAAATTTTGATTCAAATCGACTTCGGTAAAGTGATTTATATATATTCAGATGCCAGAAATATACTTTTACAAATTAAGTTGCAGTTGAACTTTTTTTGAAAGAGTTATGGGTTATAAAAGTTTCCAAAGAATTTTGCTTTTTTAAAAATGCCAATTTTTTAAATTTTTTCACCTTTTTGGCCATATTTTCTAAAATATTGATTCAAATCGACTTCGGTATAGTATTAAGATGCCAGAAATTTACTTTCCAAATTAAGTTGCAGTTAAACCTTTTTTGAAAGAGTTATAGATTATTAATGTTTCCAAAGAAATTAGCTTTTGTAAAAATGCCAATTTTTATAATTTTTTCACCTTTTAGGCCATATTTTCTAAAATATTGATTCAAATCGACTTCGGTAAAGTGATTTATTTATATTCAGATGCCAGAAATGTACTTTTACAAACTAAGTTGCAATTAAACCTATTTTGAAAGATTTATGGGTTATTAAAGTTTCCAAAGAATTTAGCTTTTTCAAAAATGCCAATTTTTTTAATTTTTGGCCATATATTCTAAAATATTAATTCAAATCGACTTCGGTATAGTGAGTTATATATATTGAGACGCCATAAATTTACTTTTCAAATTAAGTTGCAGTTGAACGTTTTTTGAAAGAGTTATGGGTTATTAAAGTTTCCAAAGAATTTTGCTTTTTTAAAAATGCCAATTTTTTTTAATTTTTTCACCTTTTTGGCCATATTTTCTAAAATATTGATTCAAATCGACTTCGGTATAGTATTAAGATGCCAGAAATTTACTTTCCAAATTAAGTTGCAGTTAAACCTTTTTTGAAAGAGTTATAGATTATTAATGTTTCCAAAGAAATTAGCTTTTGTAAAAATGCCAATTTTTATAATTTTTTCACCTTTTAGGCCATATTTTCTAAAATATTGATTCAAATCGACTTCGGTAAAGTGATTTATATATATTCAGATGCCAGAAATGTACTTTTACAAACTAAATTGCAATTGAACCTATTTTGAAAGAGTTATGGGTTATTAAAGTTTCCAAAGAATATAGCTTTTTTAAAAATGCCAATTTTTATAATTTTTCACCTTTTTGGACATTTTTTCTAAAATATTGATTTAAATCGACTTTGGTAAAGTGATTTATATATATTCAGATGCCAGAAATGTACCTTTATAAATAAAATTGCAATTGAACCTATTTTGAAAGATTTATGGGTTATTAAAATTTCCAAAGAATTTAGCTTTTTAAAAAATGCCAATTTTTATAATTTTTCACCTTTTTGGACATTTTTTCTAAAATATTTATTTAAATCGACTTTGGTAAAGTGATTTATATATATTCAGATGCCAGAAATCGTATCTGGAAGGTCGGGAGTTTAAAGTCAAAGTTAGGGATACATATTCTAACAGCTACCCAATGAAAGCAGGAGTACCTCAAGGCAGTGTGCTTGGGCCGTTGCTTTATTCGCTGTATACTGCTGATATACCCAAACCCAATAGTCAACATATGGAGACTCCCTCTAAGGCTCTCATTGCGACCTATGCAGATGACATCGCAGTTATTTATAATTCAAGAAGTCGAATAGAAGCAGCTAATGGCTTGCAGGAGTATCTTGTTGCTCTGACAGCTTGGTGCAAACGGTGGAATATGAAAGTCAATCCGCTAAAAACAACAAACCCATGCTTCACCCTGAAGAGACTAATAATGACAACCCCTGAAATCCAGCTTGAGGGTATTACTCTGGAGCAGCCGTCGCAAGCGAAATATCTTGGAATTACTTTAGACAAGCGACTTACCTTCGGACCACATCTTAAGACCACGGTTAAGAAGTGTAACATGAGGATCCAGCAATTGCGATGGCTTATTAATAGAAGGAGTACCATGCCGCTTAGATGCAAAGGGCGGTATATGTGCATTGTATCTTACCAATCTGGCTTTACGGAATTCAGATCTGGGGGATCGCTGCAAAATCAAATTATAAACGGATTCAGGTGCTGCAGAATCGGGTCCTTAGAAATATAACTGATTGCCCTTGGTATGTACGCGGTTCAACTCTTCATAGAGACTTGAAGCTGTTTACTGTGGAAGAGCAGATTGGTAGGCATACGAGCCGATACAGAGACAAACTTCTGGGGCACCGCAGTTTACTTGCTAGAAATCTGATTCCAGCTAGACCTTTGAGGCGTCTTAAGAGGCAAGGATTTGCCAAAACAATGAGGCGACAATAGCGCTTACCCACCCATACTACAACACAATCCTAAAACACATCAATATACATATGTAATCGCCATGCAAAACTGACGTTTGGTTCCACTTACACAACCCAACCATGTGATGTTAAGGTACTTAAAGATGTACGGATTCTTCACTTATTAAATATATTAAAAAAAAAAAAAAAAGATGCCAGAAATGTACCTTTATAAATAAAATTGCACTTGAACCTATTTTGAAAGATTTATGGGTTATTAAAATTTCCAAAGAATTTAGCTTTTTAAAAAATGCCAATTTTTATAATTTTTTCACCTTTTAGGCCATATTTTCTAAAATATTGATTCAAATCGACTTCCGTAAAGTCATTTATATATATTCAGATGCCAGAAATGTACTTTTACAAATTAAGTTGAAGTTGAACCTTTTTTGAAAGAATTATAGGTTATTAAAGTTTCCAAAGAATTAAGCTTTTTTAAAAATGCCAATTTTTTTAATTTTTTCACCTTTTTGGCCATATTTTTAAAATATTAATTTAAATCGTCTTCGGTAAAGTGATTTATATATATTAAGATGCCAGAAATTTACTTTCCAAATAAAGTTACAATTAAACCTTTTTGGAAAAAGTTTTAGGTTTTTAAAGGGTTCAAGCATGAAATATGTATGATCTTAGGACAGTAGGAACATGTTAAATAAGATAAGAAGCATATACTGTCAATAGCCAAGTCAAGTACTTGTATCCTCAACTCACATAAATTATGTAAGGCCTAAGCCACTTGAGTTGACAAAGGGTACTATTTACGACCGCTGGTACCAACGCAAAGATCAATAAAAACATGTACGATTGACATAGGGTTCATGGGTCCCGTCGACCTAGTTACAAAATAATGTTATGTGACACTGCAGAGGGCCTATCAGTATACAAGATAATATTATATAAATATTGTATGTGAGAAAATATAGGTCCGAGGATCACATTATATATGCCTATAAGCCTATATACTAGTTCTAAGCACATAATTTGTACATAGCAATAAGTACCCAGAAAATGAAATAAAAGGAGAGCCGATCCTGAGTCAGTCAGTTCAGTTCAGTTCAGTACAACAACTCGACTCATCAGTCTCTTTATTTCAAGACTCTGATTAACATTTGGTCCTTCGAGCAATCTGTTGTTTTCCCCCACCAGTGGTAAGAGACACAGATGAAGAATCATGCGCCTGTCTTACAAATAGGCGGTTAAAAATAATCCTTGTTGTTTCCCCACCAGAGGTAAGAAACGCAGGATTATGATTAACATTTACCTTGTTCTCAGTGGATAGAGACGGGGTGAAAAATGGCATCTTATAGTTTTTGTTATAACTTAAGATTGCCTAAGTTCTGTCGTTTAAGTAAAAACGCAGAAAATACAACCAGTAGCTGCCTTACAAACAGTCTGGTTATTCAAAAATCACATTGTGTAGCGTGTCCGGGGCTTACATCGGATAAATTATTAAAAAGTGCAAGGCGTAAATAAAAAAGTATCTTCTGCACATAAACAGTTGGAAGCTGCAATCAGGACAATACGAGCAGCATCTACAACAAAGTACGGAGAAACCTGGCCAAGTATATGGGATCTCCCGCTAGTTAAAGGAGGATTGAAATGATCCGATAGCACTAACAAGAGTGCTCAAATAACTAGCAACGGATAAAGGACAAGGATTCGCCAAAGAGGATCTAAAAGTCCTGAATGCCGCGACTCTGCAACATTTTGAGGAGAGCGGAGTACGACCTAGAGTCGTCAGTTCAATCCGGTTTGGGTTCAGTTTTAGTTCAATTATTAGACTGAACTCATCAGTGTAGCCATGGTGTGCTCACTGATTATTTTTATAAAAATCTGTTGTTTTCCCCCACTAAAGAGGTAAGAGACACAGATATTAAAATAGTGCCTGCCTTACAAACAGGATTTCAAAATAAATTCCTGTCGTTTCTACGGAAAAAGGTAGGAAACGCAGGATTATAATAAAATGGCACCTTATAATGATACCTTAAGGTTGTCAATATAACATAAAAAAAAAGTTAAACTAGAGCCTGTCTTACAAACAGGCTGGAAAAAAATCACATTGTGTAGCGTGTCCGAGGCTTACATCGGACCTAAAGAAAAGCGTATCCGAGGCTGACATCGGGTGAAAAAAATGCAAGATGCATGGAGAAATGCAATCGACGCATGGTGTGTTGGAAACCCCAAGGATGAAGTGGGAGCTGCAACAACAAATACCACGTCAATTCGCAGCAGCAAATGAGGGTTCACCAACTTGTTGGAAGAGGATCAATAGATTCCAAAAACAATCCAACAATGCTCATCGTAACCGGCCAGCAAAATACTAGGACGTACCGGATCTAAAAGGAGCAGCAAATCAACATTTTTTATTTTTTTTTGTTAAATTTTTTAAATCATACAGTCCACTAAAAAAGAAATAGATACAGCTAACACTTTGACAGTTTTTTGGCCTTGGCAGGAGCTGCAGCATAGGCATTCACTAAATTAAAAAAAAATATATATAATTAAAATTAAGAAACAACTGCCATATTTGCCCTCGGCAGAATGTTCAAGCATGAACATATTTTAAATAACTAATGTAAACATAAAACTCACACCTTATTTCGCTCATATCTTTCTTTTAGCCCTTGGCAGAATGTTCAGGCATGAACATGCATTGTATAATAAATATGTATGATCTTAGGACAGTAGGAACATGTTACATAAGATAAGAAGCATATACTGTCAATAGCCAAGTCAAGTACTTGTATCTTCAACTCACATAAATTATGTAAGGCCTAAGCCACTTGAGTTGACAAAGGGTACTATTTACGACCGCTGGTACCAACGCAAAGATTAATAAAAACATGTACGATTGACATAGGGTTCATGGGTCTCGTCGACCTAGTCCCAAAATAATGTTATGTGACACTGCAGATGGCCTATCAGTATACAAGATAATATTATATAAATATTGTACGCGAGAAAATATAAGTCCGAGGATCACATTATATAAGCCTATTAGCCTATATACTAGTTCTAAGCACATAATTTGTACATAGCAATAAGTACCCAGAAAATGAAATAAAAGGAGAGCCGATCCTGAGTCAGTCAGTTCAGTTCAGTTCAGTACAACAACTCGACTCATCAGTCTCTTTATTTCAAGACTCTGATTAACATAAAGTTTCCAAAGAATTTTGCTTTTTTAAAAATGCCAATATTTATAATTTTTTCACCTTTTTGACCATATTTTCTAAAATATTGATTCAAATCGACTTCGGTAAAGTGATTTATATATATTTAGATGCCAGAAATTTACTCTCAAAATTAAGTTGCAGTTGAAACATTTTGAAAGAGTTATGGGTTATTAAATTTTCCAAAGAATTTTGCTATTTTAAAAATGCGAATTTTTATAATTTTTTCACCGTTTTGGCCATATTTTCTAAACTATGGATTCAAATCGACTTCGGTAAATTGAATTATATACATTCAGATGCCAGAAATGTACTTTTTAAATTAAGTTGCAGTTGAACCTTTTTTGAAAGAGTTATGGGTGATTAAAGTTTCCAAAAAATTTTGCTTTTTTAAAAATGCCATTTTTTTTAATTTTTTCACCATTTTGGCCATATTTTCTAAAATATTGATTCAAATCGACTTCGGTAAAGTGATTTATATATATTCAGATGCCAAAAATGTACTTTTACAAATTAAGTTGCAGTTGAACCTTTTTTGAAAGAGTTATGGGTTATTAAAGTTTCCAAAGAATTTTGTTTTTTAAAATGCCAATTTTATCATTTTTTTCACCTTTTAGGCCATATTTTCTAAAATATTGATTCAAATCGACTTCGGTAAACTCATTTATATATATTCAGATGACAGAAATGTACTTTTACAAATTAAGTTGCAGTTGAGCCTTTTTTGAAAGAATTATAGGTTATTTCCAAAGAATTTAGCTTTTTTAAAAATGCCAATTTTTTTAATTTTTTCACCTTTTTGGCCATATTTCTAAATTATTAATTTAAATCGTCTTCGGTAAAGTGATTTATATATATTACGATGCCAGAAATTTACTTTCCAAATTAAGTTGCAATTGAACCTATTTTAAAAGAGTTATGGGTTATTAAAGTTTCCAAAGAAAGATGCTTTTTTAAAAATGCCAATTTTTATAATTTTTTCACCTTTTAGGCCATATTTTCTAAAATATTGATTCAAATCGACTTCGGTAAAGTCATTTATATATATTCAGATGCCAGAAATGTACTTTTACAAATTAAGTTGCAGTTGAGCTTTTTTTGAAAGAGTTATGGGTTATTAAAGTTTCCAAAGAATTTTGCTTTTTAAAAATGCCAATTTTTTTCATTTTTTCACCTTTTTGGCCATATTTTCTAAAATATTGATTCAAATCGACTTCGGTATAGTATTAAGATGCCAGAAATTTACTTTGCAAATTAAGTTGCAGTTAAACCTTTTTTAAAAGAGTTATAGGTTATTAAAGTTTCCAAAGAAATTAGCTTTTGTAAAAATGCCAATTTTCATAATTTTTTCACCTTTTTGGACATATTTTCTAAAATTTTGATTTAAATAGACTTTGGTAAAGTGATTTATATATATTCAGATGACAGAAATGTACTTTTACAAATTAAGTTGCAGTTGAGCCTTTTTTGAAAGAATTATAGGTTATTTCCAAAGAATTTTGCTTTTTAAAAATGCTAATTTTTATAATTTTTTCACCTTTTTGGACATATTTTCTAAAATATTGATTCAAATCGACTTCGGTAAAGTGATTTATATATATTCAGATGCCAAAAATGTACTTTTACAAATTAAGTTGCAGTTGAACCTTTTTTGAAAGAGTTATGGGTTATTAAAGTTTCCAAAGAATTTTGTTTTTTAAAAATGCCAATTTTTATAATTTTTTCACCTTTTAGGCCATATTTTCTAAAATATTGATTCAAATCGACTTCGGTAAACTCATTTATATATATTCAGATGACAGAAATGTACTTTTACAAATTAAGTTGCAGTTGAGCCTTTTTTGAAAGAATTATAGGTTATTTCCAAAGAATTTTGCTTTTTAAAAATGCTAATTTTTATAATTTTTTCACCTTTTTGGACATATTTTCTAAAATATTGATTCAAATCGACTTCGGTAAAGTGATTTATGTATATTCAGATGCCAGAAATGTACTTTTACAAACTAAGTTTCAATTGAACCTATTTTGAAAGAGTTATGGGTTATTAAAGTTTCCAAAGAATTTAGATTTTTTAAAAATGCCAATTTTTATAATTTTTTCACCTTTTTGGACATATTTTCTAAAATTTTGATTTAAATCGACTTTGGTAAAGTGATTTATATATATTCAGATGCCAGAAATGTACCTTTATAAATAAAGTTGCAATTGAACCTATTTTGAAAGATTTATGGGTTATTAAAATTTCCAAAGAATTTAGCTTTTTTAAAAATGCCAATTTTTATAATTTTTCACCTTTTAGGCCATATTTTCTAAAATATTGATTCAAATCGACTTCGGTATAGTCATTTATATATATTCAGATGCCAGAAATGTACTTTTACAAATTAAGTTGCAGTTGAACCTTTTTTGAAAGAATTATAGGTTATTAAAGTTTCCAAAGAATTTAGCTTTTTTAAAAATGCCAATTTTTTTAATTTTTTCACCTTTTTGGCCATATTTTCTAAAATATTAATTTAAATCGTCTTCGGTAAAGTGATTTATATATATTAAGATGCCAGAAATTTACTTTCCAAATTAAGTTGCAGTGAAACTTTCCTTTGAAAGAGTTATAGGTTATTAAAGTTTCTAAAGAAATTTGCTTTTTTAAAAATGACACTTTTTTCAATTTTTTCATTTTTTGCCATATTTTCTAAAATATTGATTGAAATCGACTTCGGTAGAGTGATTTATATATATTCAGATGCTAGAAATTTACTTTTCAAATTAAGTTGCAGTTGAACCTATTTTGAAAGAGTTATGGGTTATTAAAGTTTCCAAAGAATTTAGCTTTTTTAAAAATGCCAATTTTCATAATTTTTTCACCTTTTTGGACATATTTTCTAAAATTTTGATTTAAATAGACTTTGGTAAAGTGATTTATATATATTCAGATGACAGAAATGTACCTTTATAAATAAAGTTGCAACTGAACCTTTTTTGAAAGAATTATAGGTAATTAAAGTTTCCAAAGAATTTTGCTTTTTTAAAAATGCCAATTTTTTAATTTTATCACCTTTTTGGCCATATTTTCTAAAATATTAATTTAAATCGTCTTCGGTAAAGTGATTTATATATATTAAGATGCCAGAAATTTACTTTCCAAATTAAGTTGCAGTTAAACTTTTTTTGAAAGAGTTATGGGTTATTAAAGTTTCCAAAGAAACTAGCTTTTGTAAAAATGCTAATTTTTATAATTTTTCACCTTTTAGGCCATATTTTCTAAAATATTGATTCAAATCGACTTCGGTAAAGTGATTTTTATATATTCAGATGCCAGAAATGCACTTTTATAAATAAAGTTGCAATTGAACCTTTTTTGAAAGAATTATAGGTTATTAAAGTTTCCAAAGAATTTTGCTTTTTAAAAAATGCCAATTTTTTTAATTTTTTCACCGTTTTGGCCATATTTTCTAAAATATTGATTCAAATAGACTTCGGTAAATTGATTTATATATATTCAGATGCCAGAAATGCACTTTTATAAATAAAGTTGCAATTGAACATATTTTGAAAGAGTTACGGGTTATTAAAGTTTCCAAAGAATTTAGCTTTTTTAAAAATGCCAATTTTTATAATTTTTTCACCTTTTAGGCCATATTTTCTAAAATATTAATTCAAATCGACTTCGGTTAAGTGATTTATATATATTTAGATGCCAGAAATGTACTTTTACAAATTAAGTTGCAGTTGACCTTTTTTTGAAAGAGTTATGGGTTATTAAAGTTTCCAAAGAATTTAGTTTTTTTAAAAATGCCAATTTTTTTAATTTTTCACCTTTTGGCCATATTTTCTATAATATTGATTCAAATCAACTTTGGTATAGTAATATATAGATGCCAGAAATTTACTTTCCAAATTAAGTTGCAGTTAAACTTATTTTGAAAGAGTTATGGGTTATTAAAGTTTCCAAAGAATTTTGCTTTTTTAAAAATGCCAATTTTTATAATTTTTTCACCTTTTTGGACATATTTTCTAAAATATTGATTTAAATCGACTTTGGTAAAGTGATTTATATATATTCAGATGCCAGAAATGTACCTTTATAAATAAAGTTGCAATTGAACCTATTTTGAAAGATTTATGGGTTATGAAAATTTCCAAAGAATTTAGCTTTTTTAAAAATGCCAATTTTTATAATTTTTTCACCTCTTAGGCCATATTTTCTAAAATATTGATTCAAATCGACTTCGGTAAAGTGATTTATATATATTCAGATGCCAGAAATCTAACTTTTCAAATTAAGTTGCAATTGAACCTTTGTTGAAAGAGTTATGGGTTATTAAAGTTTCCAAAGAATTTGGCTTTTTTAAAAATGCCAATTTTTATAATTTTTTCACCTTTTAGGCCATATTTTCTAAAATATTAATTCAAATCGACTTTGGTAGAGTGATTTATATATATTGAGACGCCAGAAATTTTCTTTTCAAATTAAGTTGCAGTTGAACCTTTTTTGAGAGAGTTATGGGTTATTAAAGTTTCCAAAGAATTTTGCTTTTTTAAAAATGCCAATTTTTTTTAATTTTTTTACCTTTTTGGCCATATTTTCTAAAATATTGATTCAAATCGACTTCGGTAAAGTGATTTATATATATTTGGATGCCAGAAATGTACTTTCACAAATAAAGTTACAATTAAACCTTTTTGGAAAAAGTTTTAGGTTTTTAAAGTGTTCAAGCATGAAATATGTATGATCTTAGGACAGTAGGAACATGTTAAATAAGATAAGAAGCATATACTGTCAATAGCCAAGTCAAGTACTTGTATCCTCAACTCACATAAATTATGTAAGGCCTAAGCCACTTGAGTTGACAAAGGGTACTATTTACGAACGCTGGTACCAACGCAAAGATCAATAAAAACATGTACGATTGACATAGGGTTCATGGGTCTCGTCGACCTAGTCCCAAAATAATTTTATGTGACACTGCAGAGGGCCTATCAGTATACAAGATAATATTATATAAATATTGTATGTGAGAAAATATAAGTCCGAGGATCACATTATATATGCCTATTAGCCTATATACTAGTTCTAAGCACATAATTTGTACATAGCAATAAGTACCCAGAAAATGAAATAAAGGAGAGCCGATCCTGAGTCAGTCAGTTCAGTTCAGTTCAGTACAACAACTCGACTCATCAGTCTCTTTATTTCAAGACTCTGATTAACATTTGGTCCTTCGAGCAATCTGTTGTTTTCCCCACCAGTGGTAAGAGACACAGATGAAGAATCATGTGCCTGTCTTACAAATAGGCGGTTAAAAATAATCCTTGTTGTTTCCCCCACCAGAGGTAAGAAACGCAGGATTATGATTAACATTTACCTTGTTCTCAGTGGATAGAGACGGTTTGAAAAATGGCATCTTATAGTTTTTGTTATAACTTAAGATTGCCTAAGTTCTGTCGTTTAAGTAAAAACGCAGAAAATACAACCAGTAGCTGCCTTACAAACAGTCTGGTTATTCAAAAATCACATTGTGTAGCGTGTCCGGGGCTTACATCGGACTAAGAAAATCGTATCCGAGGCTAACATCGGATAAATTATTAAAAAGTGCAAGGCGTAAATAAAAAGTGTCTTCTGCACATAAACAGTTGGAAGCTGCAATCAGGACAATACGAGCAGCATCTACAACAAAGTACGGAGAAACCTGGCCAAGTATATGGGATCTCCCGCTAGTTAAAGGAGGATTGAAATGATCCGATAGCACTAACAAGAGTGCTCAAATAACTAGCAACGGATAAAGGACAAGGATTCGCCAAAGAGGATCTAAAAGTCCTGAATGTCTCGACTCTGCATCATTTTGAGGAGAGCGGAGTACGACCTAGAGTCGTCAGTTCAATCCGGTTTGGGTTCAGTTTTAGTTCAATTATTAGACTGAACTCATCAGTGTAGCCATGGTGTGCTCACTGATTATTTTTATAAAAATCTGTTGTTTTCCCCCACTAGAGAGGTAAGAGATACAGATATTAAAATAGTGCCTGCCTTACAAACAGGATTTCAAAATAAATTCCTGTCGTTTCTACGGAAAATGGTAAGAAACGCAGGATTATAATAAAATGGCACCTTATAATGATACCTTAAGGTTGTCAATATAACATAAAAAAAAAGTTAAACTAGAGCCTGTCTTACAAACAGGCTGGAAAAAAAAAATCACATTGTGTAGCGTGTCCGAGGCTTACATCGGACCTAAAGAAAAGCGTATCCGAGGCTGACATCGGGTGAAAAAAATGCAAGATGCATGGAGAAATGCAATCGACGCATGGTGTGTTGGAAACCCCAAGGATGAAGTGGGAGCTGCAACAACAAATACCACGTCAATTCGCAGCAGCAAATGAGGGTTCACCAACTTGTTGGAAGAGGATCAATAGATTCCAAAAACAATCCAACAATGCTCATCGTAACCGGCCAGCAAAATACTAGGACGTACCGGATCTAAAAGGAGCAGCAAATCAACATTTTTTATTTTTTTTTTTTGTTAAATTTTTTAAATCATACAGTCCACTAAAAAAGAAATAGATACAGCTAACACTTTGACAGTTTTTTGGCCTTGGCAGGAGCTGCAGCATAGGCATTCACTAAATTAAAAAAAAAATATATAATTAAAATTAAGAAACAACTGCCATATTTGCCCCTCGGCAGAATGTTCAATCATGAACATATTTTAAATAACTAATGTAAACATAAAACTCACACCTTATTTCGCTCATATCTTTCTTTTAGCCCTTGGCAGAATGTTCAGGCATGAACATGCATTGTATAATAAATATGTATGATCTTAGGACAGTAGGAACATGTTAAATAAGATAAGAAGCATATACTGTCAATAGCCAAGTCAAGTACTTGTATCTTCAACTCACATAAATTATGTAAGGCCTAAGCCACTTGAGTTGACAAAGGGTACTATTTACGACCGCTGGTACCAACGCAAAGATTAATAAAAACATGTACGATTGACATAGGGTTCATGGGTCTCGTCGACCTAGTCCCAAAATAATTTTATGTGACACTGCAGATGGCCTATCAGTATACAAGATAATATTATATAAATATTGTATGTGAGAAAATATAAGTCCGAGGATCACATTATATATGCCTATTAGCCTATATACTAGTTCTAAGCACACAATTTGTACATAGCAATAAGTACCCAGAAAATGAAATAAAAGGAGAGCCGATCCTGAGTCAGTCAGTTCAGTTCAGTTCAGTACAAAAACTCGACTCATCAGTCTCTTTATTTCAAGACTCTGATTAACATAAAGTGTCCAAAGAATTTTGCTTTTTTAAAAATGCCAATATTTATAATTTTTTCACCTTTTTGGCCATATTTTCTAAAATATTGATTCAAATCGACTTCGGTAAAGTGATTTATATATATTTAGATGCCAGAAATTTACTCTCAAAATTAAGTTGCAGTTGAACCTTTTTTGAAAGAGTTATGGGTTATTAAAGTTTCCAAAGAATTTTGCTTTTTTAAAAATGCCAATTTCTTTAATATTTTCACCTTTCAGGCCATATTTTCTAAAATATTGATTCAAATCGACTTCGGTAAAGTAATTTATTTATATATTTTGATGCCAGAAATGTACTTTCCAAATTAAGTTGCAATTGAACCTTTTTTGAATGAGTTATGGGTTATTAAAGTTTCCAAAGAATTTTGTTTTTTTAAAAATGCCAATTTTTTTAATTTTTTCACCTTTCAGGCCATATTTTCTAAAATATTGATTCAAATCGACTTCGGTAAAGTAATTTATTTATATATTTTGATGCCAGAAATGTACTTTCCAAATTAAGTTGCAATTGAACCTATTTTGAATGAGTTATGGGTTATTAAAGTTTCTAAAGAATTTTGCTTTTTTAAAAATGCCAATTTTTGTAATTTTTTCACCTTATTAAGTTGCAGTTGAACCTTTTTTGAAAGAGTTATGGGTTATTAAAGTTTCCAAAGAATTTAGCTTTTTAATAATGCCAAATTTTATAATATTTTAACCTTTTAGGCCATATTTTCTAAAATATTGATTCTAATCGACTTCAGTAAAGTGATTTATATATATTTGGATGCCAGAAATGTACTTTCACAAATAAAGTTGCAATTCAACCTTTTTTGAAAGAGTTAGAGGTTATTAAAATTTCCAAAGAATATAGCTTTTTTTCAATTTTTTCTAAAATATTGATTCAAATCGACTTCGGTAAAGTAATTTATTTATATATTTTGATGCCAGAAATGTACTTTCCAAATTAAGTTGCAATTGAACCTATTTTGAATGAGTTATGGGTTATTAAAGTTTCTAAAGAATTTTGCTTTTTTAAAAATGCCAATGTTTGTAATTTTTTCACCTTTTTAAGTTGCAGTTGAACCTTTTTTGAAAGAGTTATGGGTTATTAAAGTTTCCAAAGAATTTAGCTTTTTAATAATGCCAAATTTTATAATATTTTCACCTTTTAGGCCATATTTTCTAAAATATTGATTCAAATCGACTTCAGTAAAGTGATTTATATATATTTGGATGCCAGAAATGTACTTTTACAAATAAAGTTGCAATTCAACCTTTTTTGAAAGAGTTAGAGGTTATTAAAGTTTCCAAAGAATATAGCTTTTTTAAAAACGCCAATTTTTTAAATTTTTTCACCTTTTTGGCCATATTTTCTAAAATATTGATTCAAATCGACTTCGGTAAAGTGATTTATATATAAGTTAAACTTTAATAAGTTATTTGAAAATAAACTTCTTTATTGAACGTAAAAATTTGAACTGAAGTACAGATCTTAGAAGTACTCTAATCTTGCTGTGGGTTATCGGCAGCGGCGCTGGCGTACTTCGCTGGCGGCGTAGGCGGATACTTTGTTGCTGACGGCGACAGTTTGGTGACTTCTGCATTTTCTGGTCAATTCTCGGAAGGGATCGACGGATGTTTAGATTATTGAACTGTCGTCGATACTGCGAAACAATTTAATTTCTAAGTAGGTCAATTGTTTATGTTATCGACCTTTAACAATGTTGCAGTTAACTCCTCCTCCTCAAAATCCTACTTGTCCTTAAGTAGGTACTAGAAGTAGGGGAGGTTGTTAAATTCCATTTGGATTGGTGTATTATGATTAGTTTTAATGTTATTTGGGATTGTGCAATTTCTTGGATGATTAGATTGTCTCTGGGTTTTATATAACATTTTGTGATAATGATTGAAATTACAACTGCACCAAGTAGGCAGAATATAGCGATACTATTATTTAAGGAGTGGGTTTTAATGAAGTTTAAATGTCTTATATTTTTAATGTTTACTGCATGAAGTGATTCTAATGACAGAATTTGTAGCCTTTCCATTTCAGTCGGCGTCATCTGGATGAGTGGAGTTCCTGGCGTTAACCTCGTCTTCTCCTTATTATTAAACTCTTTGTTATCTATTATAAGCAACTCGTTCCCGAAATGTACGAGGTATGTTCCTTGGAGTTGCTGGGTATTATTTCCTTGTTTCACGGTTCCGTTAAAATTATTGAGCAGAAGAGGACTGTTGTCTATTTCTTCGATTTTTTTAATGTGGTCTGCATTGGTGAACCCGCACAGCGCCTTTTTCCCTCAACTAACTTAGTAATACAATTTGAATTTTGAAGGTTTACATTTTTTGGCTTATCGCAAATTTTGAATTCTTTTGTATTTTTACAATATTTTGGTATTTGTATGATATTTTTGTTGTATACAAATATTTCGTTTGCTCCTAGCTTAACTATTGAATTGTTTTTTATTAAGGGTTTTATTAATAGATTTTGATAGTTTATTGAGTCTAATTCGGGAATTTTAATTATATAAATGGTTGTAGTTTTATTGTGTAGTACGGAGATATCAGTGAGCTCTAACATTTCTTCAACTGTTAGTGATGACATGTTATTCTTTTGAAAAATTTTATGAACTTCTTGTAGTTCATTGTCGTTTAAGAGAAATAAAATTTATTATATTTAATTTAGCCCATTGCATTGCATATTTTATGTTTATTATTTCTTCTTTAATTAATCTAACTTGATTCTGAAGACTTGTGGCTATGTCTTTACTAAATCCCTGATCGTCTCTAATAGAACTTCTTAACATGTTTGATACTATTGTTAAATTGTTAATCCTATCCTGAATTTATTAAAAGGAAAAATAACGTTATTCAAAGTATCATGGATTAATATAAGATCATTATGATCTGGACTGCCTGCTATGTATTTCCAAGCCGAGCCTAACCAATCTATATATCTTGTTTTTCTAACATTGATATCCAGAGCCGATAAGGCTTGGTTAATTTCGTAGGTCAATGTAATAAGAGCAACTTTAATATGTTAGGTTTCGGACTTAATTCTCCCTCTTCTTTTTTTTTTTTTTTTTTTTTTTGCTCTTAATGTTGCTTTTGTGAACTCCCCTTCCTGCTTCTGTGAGAATGGTTGTGTTATTGTCTTCCTTTACTATTTCTTTTTTAAATCTAGGGCTGAGTTTGGATCCTAGTCTGGTATTTATTTTAACGAATATAGTTTGACCTGGAGTGTACGTTATGATTTCATTGCGATTCTTATTATGGGTTTTTAAGTCATTCAGTTGTTTTTGTCGTAATTGTTCAATATTATTTTGTCTGCTTTTTTCATATTGTTCTGGGTCGGTTGTCACATTTCTTCCAAAAAATACCTCAAGAGGACGTTTCTTTGTAACGGAATGTATTGTGTAATTGTACTCGTAGACTGCTCTATCTAGAAGCTCTTCAAAATTCCTATGTACTTGTTTAGTTTTTAAACATCTCATTATTTCCGCGAGAGTAGAGTGAAAACGTTCTATTTGACCATTGACAGTACTTTTATATGGTGGAGCTTTAAAGATCTAAATTCCTAATTCGTCTTTCATCATGAATGTAATAGAGGCTGAATTAAAGGACTTTTCGTTGTCTATTACAACACATTTCGGAACGCCGTAGTAGAATAAGATGTCATGTAGTGGTTTTTTAATGTCTTCTAATGATTTTGATTTAATTATTCTTGCTTGCGCAAGTTTTGAAAATTTGTCTATTGCTGTCAAAACTAGTTTCTTCGCAGTTGAAAATATGTCTATGTATATTGTGTGTCCTGGGAATTCAGGAATTGGGGTTTTAGTTATTTCTGGATTGGTGGGATGCCTGTCGTACTTTCTTTCTTTGCAAACTATACATTGCTTTACTAGGGTTTCTGTTTTATTTTCCATTTTTGGGAAATAATATTTCTCTGCTATTTACATCTTATTTTCCTGAGCATTTCTATGAGCTCTATTATGTGTTTGTAATATTATTTCCTCTTGTTGTGACTCTGACGTTATATCCTGAACTTTTGATTGAGTAAATCTAACTTTGAAAGAACTAAAATGATCTGGGTATAGTCGTGTAATTTGTCCCATAATGTCTTCTGTTGTTTGGATTCCGTTAATTACTGAGGGGTTTAGGTGCTTAGTCAATAGTTTTAATAGATCTTCATCTGAGAAAGTTGGCTGAGAAATGGTGTGTCTATGGAATGTGGGGAATGGAATAGTAAATTTGTAATCGGGGGGCTCTTCTTTAAGGATAAAAATTTGGCTTCTAAATGCATTAATTGGTACCTCCACACTATAAATCAGATTATGTGAAGAACTTTGGGCACTGTGTTGAGTTCCTGTTACTGAATTAATTTCGTTCTGCTTAGGTAATCTGGAAAGAGCATCAGCTACTACATTTTCTTTCCCTGGTTTATAAAGTAGCTCCTTGTTGTACCCATCTAAGTACGATTTCCATCGCCTTATTGCTATTCCACCTTTCCAGTTGCAATAGTGAGTAAGGGGTTCATGATCGGTATAGATTTTTACTTTAGAGCCACCATAGAGATATCCTCTAAAAGCCTTTACTGCCCAACATATGGCTAGCATTTCTTTTTTAGCAGTTTCATAACATTCCTCTGTTTTTGAAAGGGTTCTCGAAATAAATGGTATAGGTCTATCGGCCTGAGAAAGTACTGCTTCTATTGCGTAGTCTGAAGCGTCTGTAGTCAGAGTGAATTCTTTAGTGAAGTCCGGATATTGTAATATTACTTCATCGGAGATTAAGGCGTTTTTGAGTTGCTCGAAGGCTTTCTTAGCTTCGTCATCTAATTTTATTGATTTCCTAGATGATGCTGCCTTTGATATTCGTCCGTCTTCTCCTCTGAGAAATGATGTAAGTGGTTTAGCTATTGAAGCATAACCCTTTATAAATCTCCTATAATAACCCGACAGTCCGAGAAATGATCTGAGTTCTTTAAGTGTTTTTGGGAGAGAGTAGTTAGTTATGGCTTCTAGTTTTGCTGGATTAGTTTCTATTCCCTTGTCGGATATTACAAATCCCAGAAATTCGACTTTCGTCTTGAAGAACTCGCATTTGTCTAGCTGACATTTTATGTTTGCTGCGCTCAACGTTTTAAAGATTGTGTCGAGGTTTTCATAGTGGGATTCTTCATCTTTGCTAAAAACGATAATATCGTCGATGTAAATATAGCAAATTTTACCTATGTGGTCTCTTAGAATGTCGTCAATGGCTCGTTGAAATATTGAAGGGGCATTTTTTAGACCAAAAGGGAGTCTTGTGAATTCGTATTTGCCGTTATTGACGGAAAATGCAGTTTTCTCAATATCTGTCTCCTTTAAGAGGATTTGGTGGAATACGCTCTTGAGATCTAGTACGGAGAATAGTTTATTGTTGCCTAATTGTGCAAGAACTCCATTAATATCGGATATAGGATATCTATCTGCTATTGTGACACTATTTTATTTCCTGTAGTCAATGACCATTCTATATTTCCGAATATTTGATGCATCTATTTTTTTTGGAACAATCCACACGGGTGAATTGTAGGGTGAATTGGAGGGGCGTATAATGTTGTTGTCTAAGAGTTATTTGATTTGTTTATCAACCTCATCTTTTAAGGCCATTGGATATTGGTAAAATTTAGAATGTACTGCCCTGTCTGTGTTTGTCCGTATTTCTGCTCTAACATTAGTGGTGTAGGTGAGTTTTTCATAATTTCCTGCGAAAAGCTTTGGTTATTTTTTTAGTAGTTGGCTTAATTGAAGTTTCTGGTTACAAGTCAAGTGGTCTGTCCTAGGAATAATCACATTAATTGATTCAAATTTCTTCTGTTTGATAGGAATGACTATTCCACTTCCTAGTATCAGATTTGCTTTCTCTAAGTTGAGAATGGCACCAAGTTTCTTTAGACTGTCGTTTCCTAATATTGCATCAAATGTTTTGAGTGTTGGTAATAGATAGAATTTTACAAAATAGGGTAGTGAGGAGTCTGTTATTCTAAAAAATGACAATAAGTTTCATCATATTGTAATTCCTGTTCATCGTTAGTGATTATCTCAACATATTCTGCAAGTGAGTCATCGTAAGTTTTCTGTTCGTCTTGTTCATTTATAATTTGTTCGTATTCATTCATTGTCGGTATTGGCTCTGTTGTGTCTGTAGATTGTTGAACAGTTTCTGCTTGAATATTAAAATTTCTTTGTCGTTTATTGGCATCTGTAAGTAGCATTGGGGGTCTTTTCCCTGCCTCGAATTGAGGTCTATTCATATAGTTAACCTCTCTAGTCTGAATACTCTTGTCAATGTCCATTGGTTCGGGTTTTGGTTGTGGCCGGACGTGGTGGTGGATGTTGTGTATTGGAAGACTGTCCAAATTGGTTGGTTGGATTCATGAATACTGGTCTATATTGTAATTGACCAAAATGATTCGTTCTAGGGATCCCGGAAGAAACCTGTATGTTATTTCTTGTGGGGTACGCTGGTCTAGTTTGAGGAACTGGATTATTTGGGACATAAGTTTAACGTGGTGTTGCTGCTAACCTTTGAGGTGGATTCCTAAAAACGTTTTGTTGTCCAATTGCATGATTGGAACGGAAGGCCTGATTTTCTAACTTTAAACATAAATGCAAAGCGGAAGGCAAATCAGTTGGCTCTTTAATGCCAAGAAGACGTGACAAGTCGCCACGTAGGCCTCTAACAAATGTATCTAGAGCTTTATCTCTGTACATTTTGGTCATCAGCTGTTCTGCTTCTTTGCCTAAATTCATGCAATTTATCTAATTAAGAATTAAGGACAAATGTTTGTAAACTGTTTGATGGAATTCTTCCACTGACTGGTTTGGTGCTTGTGTTATCATTGTCATCTGATATTCTAGTGTACTAATGTCACGTTTGTCTGCGTAATGTAATGTAAGACACTTCGAAATGGCTTCCCAATTTAGAGGAACGGTGTATGATTCTAATGCGATGTCAGCGTTGCCTGTTATTTTATTTCGAATAGTTTGTAATATTCCGAAATATTTTGGTGTACCAATCGTATTTGAATAGCCATCTAGTATTCTTTATACGCTTTTCTTCCATGATCCAAACTCAGCTGGATTTACAGAAAATTCTCGTAATGTTTTTACAATATCTGGTACTCTATCTAAGTCGGCTAAGTTTCCTTGATTTTGTGGGCTGATAACGTGTGGTTCTGCACTAACAAAATCGAAAGTGGGACTATGAGATTGTTGTATAAAAGATAGTAGCGTTTCATTTATTACCTGCCTAATGAGTGTGGTTATCTGGTCTATCGAATTTGTGTTTAGTTGTGAATTACTACCGGTTGGAACAAGTAAGGGAGGTCTAATTAAATTGGTTGGATTTGACATTTTGAGATTTTCGGTTTAAACTTGTTTTAATTGTAAGGATTTTGCAATATTGGGCGATTATACGCAGCTGGTTTCGTCCTTCTATTCTGGAGGGTCCTTGTAAGATTCGCAGAATTGGGTTTTGTTATACTACTTGTTGAGTGAACAATTTTATTTCATTCGCAACAGCAGTTATTTAAAGTTTTATCGTTTTAGGTTTTTTATAATTTAATTATATTTCCAAAATTTTCTTCTTATTTGATTTGATCATTTACACTTTCACTGAAATTTTGTTTTTAATTCACTTAATTTTAAATCACTAAACTTAATTCGCTTAGTTTTATTCACTTAATTTGTATTCACTTATTTGTAATTTTACTTTGTGTTTCTTTTTTTTCGATTGAGGTATGATTTTGTTTCACTTATTCACTAACTTACATTTTATGTTGGATTTGATACGGTTACTCCTTGTGGTGTCCCGGATGTTCTCCTGTTTGATTCCTACTAAGGCTCCTGCAGAACACACGAAAGGATGCTCTGCGGCCGTACCTGACAAAGCTTGTAATCCGCCGATGAGTGCCTTCGGTTTCCTTGAGGAAGAGTTCTACCGAAGTGCTGTTTGGTGGGCCAGCAGAGTTGACCAGTTGATAGCTTGCTAATTGAACTTAATCAATTTTCCTCGCTTCGGAGTTGCAAGTGTCTTCTGCGTCGATCTAACTTAATAAGATGTCCTCGTGCTGGTCCCTGCTCGGGCGCCAGTTAAACTTCAATAAGTTATTTGAAAATAAACTTCTTTATTGAACGTAAAAATTTGAACTGAAGTACAGATCTTAGAAATACCATAATCTAGCTGTGGGTTATCGGCAGCGGCGCTGGCGTACTTGGCGACGTCGACGTATTTGTTGACGTCGGCATATTCGTTGGCGGCGTAGGCGGATACATTGTTGCTGACGGCGACAGTTTGGTGACTTCTGCATTTTCTGGTCAATTCTCGGAAGGGATCGACGGATGTTAAGATTATTGAACTGTCGTCGATATTGCAAAACAATTTAACTACAAAGTAGGTCAATTGTTTATGTTATCGACCTTTAACAATGTTGCAGTTAACTTATATTTAGATGCCAGAAATGTACTTTCCAAATTAAGTTGCAGTTGAACCTTTTATTATTATGGGTTATTAAAGTTTCCAAAGAATTTTGCTTTTTTAAAAATGCCAATTTTTATAATTTTTTCACCTTTTAGGCCATATTTTCTAAAATATTGATTCAAATCGATTTATATATATTGAGATGCCAGAAATTTACTTTCCAAATTAAGTTGCAATTGAACCTTTTTTGAAAGAGTTATGGGTTATTAAAGTTTCCAAAGAACTTTGCTTTTTTAAAAATGCCAATTTTTAAAATTTTTTTTAATTTTTTCTCCTTTTTGGAAATATTTTCTAAAATATTGATTCAAATCGACTTCGGTAAAGTGATTTATATATATTCAGATGCCAGAAATGTACTTTTACAAATAAAGTTGCAATTGAAGCTTTTTTGAAAGAGTTATGGGTTGTTCATAAATCTATAAACAGAGACCTAAAGAATCAACGCGATGCGACATGTGAAACCACACAGGAGCGATAAGGCATAAGGTTCAAGAATGCCTAAAATTACTCGCACGCTGCGTGAACATGAGCATCATAGATAAAATAAAAGGTCAGAGTTGTCTGTGACACTTAGCACTTAGGCATAGTATAATTTATGACTCCTGGCACACATCAGAAAGAGAAGGCTGGATGCATTTGTAAACATCTCAGCGTTGGTCCAAAATTACTTAAGAAGGCTATATAAGCAGAAGAAAAATCATAATAAAGGCAGTACGAAATTATTACTCAATGAACTATCACGTTCATTTGGTCCTTCGAGCTATCTCTTGGTTTCCCCCACCAATGGTAAGAAACTCTGAGAAGCAACCAGCGCCTGACTTACAACCAGGCTATAAAAAAAACAACAATTCTTTGCCGTTTTCCCTCACCAGTGGTAAGAAACGCAGGATTGCAGAATATCAACTCTACCGATAGTGCATATAATACGGGCGGAGATCACCAGCAACATCTAGTAGAGACGGTAATAGGGTCTTTTCAAAAAAGAGCACTCCCCTCCTACAGAAAGCAGAGAAAACCCTAGAAGATATTGTCAAGAGACTAAATCTCTAGGTACATATATGTATATAAAAGTGCATTCCACCCATTGTTATTTGAACAAAAATTGTTGTAAGTAGAGGCACAGCACAGTCAACAAGGCGACTAAACTAATTTCCTCCCACGGTTCAGTAACAACAGAAAAAATTTTCTGATAAAATAATGGGCGTCAATCGAGTAAAAATCATTGATGAACAGATGGAGCTGAATGAAAAGATTTCGCAGTTATCGGTAAGCTTAGCCGATAAGCCGATGACGAAATCAAAAACAGCAGACGCACTTAAATCAATTGAAAAAGTACGATCCACCTCTGAGAAAAACCACGAGAAGCTAATGGCTGATGGCATAGGCAGGGAAGATTTCTTTTTAAAAAATGCATACGACTCCATGATGCAACAAGCGGAAGAATTATCGAATGCATTAAAAGGTAACGGTGTCCTAACTATATACAAACAAGTTAGTGACCACGAAGAGTTGCCAAGCGGATCTAAAATCATCGACGCAAACTGCGCAAATGCAGATGATCCACAGGCTGACAAAATATTTCAAGAATGTGACTTCCTCATAGACTGGCTAAGGTCAGCTAAACAAGAGGACACAACTTCAGCAATTGAAGTAAGCAGCCTCGAGAAATTATTTTCAAAAATCGAAAAATCTTTCGACGAATATCCTAAATTTAATAAGGATATTTATAGCAAGCGAATGGATATGGTAAAATTATTCGCGAATGATATTAAAATCCTTGAAAATAGGAAAAAGCAAACCCAGGAAGAGTCAACTTAAAAAGCAAAATTCCAAAATCATCTGGAGTTGGAAAAAATAAAAATTCCAACATTCCACGGAGATGTCAAAGAATGGGTTACATTCTTAAATCTATTCATCGAAATGGTGCATGAGGCAAAGCACATTTCGAATAGTGAAAAGATGATGCGTCTAAAAACACCACTTAAAGGTAAAGCTGCTAAACTTATTCAGCACCTTCAAATAGCAAGCTACAACTATGAGGTAGCATGGAATCTAGTGAAACAAAGATACGAAAACAAACGTATCTTGTTTACTGCTCAATGGGATCGGCTATTAGACCAATCAATAGCGGATAGCCAAGACCACAAAAATGTAAGATTGTTGTTGGATACAACAAATGAGTGTATAAACGCAATAAAAGCGTTAGAAATTCTCATAAACGATGATGACCCATTCATCGCCCAAATAATAATTCGCCAATTAGATAAAGAAAGTTTGCGAATGTATGAGCAGATGGTTCAGAAACCAAGGAGCGTCCAGACATTATCCGACGTAATGGGATTTTTGGACAGATATTATCAGACGCTATCAGCTGGATCCGAGACAGCAATAGCAGCAATAGCGAACCACAAAAAGCCATATCAGAATACAGCTTACTCATAAGTTACGACCAAGCAAAAGTGTCGGTATTGCAATGGTAGCTACCACAAAATTAACAGCTGCCAAAGATTCTTAGGCATAACGCCAGAAGAGCGTTTTAAATATCTAAAGGAGCAGAGATTATGACAAAAATGTTTTCTCCATTCATTGAGTAAACCATGCTCCAAGATAGATTTGAAATGCAGAATTTGTCAAAGAGGCCATTCGGAATTAGTGTACCTTTCATCAACCCGTCCCAGCGAGACAGCTAAAACGATGACTTCAAAGACTGAATCAACAGTCATATTAGCGACAGCTCAATTAAGAGTGAAATCATCTAAAGGACAATATTTGGTACTGAGAGCGGTAATCGATCAAGGATCCCAGCTTTCGACAATATCAGAAGAGGCAGCTCAACTACTAGGACTTCCACGACAAAAAGTCACAACTAAAATTCATGGACTTAGCGAGACAGTGGTTGGAATGTCCAAGAACAAAGTTACTATCGAGATTAAGCCGAGATTTGAAAGTGACTATACCGCAGTTGTCGAAGCCGCTGTGCTATCTTCCCTTACGAACGCACAGCCAGCGAAATCATTCAAATACAAAATCGACAACTGGAATAACCATCAACTTGCAGACCCGATGTTCAATAAGTCAGACAGAATTGATCTGGTTTTAGGAGGAGACATCTTCAGTAAGGTATTAGAAAATGGAGTACTGAAGAACAATGGCATCATCGGGCAATTCACTAAATTTGGGTGCATTCTATCAGGAATAGTTGGTCTACCCAAACAAAAGCAAATAACGTCTGCAGTTACCAATCTAGATCGCTTTTGGGAACTGGAAGAAGTCGATAATACAGAAGTCAAGGAAGATCACGCGGACGAATGCATGAGTAGTTGTTATAGGGGGCTTCTGGCACACTTTTTCCATACAAAGCTAGGATGGTTTTTGTTAGTTGTGTAGAGCAAATGAGTGTCCGATAAGTGAAAAAATCATTCCTGAGTGCGATCGATAAGTGAAAAATGCAACCTTGTGCTATGAGAGCGGGAGGTTTGAATTTGAATTTGTGAGTAGTGATCGTGATAAGTGAAAAATGCGACCATGTGTTATGAGAGCGGGAGGTTTGAATTTGAATTTGAATTGAATTTGAATTTGAATTTGCGAGTTGTGAAGACTTGCGTTATGAGAGCGCGGGAGGTTTGAATTTGAATTTGAATTTGCGAGTTGTGAAGACTTGCGTTATGAGAGCGCGGGAGGTTTGAATTTGAATTTGAATTTGCGAGTTGTGAAGACTTGCGTTATGAGAGCGCGGGAGGTTTGAATTTGAATTTGAATTTGCGAGTTGTGAAGGTCGGAATCTGGCTTGGATGCTTCAGCCCGTGCTTCAGCCCGTGCTTCGGCCCGCATGTTGAAGTTCAAGCGCATGCTTGAAGTGTGAGTTATCATGTTTTAACGTTGAGACTCACCATTATAAATATTGAACTAATAATTAGAAGATCAGAAAGAAAAAATAATTGTCACAGCCGAATGTGTAGTTGATAAGCCTCAAAAAGTCTTAATGTTTCTTGGTTAAGTACACTCATGGGGAAATAGATTTTTTAGAAAATGTGTGTGTGTGTGTGTGTGTGTGTGGTTGCAAGATTTTGGAGTCCAGTATAAGAAAAAGGCTTATGAATATTGAACTAATAATTAGAAGATCAGAAAGAAAAAATAATTGTCACAGCCGAATGTGTAGTTGATAAGCCTCAAAAAGTCTTAATGTTTCTTGGTTAAGTACACTCATGAGGAAATAGATTTTTTAGAAAATGTGTGTGTGTGTGTGTGTGTGGTTGCAAGATTTTGGAGTCCAGTATAAGAAAAAGGCTTATGAATATTGAACTAATAATTAGAAGATCAGAAAGAAAAAATAATTGTCACAGCCGAATGTGTAGTTGATAAGCCTCAAAAAGTCTTAATGTTTCTTGGTTAAGTACACTCATGAGGAAATAGATTTTTTAGAAAATGTGTGTGGTTGCAAGATTTGGAGTCCAGTATAAGAAAAAGGCTTATAAATATTGAACTAATAATTAGTTCAGAAAGAAAAATTGTTGAGTAAAGAACTGCTTTAAATTTTAAAGAACAAGGAAAATTTAGAGAGAAATTTTTTTTGTCAAGCCTATTATTTTCTGCTATATAAGCAGCGAATTATACTTTAAAATTATTTACAAAGCAACCATCTAGCCTTACAAATCAGATCTTAAGCTATACATCATGACGGACATCAATTCGGATTCTGAGGTTACAAAGAAGTTGAACTCAATTGGAATTTCATACAAGAGACCAATCAAGAGCATTAAAAATCTCAACTTTAACACGATGATTCCTATTATATCGGCTGATAAAAGGAATACTCGATTCGGTGAGAGAGTAATGTTAACATTCAAAGACTATGTAGTGATTTTACCAGAACGCTACAATAGTTTGTCGAAGGAGGACATACTCGCCCTATCACAACAACAACATTATTTAATTAAAGAAAAAGTTGGCGAATATAATTATAATTTAAAATTTGCATCAGATAAAATAAAAACATTTTAAATAAAGTCTACAAATAATTATACTCTAAAATTTTTTACAAAATACAATAAAACGTTTTAAATAAAAAAAAAAAATAATGTCTTCTCTATGTGAATTTTGTGGAAAAACTTTTCAGAATAATGTCAATTTAAGACGACACATCCGAAATGTGCATACTAATATCAACAATGCAACATGTTATTGCGATTTATGTAAAAAGCATGTATCGAACGCTAGATGGATACATCATTTGCGTACTAATTTGCATAAACAGTTGTCTAGCGTGCGAATAAACTTAAACTTAAAACGTGTAAGAAGTGCATTCCGTAATCGCATTGAATCGTATATGGTTGAAAATCCCGATAAGCAATGTTTAAATATTACACAATTTTTTCAGTTAATCGATGAACAAGTGAAAAATTTTAATAAAAGACGCACTAAACAAACATATAAATATAAAGTTTAACTTTGAACTATTTTGCAATTTTGTTTTAATTAAAGAAAGTGAAGACTATTGCAAACTCGATCTTAAATCACATCAAACGAAAATGGTAGTATTACAGTTGACAACATGTGACAACAAAGACAATGAACTAAATGAGATGATTAATAATTTATATAATTATATAAAAAATGAAATGACTGAATTTCAAGAACGAGACAGCGGTTGGTCATTAACTGAAATAGTGTATTTAGAAGTGAATATAAATAAGTATCAACCGCTAAGGGGTTCAAATTATATTCGCCTTCCAACAAAAATATCAAATAAAAAAGCATGTGTTAATGTGAAAAATAATGACGTTTATTGTTTTAAATGGGCATTAATATCAGCCGTCTTTGATGCTGAGGTTGATGCTATTGTTAATAATAGCTTTAGAATTTCTTTATACAAGAAATTGGGAATTAATGACATTAAATCGGATATAATTACTTTAAATAATAAAACATTAAATTTCATGGGATTAGAGTTTCCGACACCGGTCGATAGCCTTAAAACGTTTGAGAATAATAATCCTGAAATTAGTATAACGGTCTTGGGATTGGACACAGATGACAGCACAATAATCGGACCATATTATTTCACCAATAATAAAACTCACAACGTATTACACAAAATATACTTGTTACTGCTCGAAAAAGATGACAAATATCACTATGTTTGGATCAAAAATATTTCACGGTAAGTCGCATTAAGATAATTTAAATATTCCATTATCTTTTCTTATGATTTATTTCGTTTTAGACTTCTTAGCAGGCAATTGAAAAAGAAAAAACAAAAATGTATTTATGCAACACATGTCTACAACATTTCTATGATAACGACAAGCTGAAACGTCATAGTCTAGAGTGTAATAAAATTGTAACTGAGATGCCGGAAATGAATACCGATAATTCGATATTAAGATTTAAGAATTATAAAAAAACAATTAGACGTTCCCTTTGTAGTATATAGCGATTTTGAATGTATATTAGAAGAGATAGATATTAAGAGTTCAGATAATATAAATTTAATTCAAAAACATATACCATATGCATACAGTTATTACATAAAATGTTCATATAATAACAACTTGAATATACATAGAATATATCATGGCAAAGACTGTACATCACATTTCATACAGAGCATATATAACGATTGTTTAATGTTATACAAAAATCATTTAAAACCAATTCAACCTTGTCAATTAACAATTGAACAATCAAATTCCTTTCAACTAGAACAAAATTGTCATATATGCGGAAATTTACTCACTGAAAGCGATAAGGTTTTAGATCATTGTCATTTAACAGGTGAATATAGAGGCGCTGCTCATAATGAATGTAACTTAAATTTTAAATTACCGAAATTTTTCCCGATATTTTTTCACAATCTCTCTGCATACGATTGTCATTTATTTGTGAAAGAATTATCACAAATCGAAGGTGATATCAATATAATACCGTTAAACAAAGAATTTTATATATCTATATCGAAGAAAATTTATATCGATCATCAAGAATATATAGAACTAAGATTTTTAGATTCGTTTAGGTTTATGCCATCTAGTCTGGATAGCTTGTAGTGGTCGCTTGGTCGAATAACAGTAGAGGCACAAAAGTATGCAATACATTTTTTTTAACTAATGCGAGCTTTTGGTTTCTATTGCTTTCCCTGATGGTACCTAGGTTAGTGTAGAAGCTAAGTTTTGTACCTTAGTTAGTTTTGTACTTAGTTTAATTTTTTTTTGTAGATTTGTAAAATTATTATATATTAATATGTGGTAATATTATTAAAATGTAAATGTTAAGTATTTATGTTGTTATATTTTATGTAAGGTTATCTAGTAATTTTTTTTTTTTCCACTTGCCTAATTATTGGCGCCCCCTATGTGTGGAGAAGCAAGAAAAAAAAAAGAAATAAAAAAAGAAAATGAGACTACTTGCCACCAGGTGAATGACAATATAGAGGAAATTGTCCTAATGACAGTGACATTAGATTTCCTCTGCCTATTCCACTCGTGGGTGCACACATGGTTAGACGTGGCAGTCCGAACAGAAAAAAAAATTTAAATAAAATTAACTAAAACCATATCTCATAAGGAATAGTGCGCAAAGAATTTAAAAAATCATTAAATCAGTGTATTAGTGCCGAATACTCCAAAAAGGGTAAATATAATGGAGTACATTAAAAAAAAAAAAATAAGATCATGAATTAAATATATATTGTTCGATAGATCGGCACTTAGCACCAGTTTGGTTATTTTTTGCTCCACGGTGCGATCCAATTTCTCCGTCTGCCTTACTTTCACATGGCAGCTGTTGGACCAAAAAAATTCATAGTCCAAAAGCTGTGCCAGGCCAGATGTGCAATGGACACATTACATCGCATGTAATGTGGAGTGCAAGTCGCTGCAAGAGCTTTTAGTGCATCAGCTGTTTGCACGGCGCCTTAGAAAAATATTGTGCAGCAGCTAGGCTGAATGCCGGTCCCGCATGCGCTCCAGTGACACCACCACAAATTACATGGCGAATGTGTGAGCCGCACCAACCTTGAGTTTCAACACGGCCCATCCACTCAGCACCAAGGCGAGAGAATTGAAAAATACACTCCTACGACTAAACAGAAGCTACATCGTCCCCACCGGAATATGTGTGCAGTGACCAAAATTTGTGCAGTGACAGTTGTCTAGTTTTTCTTTTTCTATTATGTTAATTCTTATTCTCTATGTATAAATTCACTGTAGGGCCTTCTGCCATTTATATGTAAAGTTGATATTTATTTTTGTAAACTAAATGTGTCAATTTGTTACATCAGTTTAGCATCCAGTGGCCAGTGACAATTTTGGTATGGTGATATATGCCATCCCGACTGGGTCTTGTCATCTGATGCCTCTGAAGCCCATTCCCATAGACCTTCAGGGACAGTCGATGGTAGAGCTCAACTGATGTAACCAATTTAAGTGCTATTTATTTCAATGTTTATATTGTTTATACTGTTCATATTTCCTTTGGTTGTGTTTACATAAAAAAGTTAGACACATAGCCAAATAGTAATCAGCTTCGTGACAGTCAGCTTTTGATAGGATACAATATCAAAGTTTAACACCCATGCCCACAGGTACATCAAGCGAGAAAGATCTTTCGACGCGGGAGCTGCGGTGAGTCAAAAGCTTTATTGTTTCCTATATTCTATTCTTCATTTGCTGATCTGGCCACTATCCAGCTATAACTTTTACAAAAGCCAGTGATGATATTTAAGCGTGATTTTTTTTTGGCTGTGTGTCTATCGCTATATCGCTAATCAATTGAGTTCTTTTTTTTTAACTAAAGATATCTAATTGTGACGCGATATGACACGACTAAAATAAAAAAATTTATTCCTATATTTATATTAATTTAAATTTATTTAATATCTTTTTATAGAAATAAGTTAATTTTGTTTTTTTTGTATTTCCCTTATGTTTATGTGTTAGATATAATGTTAGTATTTAATAAATTATTTATAATGTCCCTCAACTACTAAGTCCTCTGTCTTTTTGGAACCATGCAGTCTTTAGGAGAAGTTAGGTTGGTCAACTAGGACCGTTTTCTTGTAGGGATCCTGGAATAAATTTGTTCACAGGACATCCAGGATCATGGTAGGGTGGGCACACGTGCACGAATACCAGTGCATATAAACGAGAAAGCTCCTCTTCAGTGATAAATCCCTCTTCTGTCCCCTATTGCTCTTTTTCTCTCTAGCGCTCACTTTCCTTCCCCTTTCCCATCCTTCCCTTCTTTTCAGCACTTAATAAAAATAGTACGCGAGTTTTCAATAATATAATTATTCTCGCGAAGCAAAGCAACTAGAAGGTTACATTAGTTTTCCCACACCCAGCCGACCAGAAAGTAGCCGTCAGCCAACGCGTACTCCTTCTACAGTTGCAAGTCCATCCGCTTCAGACGGCGAAGATCGCTCTTCGTTATTCATTACAGTTTAATTTATATTATTTGGCGCCCAACGTGGGGCCAGGTTAGCGTGCTTGTAAACTGAATAACGTTACAATGCAGGGTATGATAACATTATGCTATGATACCCTAGGCGAACAACCTGACCTTGATCTTTAAAGTTATTTAATTTTGCAAGTCATTTCCATCTACAGGCAATATGAACGCCCATATATTGTCTGGTGACTTATTTAGACCCCTTCCTTATTTCCTTTCCTATTGTCCTGGGTATGAATATTCAGATGTTGGATATCTATTAGTTTCTAAATAACTTTAGACCCCATCCTGTAATGTTCATATCCGAAGCTGCAATGCGAGCTTCTAAATGGCTGTATTGCCGAACACGAGCAACACATTGTCAGTCAAATTCCCTCTGTTGTATATACTTTTATGTGGAGTCTTAGCTGGAGACAAGGTTTGTGGATGTACAAAGCTACAACTTGCCGCTAGACATACGCATAAATGGAATGTATTACCAAGTGAGCACTAGATTTTTATTTGGTGCATGACAGTTCTTTAAGTCAGTTGTTGCTGGAGACAGTATAATGGCTTTCAAGTCTATACTGCCGCTCATCGGGCTTGGGAATTGCTGTGTACCAAGGTCTAACTATCTTTTCATTTCGTAGTTGATAGTGTGTTCAGGCTAATACTGCAGGTTATTGCCGGAAGAAGATAGTTCCATTTTGCTGGTGCGTTTCTTCTAGTTCTATACTTCTTTCCTGGACTGATAACGTCTGCATTAAAGTATTGAATGACACCTAGCAATTACATTTCAAACACTGTCCTTTTTACTATCTGTTGGGTGCAGCTTATGAGCATCGTCGTTGTCTTCTGCGTGGACGCGAGTGTAAATAGGTCTGTAAATCAACAACATTCTATCTGAGTTCGAACATGATTCTTTGGTGTTCGCTGGACCGAGCTAGTGGTTTTAAACTGCGATGACTTGCCGCTATACCGAGAGCATGTATTCGAATTTCAATTTTCTTGATTTATCTTTGAAGATAAGTTGGCAACCTGATTTTGAACAGGGGTTGCATGGTTCCAAATATGTTTATCTTTGTTATTTTTCATTGTTTTTTTTTTGTTTCTAGTTCTACCTTTATTTTCGTTATCTTTCGTTTTTTTTGTTTCCTAGTTGTATATGTATTATATATTAAATAATTCTGTACTAGATTAAATATTTGGATTTTTCTTGATTGGTACTCATCGGGAAATTACTTTTGAGTCTTGTTGAATCAGGTCCAGTCAATCGATATGCCTGTAGGGAGAAGCGGTGATATTCCGCATACAAGAGTGTCAGAGGAAACCGTTTGTTGTGTTTGTACCAAAGAGGTAGAATTTCCAGCCCAACTTCTAACTACCCGGTGCAATCACTTTTTCCATCACGCGTGCTTTAACACACGGACGGGGAACCGAAACGTGTGTCCCGTGTGCAAAACATCCCTGAGCGTATCCTCCTTAACATTGGCAGACGAAATGAGACAGGCCCAGACCGCGAGCATGAGAACTCGATCGCAGTCTAGGAATATAGGGAACCTTGAGGATCCAAACTTGGTAATTTCGGGTACAAGTACACAGAGTACGGCTCAATAAGGGGAAGAACAGAGCGTAGATAGCGTACCCCAATTGTCAGCAAATCCTTCGGCGACTCTTGTTCAGGAAGCAGGTGATAGTATGCAGCAAAGCATAGCGAATGCCATGGCGGCAGCGCTATTACAACATACTCAGATGCTCACCAAAGCGATTGAAACAGGGTTTCAGAAGTTGGCGTTGCAATCAGCTAGTCAAGGAGTTTCAGATAGTTTGCAGGGTGTCCCTAGGCAGTCGTCTCCAGGAAGGCAGCACCAAACCTTTGAGCAGCTGTTTGGTATTCCCTCTGCAGAACATGGTGGTCGTCCGGTTCCTACGAATAGGAGTATGTCTCTTCCGGCCGAGTCTCAGCAGACCCATAGCTTGAGGCCAGATCGCATTAGCCAAACGATCGCTAACTGGAAGTTGCGATTTTCCGGACAGGGAGATATGGGCATCGATGATTTCCTATACAGGGTAGAAGCCCAGACGATACAAACACTTGACGGAAATTTTGAACTGTTAGCTCGGTATGCGAGTAACCTGTTTGAAGGTAATGCAGCCGAGTGGTTTTGGAGGTTTCACCGAAGCGTGCCGAACGTCCGTTGGGTCGATTTGTGCATAGCGATCCGAGCCCAATATGCAGATGGACGCTCCGACTTAGAGATTCGAAGTGCCATAGCCCAGAGAAAACAGAAGCCGAATGAGACCTTCGATAGATTTTATGAAGGTGTAGTTCGTTTAGCGGATAGGTTGGCACAGCCAATGAATGAACAATCTCTGTTAGAAGTACTTAGGGCGAATTTGTTGGACGAAGTTCAGCACGAGCTATTGTACGTCCCCGTGAATAGTATCGTGCAGCTGCGGCAACTAGTTCGCAAGCGAGAAAGGTTCATGGAGGCTAGCCGTAAGCCAGTTCCAATGACGAGACGTTTCGTGTCGCGTGCTCAGGTACACGAGGTTGCGGTACAGCCAGAAGTGTCGGATGAAACCGACAACGATGATGATTTGTTTGAGGTAGATGCCGTATCGATAAAGTGTTGGAATTGTCGTATGACAGGACATCCATACCAGGAGTGTAAGGCAGAACGATCAGTGTTTTGCTATGGTTGTGGTGCTCCCGATACGTATAAACCAACCTGTCCAAAATGTTGTGGAAACGGGTCAAAAAACGGCTCGAGTCGTGCACGGTTGACCAGTGCACGCAAACAATTGTCGAAAGCGACGAACACCGATTAGATCTTATCGCTAGTTGTAACGCACTCCCAGACGTGACTAATCAAACATTAATTCCATTACATAAACGCAAGATAGCCCAATTGTTGCCACTTGAGAAAAGAATCATCAAATCCCGAGACCGTATGCGCAGAGACAACTTTCGCAAGTTGTGTAAGGTAACTCGAAAAGCAATCCTTTCCTCCGTATTTGATAATACGCATGACTTTCGTCCGTATGCAGAGGTTGAGTTATTCGGTAGGCTAGTTACTGGACTGATGGACACAGGTGCCTCCATTAGTTGCATTGGTGGTAGCTTTGCGCAGGAATTAGCCGAAACCCATAAAGACGTTCACTCCCTACATGCATCAGTTCGAACCGCTGATGGTAAAAGTCAACAGATACTAGGACGAATTTGGACCCTTATTTCTTTTCGTGGTGAAGAAAAACGGATATGCGTTTACTTGGTACCCTCGCTGTCTCAACAACTGTATTTGGGTATTGATTTTTGGAGACTGTTCGAACTGCTGCCTCTATATTTGACTACTAAGTCAAGTACAGGTAGTGTGGCAGCTCTAAATTTCGAGGATACGACACATATACAGTTGTCTAGAGAACAACAGACAGATCTACGAAGGGTGATTAAATTATTTCCTTCGTTTGCCGACAAAGGGTTAGGTAAGACGAACTGGCTTGCTCATGACATTGAGGTGACAGACGAACGACCAATTAAGCAACGTCATTACGCAGTTTCTCCAGCAATCGAGAAACTTATGTACGAGGAGCTGGATCGAATGTTAGCGCTAGGGGTAATAGAGGAATCAGATAGCCCATGGTCATCTCCAGTCGTTATGGTCCGTAAACCAGGAAAGGTTCGTCTATGTTTAGATAGCCGGAAAGTCAATGATGTGACGGTTAAAAACGCGTATCCCATGCCCCTCATTGACGGTATTTTAAGCAGACTTCCCAAGGCAAAATTCATTACTAGCATTGACCTTAAGGATGCTTATTGGCAAATTCCACTCACGCCAAGAGCACGAGAAAAGACGGCCTTTACAGTACCAGGAAGACCACTTTACCATTTCACGGTCATGCCTTTTGGTTTGTCGAATGCTCCTCAGACTATGTCAAAATTGATGGACAAAGTTATTCCGCCAAACCTAAGAAATGAAATTTTCGTTTACTTAGATGATTTACTGGTAGTCTCCGAGTCCTTCGAGAATCATTTACTAGTGTTGAAAGCATTGGCCGATAGGTTAGCACAAGCAGGGCTCACCATAAACGTGGAAAAGAGCAAATTTTGTCTGAAAGAGGTCAAATATCTTGGACACGTTATTGGGCATGGTACTGTGCAGACGGATCCTGAGAAGGTTGCTGCCATTAAAGATTTTCCCGAACCTCGCTCATGCAAGCAAGTACGCAGGTTTTTAGGAACTACTGGTTGGTACCATAAGTTTATTAAAAACTATGCGGAAATCGCTGCTCCTATTTCGGACACGCTAAAGCAGCGAAAGACGTTTGTGTGGACAGGGGAAGCTCAAAAGGCATTTGAGCAACTGAAAGAAAAATTATGTATTGCTCCGGTACTTCATAGTCCCAACTTCGACATCCCGTTCGAGATACACTGTGATGCTAGTCACACAGGAGTAGGTGGGGTGTTAATGCAGAAAGATAATGAAGGGAATGACGTCCCAATTGCATTCATGTCGCGGAAGTTAAATAGGTGTCAACGCAATTATTCCGTGACTGAGAAGGAATGTTTGGCGGCGATCATGTGTGTAAAAAAATTTCGAGCATATGTCGAAGGACATGAATTTTCAATTCACACTGATCATGCGTCCTTGAAGTGGCTTATGTCCCAGTCAGACCTCAGTTCTAGGTTAGCTCGATGGGCACTTAAGTTGCAAGGATTCACGTTTAAAATCTTCCATCGCAAGGGTAGTCAGAACATTGTCCCGGACGCTTTATCGCGCATACACACTGAGGATTTGTCCGAAATCAGTGTGGACGCCATTCTGGATTTGACTTCAGCACATTTTGAGTCCACAGACTACAAAGAGCTTAGAACCAAACTACAGGAAAATTCTAAACAGTTACCTGACATTAAAGTCATCGATGGGTACATATACCGTCGTGCCGAACATGCGTCCGGTGAGCAAGTCGCCGATGACTTATGTTGGAAGCTGTGGGTTCCCCAGATGATGATTCCTGAATTGTTGAGAAAAAGTCACGAGCCTCCTCTAGCGTCTGATTGTGGGATCACCAAAATGTTGGACAATATACGACGTTATTATTTTTGGCCTAATCTGGTGAACGACGTTAAAACCTTTGTCAACCAGTGCGAGACATGCAAATGCACGAAGCACCCAAATCGTTCACTACGACCACCGTTAGGACCAGCCAGCGAAACACAACGTGCCTTCCAAAAGATATTTATCGACTTCTTGGGACCATATCCGAGAAGCAAGTCTGGAAATATTGGCATCTTTGTAGTGTTAGACCACCTGACAAAATTTCCATTTTTGAAGCCGGTGAAGAAGTTCACCACTGATGCCATTCTTCGCTTCATGGAAGAAGACTTGTTCCACTGTTTCGGGGTACCAGAAGTTGTAGTTTCAGACAACGGCGTGCAATTCAAATCGCACAAATTTACTGAATTGCTAAGACAATATAATGTACAACACTTTCTTACAGCAGTACATTCTCCACAAGCAAATGCGTCTGAGCGCGTGAATCGATCGGTTATTGCTGCCATCAAATCTTATATTAGGCCCGATCAAACCAATTGGGATGAGCAGCTTAGCCAGATTAGCTGTGCACTCCGCTCTAGTCGTCATTCAGCCATAAATAGCAGTCCTTATCGTGTTGCTTTTGGACAACATATGGTTACTGATAGTAACACCTATCCACTTTTGAGGAAGTTACAACTTCTTGAAGATCGTTCTGTGAGTTTTGGTCGTGAAGATTCGTTCGACATTATGAGAAAAACAGCGAAAAAGGGTATCCAACGACAACACGAACAAAACGAAAAACAATACAATCTGAGAAGTAGGGAATTAAATTTGAAAGATGGACAGGAAGTTTATCGTCGTAACTTTCAACAAAGCAACTTCGCAAAGGGATTCAATGCGAAATTGGCTCCGACGTTTGTCAAATCAAGAATACGACGTAAGCTCGGGGAGAGTTATTACGAATTAGAAGACCTTCAAGGTAGATATATCGGAAAATATCATGCCAAAGATATTAAGCCTTGAAATTTCACATTACCTGCAAGACTACCAAGCGAGTATCACCCTTTGGCTTTGTATCGCCTAAGTGTGATTTTGGCAGGGGGGACTGTAGTGGTCGCTTGGTCGAATAACAGTAGAGGCACAAAAGTATGCAATACATTTTTTTTAACTAATGCGAGCTTTTGGTTTCTATTGCTTTCCCTGATGGTACCTAGGTTAGTGTAGAAGCTAAGTTTTGTACCTTAGTTAGTTTTGTACTTAGTTTAATTTTTTTTTGTAGATTTGTAAAATTATTATATATTAATATGTGGTAATATTATTAAAATGTAAATGTTAAGTATTTATGTTGTTATATTTTATGTAAGGTTTTCTAGTAATTTTTTTTTTCCACTTGCCTAATTATTGGCGCCCCCTATGTGTGGAGAAGCAAGAAAAAAAAAGAAATAAAAAAAAGAAAATGACACTACTTGCCACCAGGTGAATGACAATATAGAGGAAATTGTCCTAATGACAGTGACATTAGATTTCCTCTGCCTATTCCACTCGTGGGTGCACACATGGTTAGACGTGGCAGTCCGAACAGAAAAAAAAATTTAAATAAAATTAACTAAAACCATATCTCATAAGGAATAGTGCGCAAAGAATTTAAAAAATCATTAAATCAGTGTATTAGTGCCGAATACTCCAAAAGGGTAAATATAATGGAGTACATTAAAAAAAAAAATAAGATCATGAATTAAATATATATTGTTCGATAGATCGGCACTTAGCACCAGTTTGGTTATTTTTTGCTCCACGGTGCGATCCAATTTCTCCGTCTGCCTTACTTTCACATGGCAGCTGTTGGACCAAAAAATTCATAGTCCAAAAAGCTGTGCCAGGCCAGATGTGCAATGGACACATTACATCGCATGTAATGTGGAGTGCAAGTCGCTGCAAGAGCTTTTAGTGCATCAGCTGTTTGCACGGCACCTTAGAAAAATATTGTGCAGCAGCTAGGCTGAATGCCGGTCCCGCATGCGCTCCAGTGACACCACCACAAATTACATGGCGAATGTGTGAGCCGCACCAACCTTGAGTTTCAACACGGCCCATCCACTCAGCACCAAGGCGAGAGAATTGAAAAATACACTCCTACGACTAAACAGAAGCTACATCGTCCCCACCGGAATATGTGTGCAGTGACCAAAATTTGTGCAGTGACAGTTGTCTAGTTTTTCTTTTTCTATTATGTTAATTCTTATTCTCTATGTATAAATTCACTGTAGGGCCTTCTGCCATTTATATGTAAAGTTGATATTTATTTTTGTAAACTAAATGTGTCAATTTGTTACATCAGTTTAGCATCCAGTGGCCAGTGACAATTTTGGTATGGTGATATATGCCATCCCGACTGGGTCTTGTCATCTGATGCCTCTGAAGCCCATTCCCATAGACCTTCAGGGACAGTCGATGGTAGAGCTCAACTGATGTAACCAATTTAAGTTCTATTTATTTCAATGTTTATATTGTTTATATTGTTCATATTTCCTTTGGTTGTGTTTACATAAAAAAGTTAGACACATAACCAAATAGTAATCAGCTTCGTGACAGTCAGCTTTTGATAGGATACAATATCAAAGTTTAACACCCATGCCCACAGGTACATCAAGCGAGAAAGATCTTTCGACGCGGGAGCTGCGGTGAGTCAAAAGCTTTATTGTTTCCTATATTCTATTCTTTGTTTGCTGATCTGCCCACTATCAAGCTATAACTTTTACAAAAGCCAGTGATGATATTTAAGCGTGATTTTTTTTTGGCTGTGTGTCTATCGCTATATCGCTAATCAATTGAGTTCTTTTTTTTAACTAAAGATATCTAATTGTGACGCGATATGACACGACTAAAATAAAAAATTTATTCCTATATTTATATTAATTTAAATTTATTTAATATCTTTTTATAGAAATAAGTTAATTTTGTTTTTTTTAGTATTTCCCTTATGTTTATGTGTTAGATATAATGTTAGTATTTAATAAATTCTTTATAACGTCCCTCATGTGCTAATTTTTCTCTTTCTGGAACCATGCAGTCTTTAGGAGAAGTTAGGTTGGTCAACTAGCACCGTTTTCTTGTAGGGATCCTGGAATAAATTTGTTCACAGGACATCCAGGATCATGGTAGGGTGGGCACACGTGCACGAACACCAGTGCATATAAACGAGAAAGCTCCTCTTCAGTGATAAATCCATCTTCTGTCCCCTATTGCTCTTTTTCTCTCTAGCGCTCACTTTCCTTCCCCTTTCCCATCCTTCCCTTCTTTTCAGCACTTAATAAAAATAGTACGCGAGTTTTCAATAATATAATTATTCTCGCGAAGCAAAGCAACTAGAAGGTTACATTAGTTTTCCCACACCCAGCCGACCAGAAAGTAGCCGTCAGCCAACGCGTACTCCTTCTACAGTTGCAAGTCCATCCACTTCAGACGGCGAAGATCGCTCTTCGTTATTCATTACAAGCTTAGCAAGTTACTTGACCGATTCAAATTTATGCACTATAAAATCATTTTATACAAATATTGAAGAATTTCAATTAGTTAAACGTAAAGGTATATTTCCCTATAGCTATTTAAATTCAATCGAACGATTGAAAGACACCCAATTGCCCGAACGTGAAAATTTTTACAATCAATTAACTGATAGGAATTGCACGCAAGAGAATTATGCGCATGCACAAAACGTATGGAATGTCTTTAAATGTGAGAATTTGTTAGATTATTTATTGTTATACTTAAAGATAGATGTGCTTTTGTTATGCGACATTTTCGAAAATTTTAGAAAAGTATGTAAAAAAATCTATAATTTAGATCCGTGTCAATATTATACGACACCTGGTCTTTCATGGGACGCTATGTTGAAAACAACGAAAATAGAATTAGAGTTACTCACCGACATTGATATATATAATTTTATAATGAACGGGATTAGGGGTGGACTTGTTCAATGCAGTAAACGACATTCAATAGCAAATAATAAATAATAAATAATAAATATTTCATCATACCTAATTTTTTCTTATTTAGCAATGGTAAATTAAAAACATTATCTTTATCATATTCTGATGTGTCAAAATGTTGATCAATTTCACAACGAATATCATCATAAAAATTTATAGTCTTGATATCATAGATAAATGAATCTGTATCCATATACATTAAATTGATGTTTTCATGATATTTTGGCTTCATATAGTCATAGTGAAAACTGTACATTTTTAATTTTGATAATTCGAGGACGGTGAAACCAATGTAAACCGGTTTATTGTAGACAACGTGTGCCTTTTTCATTTGTATTGCAATCATTTTATCACTAAATTGTAAAGCGCTACTAAAATTAAATTTTGAGATAAGTGCTCTAGCACCCAATCGTCTACCTTTACTTTCCCAATTACAAACCAATTTAATATTTTTTCTCTTATCTACATTTTCCATAGTTTTGCCATACACTGCATTGTTCAAAAGTTTGAAAAAATTTTCTCAAATTCATTAACAGCTAACGTTCTGTAATGATTATTACAGTCTATATAGACTTTTAGCCACTCAGATTGATCAAATTGTAACACACGATGGATTTTTTTAAAATCATTCCATGCTTAATACATTGCTGCAAATTCCTATAGTGAATTATATATTTATACTTTTGTGTTAGATCAGCAATCAATTTCGTAAAGCGTATGTTTTCATTTTTTTTGTTTTGCGGACAAAATGGCAAATCATTATGAGAGTTGTGTAAATTTTCGCTGTACTCCAAGTCTACCTCTAAGATATATCCAATTGATGAATCATTCATGTATGTGTTTACATCAAAATTTTCCAAATCTCTGCCTTCTAACCATTTAAAATTTCTATATGGAATAGGTTGCGACATGGCATATCCATATAAATTATTCACATCTAAATAAACAATATAATTTGATTCTTTGTTACAATCATAGTCGTCTTTTAAATATTTATTATTTGCTATTGAATGTCGTTACTGCATTGAACAAGTCCACCCCTAATCCCGTTCATTATAAAATTATACATATCAATGTCGGTGAGTAACTCTAATTCTATTTTCGTTGTTTTCAACATAGCGTCCCATGAAAGACCAGGTGTCGTATAATATTGACACGGATCTAAATTATAGATTTTTTTACATACTTTTCTAAAATTTTCGAAAATGTCGCATAACAAAAGCACATCTATCTTTAAGTATAACAATAAATAGTCTAACAAATTCTCACATTTAAAGACATTCCATACGTTTTGTGCATGCGCATAATTCTCTTGCGTGCAATTCCTATCAGTTAATTGATTGTAAAAATTTTCACGTTCGGGCAATTGGGTGTCTTTCAATCGTTCGATTGAATTTAAATAGCTATAGGGAAATATACCTTTACGTTTAACTAATTGAAATTCTTCAATATTTGTATAAAATGACTTTATAGTGCATAAATTTGAATCGGTCAAGTAACTTGCTTAGCTATCCAGACTAGATGGCATAAACCTAAACGAATCTAAAAATCTTAGTTCTATATATTCTTGATGATCGATATAAATTTTCTTCGATATAGATATATAAAATTCTTTGTTTAGCGGTATTATATTGATATCACCTTCGATTTGTGATAATTCTTTCACAAATAAATGACAATCGTATGCAGAGAGATTGTGAAAAAATATCGGGTAAAATTTCGGTAATTTAAAATTTAAGTTACATTCATTATGAGCAGCGCCTCTATATTCACCTGTTAAATGACAATGATCTAAAACCTTATCGCTTTCAGTGAGTAAATTTCCGCATATATGACAATTTTGTTCTAGTTGAAAGGAATTTGATTGTTCAATTGTTAATTGACAAGGTTGAATTGGTTTTAAATGATTTTTGTATAACATTAAACAATCGTTATATATGCTCTGTATGAAATGTGATGTACAGTCTTTGCCATGATATATTCTATGTATATTCAAGTTGTTATTATATGAACATTTTATGTAATAACTGTATGCATATGGTATATGTTTTTGAATTAAATTTATATTATCTGAACTCTTAATATCTATCTCTTCTAATATACATTCAAAATCGCTATATACTACAAAGGGAACGTCTAATTGTTTTTTATAATTCTTAAATCTTAATATCGAATTATCGGTATTCATTTCCGGCATCTCAGTTACAATTTTATTACACTCTAGACTATGACGTTTCAGCTTGTCGTTATCATAGAAATGTTGTAGACATGTGTTGCATAAATACATTTTTGTTTTTTTCTTTTTCAATTGCCTGCTAAGAAGTCTAAAACGAAATAAATCATAAGAAAAGATAATGGAATATTTAAATTATCTTAATGCGACTTACCGTGAAATATTTTTGATCCAAACATAGTGATATTTGTCATCTTTTTCGAGCAGTAACAAGTAAATTTTGTGTAATACGTTGTGAGTTTTATTATTGGTGAAATAATATGGTCCGATTATTGTGCTGTCATCTGTGTCCAATCCCAAGACCGTTATACTAATTTCAGGATTATTATTCTCAAACGTTTTAAGGCTATCGACCGGTGTCGGAAACTCTAATCCCATGAAATTTAATGTTTTATTATTTAAAGTAATTATATCCGATTTAATGTCATTAATTCCCAATTTCTTGTATAAAGAAATTCTAAAGCTATTATTAACAATAGCATCAACCTCAGCATCAAAGACGGCTGATATTAATGCCCATTTAAAACAATAAACGTCATTATTTTTCACATTAACACATGCTTTTTTATTTGATATTTTTGTTGGAAGGCGAATATAATTTGAACCCCTTAGCGGTTGATACTTATTTATATTCACTTCTAAATACACTATTTCAGTTAATGACCAACCGCTGTCTCGTTCTTGAAATTCACTCATTTCATTTTTTATATAATTATATAAATTATTAATCATCTCATTTAGTTCATTGTCTTTGTTGTCACATGTTGTCAACTGTAATACTACCATTTTCGTTTGATGTGATTTAAGATCGAGTTTGCAATAGTCTTCACTTTCTTTAATTAAAACAAAATTGCAAAATAGTTCAAAATTAAACTTTATATTTATATGTTTGTTTAGTGCGTCTTTTATTAAATTTTTCACTTGTTCATCGATTAACTGAAAAAATTGTGTAATATTAAACATTGCTTATCGGGATTTTCAACCATATACGATTCAATGCGATTACGGAATGCACTTCTTACACGTTTTAAGTTTAAGTTTATTCGCACGCTAGACAACTGTTTATGCAAATTAGTACGCAAATGATGTATCCATCTAGCGTTCGATATATGCTTTTTACATAAATCGCAATAACATGTTGCATTGTTGATATTAGTATGCACATTTCGGATGTGTCGTCTTAAATTGACATTATTCTGAAAAGTTTTTCCACAAAATTCACATAGAGAAGACATTATTTTTTTTTTTTATTTAAAACGTTTTATTGTATTTTGTAAAAAATTTTAGAGTATAATTATTTGTAGACTTTATTTAAAATGTTTTTATTTTATCTGATGCAAATTTTAAATTATAATTATATTCGCCAACTTTTTCTTTAATTAAATAATGTTGTTGTTGTGATAGGGCGAGTATGTCCTCCTTCGACAAACTATTGTAGCGTTCTGGTAAAAACACTACATAGTCTTTGAATGTTAACATTACTCTCTCACCGAATCGAGTATTCCTTTTATCAGCCGAAATAATAGGAATCATCGTGTTAAAGTTGAGATTTTTAATGCTCTTGATTGGTCTCTTGTATGAAATTCCAATTGAGTTCAACTTCTTTGTAACCTCAGAATCCGAATTGATGTCCGTCATGATGTATAGCTTAAGATCTGGTTTGTAAGGCTAGATGGTTGCTTTGTAAATAATTTTAAAGTATAATTCGCTGCTTATATAGCAGAAAATAATAGGCTTGACAAAAAAATTTCTCTCTAAATTTTCCTTGTTCTTTAAAAATTTAAAGCAGGTCTTTACTCAACAATTTTTCTTTCTGAACTAATTATTAGTTCAATATTTATAAGCCTTTTTCTTATACTGGACTCCAAATCTTGCAACCACAAATAAACTAACCAAGAAACATAAGACTTTTTGAGGCTTATCAACAAACAATTATTTTTCTTCGACTCTAATTATTAGTTCAATATTCATAAGCCTTTTCTTATACTGGACTCCAAATCTTGCAACCACACACACACACACACATTTTCTAAAAATCTATTTCCCCATGAGTGTACTTAACCAAGAAACATTAAGACTTTTTGAGGCTTATCAACTACACATTCGGCTGTGACAATTATTTTTCTTTCTGATCTTCTAATTATTAGTTCAATATTCATAAGCCTTTTCTAACTGCACATTTCTAAAAATTTCTTTTACTTAACCAAGAAACATTAAGACTTTGAGGCTTATCAACACACATTCGCTTACAATTATTTTTTCTTCTGTCTTCTAATTATTAGTTCAATATTCATAAGCCTTTTCTTATACTGGACTCCAAAATCTTGCAACCACACACACACACACACACACACACACACATTTTCTAAAAATCTATTTCCTCATGAGTGTACTTAACCAAGAAACATTAAGACTTTTTGAGGCTTATCAACTACACATTCGGCTGTGACAATTATTTTTTCTTTCTGATCTTCTAATTATTAGTTCAATATTCATAAGCCTTTTTCTTATACTGGACTCCAAAATCTTGCAACCACACACACACACACACACACACACACACATTTTCTAAAAAATCTATTTCCCCATGAGTGTACTTAACCAAGAAACATTAAGACTTTTTGAGGCTTATCAACTACACATTCGGCTGTGACAATTATTTTTTCTTTCTGATCTTCTAATTATTAGTTCAATATTTATAATGGTGAGTCTCAACGTTAAAACATGATAACTCACACTTCAAGCATGCGCTTGAACTTCAATATGCGGGCCGAAGCACGGGCTGAAGCACGGGCTGAAGCATCCAAGCCAGATTCCGACCTTCACAACTCGCAAATTCAAATTCAAATTCAAACCTCCCGCGCTCTCATAACGCAAGTCTTCACAACTCGCAAATTCAAATTCAAATTCAAACCTCCCGCGCTCTCATAACGCAAGTCTTCACAACTCGCAAATTCAAATTCAATTTCAATTCAAATTCAAACCTCCCGCTCTCATAACACATGGTCGCATTTTTCACTTATCACGATCACTACTCACAAATTCAAATTCAAACCTCCCGCTCTCATAGCACAAGGTTGCATTTTTCACTTATCGATCGCACTCAGGAATGATTTTTTTACTTATCGGACACTCATTTGCTCTACACAACTAACAAAAATCATCCTAGCTTTGTATGGAAAAAGTGTGCCAGAAGCCCCCTATAACAACTACTTGCATGGAAATGTATAGCAGCACAGTGAGTCGAGAAGAAGATGGGCGATTTACAGTTTGCTTGCCATTCAGGAAAGACAATCACGAAAAAAGGCGCTAGCGCGATTAATTTCAATGGAAAGGAAATTCAAGCAAAATGAAAGTTTCAAATCTAAATATAGGGATTTCATGGCAGAATACCTACGTCTTGGCCACATGGTAAAAATAAACGACTCGTCAGAAGGAAGATAATATCTGCCACATCAACCAATTATTAGAGAAGCCAGCAGTACTACGAAATTGAGAGTAGTATTTGATGCATCAGCCAAATCATCAAATGGCCAAAGCCTAAATGACATCATGCACACTGGACCAAGACTAAAAAAAGATATCTTCGACATCATCGTCAAATGGAGAACATGGCAGATTGGATTATCAGCAGATGTCGAAAAGTTGTACAGGCAAATAAGAATTGCATCAGACGATCAAAAGTACCATCGTATACTTTGGAGAGATGACTCGACTAAGGCAATAAAAGAAATCAGCTCGTTAGCGCCCATATTAGCGAATGATCACATAAATTGACACTTTTCTCCCCCGTCAGGACCACACTTCGGTGGAATTTGGGAAGCAGGAGTAAAGTCGATGAAACACAATTTAAAACGAACAATAGGAGAAGTAAAACTCACATTGGAAGAGATGACTACGCTGTTAACTCAAATAGAAGCCGTATTAAAGTCCAGACCACTATACTTAGCAAATGATAGTGAAGAAGTCTTGACACCAGGGCATTTTTTGATCGGAAAGCCGTTACTAACCATACCAGCTCCAGAAGAGAAGGTAATACTTACCTCATTGAATAAATGGAAGCTTATGCGAAAAATCCAAGGAGACTTTTGGAAACGTTGGAAGGAGGAATATCTTCACACCCTGCAACAAAGAAACAAGTGGAAACTTTCCGAGCCCAACCTAAAAGAAGGAGATGTAGTCATCATAAAAAGTGAAGATACACACCCGTCAAGATGGCCAGTGGCAAAAATAACCCAAACTCATCCTGGTAAAGATGGTAAAGTTCGGGTAATAACGGTAAAAACAGCAAATGGGATCCTAAAGAGACCGATTCATAAAGTATGCCGTTTAGTAAGTGCTGACGAGGATCCAGAAAACAAGCCAAGATGTAATTTAACTCAAGCTAAAACATGTTCGACGCATGTATGGAAATCAACTTTTGGCATGCTTCTGATACTTCCATTGATATTATCCGCGCCAGTAAATCACAAGAGCATACAGATCGGCACAATTCCAGAGACAGCAGCCATATACTTGGATCCCATCGGTCAAGTGGATGTCGTCGCAACGAGCTGGAATCTCGTCATCTACTTTAAGGTGAAGCCATTACTGGATACGACTGATCGAATGGATATGACATTGATGCAAGTAAATAATTGGAGTCCAAAATTAGAACACTTTAAGATGGATTGCACACATATCGTTAACAACATGAGGAAACAAGTATCACTCATTAAAGATACGAACAATCATATGTTTGGGTTCAAAAATACACGAGTCAAAAGAGCCCCTCTCGAGTTCATAGGAAGTTTCTACCAAGCTTTGATGGGTATAATGGATGCAGAAGACCGGAGAATTATGGAAGCAAACATGAGATCGCTTCTGGAAAATCAGCATGACTTGAACCATATGATAAAAAAGCAAACGACGGTTGTAGAATCTACATTAAACATATTGACTCGTACCACATATGAAGTAAACGAACAATTCAAACACATCGAAGGGCATGTAAAAAATCTGACAAGTATTGTTCGAGAAAATGTCCACTTATATAGAGAATCAATTAGATTCTTCATGCTTACAAAAAAATTAAGCATGGCAATAGCGGAGTGCGAAAGAATTCAAGCAGACTTAGTGGAACTTTTAATCGACATAAATCACGGCAAATTGAACCCTGATTTGATAACTCCAACACAGATGAATACAGAACTATTAAAGATCAGGGAGCAGTTATCAGGAAAATACAAGTTACCAGGAAAGAGTGCCAATGAGATCCAAGCTATTTATAAGATACTCACAGCTACCGGGACAATCATCGACGATAACATAGTCATTAGCGTTAAAATTCCACTGCTTAACAGCCAATCGTCACAGATCTATAAGGTGATGCCTATACCCTTCAGCACACACAACCACATAATGATACCATCAGTCCGAGGAGCGTATTTGATATATAACTTTCTAATAGACTCGTATCACATCATGTCCGACGACGCCTTAAACAAATGTGCCAAACCTGAACCCAGTGCATACATTTGTGAAGACACCTGGGCATGGTCAAGCGTTAAAGATAAAAGTTGTGAGGTATCACCTTTAAAACAATCTAGTGACTATCAATGCACTTTAATCGATGCTAAGTCAACTCCACTATGGATCAAGTTGGAATCGGCAAATAAATGGCTATTCAAGACATTCGGTAAAACTATGGCCGATATAAAATGCAAAGAAAAGCATGAAATCATTGACGACCTACCTCTTCAAGGAATACTCTCCTTAGACACAGGATGTAGCCTACGTTCGCAAGGAATTACACTATTCGCATCCGAAAAGATTAAGAGCGAAGCAACGAATGTTATGGTGATTCCATTAACAAAAGAGATTGGAGAAATCGCGGAATTTTCACTAAAACCATTAGGAGTCCGAGTAATTAACAACACATTGGAAATTGATGGTCTTCAAAAAGAGATCAAAACCCTCAAGGCACAGAACATAAAGCTGAGGAGTCTGGATTTTCGCCATCCCAACACATACAGTGGACTCGTATTCCTCGGCATAATATCAATAATTATCATCACTCTAATGTGGTGGAAATCTGGAAGATGCCACCGCAACTCACAATCCCGAGTCGTAGTGACATTGGCGGGCCGCCGGCAGGATGTTCATAAATCTATGAACAGAGACCTAAAGAATCAACGCGATGCGACATGTGAAACCACACAGGAGCGATAAGGCATAAGGTTCAAGAACGCCTACAATTACTCGCACGCTGCGTGAACATGAGCATCATAGATAAAATAAAAGGTCAGAGTTGTCTGTGACACTTAGCACTTAGGCATAGTATAATTTATGACTCCTGGCACACATCAGAAAGAGAAGGCTGGATGCATTTGTAAACATCTCAGCGTTGGTCCAAAATTACTTAAGAAGGGTATATATTAGCAGAAGAAAAATCATAATAAAGGCAGTATGAAGTTATTACTCAACGAACCATCATGTTCATGGGTTATTAAAGATTCCAAAGAATTTTGCTTTTTTAAAAATGCCAATATTTTTAATTTTTTCACCTTATTGGCCATATATTCTAAAATATTAAGTTATGGGTTATAAAAGTTTCCAAAGAATTTTGCTTTTTTAAAAACGACAATTTTTTTTAATTTTTTCACCTTTTTGGCCATGTTTTCTAAAATATTGATTCAAATCGACTTCGGTAAAGTGATTTATATATATTCAGATGCCAGAAATTTACTTTTACAAATAAAAATGCAATTGAAGCTTTTTTGAAAGAGTTATTGGTTATTAAAGTTTCCAAAGAATTTTGCTTTTTTAAAAATGCCAATATTTTTAATTTTTTCACCTTTTTGGCCATATTTTCTAAAGTATCAAGTTATGGGTTATTAAAGTTTCCAAAGAATTTTGCTTTTTTAAAAATGCCAATTTTTTTAATTTTTTCGCATTTTTGGCCATATTTTCTAAAATATTGATTCAAATCGACTTCGGTAGAGTGATTTATATATATTGAGATGCCAGCAATTTACTTTCCAAATTATGTTGCAGTTGAACCTTTTTTAAAAGAGTTTTGGGTTATTAAAGTTTTCAAGGAATTTAGCTTTTTTAAAATTGCCAATTTCTTTTTTTTTCACCTTTTAGGCCATATTTTCTTAAATATTGATTCAAATCGACTTCGGTGATTTATATATTTATATATATTCCGATGCCAGAAATGTATTTTTATAAATAAAATTGCAGTTGAACCTTTTTTGATAGAGTTATGGGTTATTAAAGTTTCCAAAGAATTTTGCTTTTTTAATAAGTCAAATTTTTTTAAATTTTTCACCATTTTGGCCATATTTTCTAAAACATTGATTCAAATCAACTTCGGTAAAGTGATTTATATATATTCAGATGCAAGAAATGTACTTTTCAAATTAAGTTTCAGTTTAACTTTTTTGCAAGAGTTATGGGTTATTAAAGTTTCCAAAGAATTTAGCTTTTTTAAAATTGCCAATTTTTTTAATTTTTTCACCTTTTAGGCCATATTTTCTAAAATATTGATTCAAATCGACTTCGGTAATTTATATGACTTATATATATTCCGATGCCCGAAATGTACTTTCCAAATTAAGTTGCAGTTGAACCTTTTTGAAAGAGTTATGGGTTATTAAAGTTTCCACAGAATTTTGCTTTTTTAAAAAGGCCAATTTTTTTAAATTTTTCACCATTTTGGCCATATTTTCTAAAATATTGATTCAAATCGACTTCGATAAAGTGATTTATATATATTCAGATGCCGGAAATTCTCTTTCCAAATTAAGTTGCAGTTGAACCTTTTTTGAAAGAGTTATGGGTTATTAAAGTTTCCAAAGAATTTTGCTTTTTAAAAGTGCCAATTTTTTATAATTTTTTCACCTTTTTGGCCATATTTTCTAAAATTTTGATTCAAATCGACTTCGGTAAAGGGATTTATATATATTGAGATGCCAGAAAATTACTTTCCAAATTAAGTTGCAGTTGAACCTTTTTGAAAGAGTTATGGGTTATAAAATTTTCCAAAGAATTTAGCTTTTTAAAAATGCCAATTTTTTTAATTTTTTTCACCTTTTTGGCCATATTTTCTAAAATATTGATTCAAATCGACTTCGGTAAAGTGATTTATATATATTCAGATGCCAGAAATGTACTTTTCAAATTAAGTTGCAGTTGAACCTTTTTGCAAGAGTTATGGGTTATTAAAGTTTCCAAAGAATTTTGCTTTTTTAAAAAGGCCAATTTTTATAATTTTTTCACCTTTTTGGCCATATTTTCTAAAATATTGATTCAAATCGACTTCGGTAAAGTGATTTATATATATTCCGATGCCAGAAATGTATTTTTATAAATAAAGTTGCTGTTGAACCTTTATTGAAAGAGTTATGGGTTATTAAAGTTTCCAAAGAATTTTGCTTTTTTAAAAATGCCAATATTTTTAATTTTTCACCTTTTATTGGCATATTTTCTAAAATATTAAGTTATGGGTTACAAAGTTTCCAAAGATTTTGCTTTTAAAACACAATTTTTTAATTTTTCACCTTTGGCCATATTTTCTAAAATATTGATTCAAATCGACTTCGGTAAAGTGATTTATATATATTCAGATGCCAGAAATGTACTTTTACAAATAAAAATGCAATTGAAGCTTTTTTGAAAGAGTTATGGGTTATTAAAGTTTCCAAAGAATTTTGCTTTTTTAAAATGCCAATATTTTTAATTTTTCACCTTTTGGCCATATTTTCTAAAGTATCAAGTTATGGGTTATTAAAGTTTCCAAAAATTTTGCTTTTTAAAAATGCCAATTTTTTTAATTTTTCGCATTTTTGGCCATATTTTCTAAAATATTGATTCAAATCGACTTCGGTAGAGTGATTTATATATATTGAGATGCCAGAAATTTACTTTCCAAATTATGTTGCAGTTGAACCTTTTTTAAAGAGTTTTGGGTTATTAAAGTTTTCAAGGAATTTAGCTTTTTTAAAATTGCCAATTTCTTTTTTTTTCACCTTTTAGGCCATATTTTCTTAAATATTGATTCAAATCGACTTCGGTGATTTATATATTTATATATATTCCGATGCCAGAAATGTATTTTTATAAATAAAGTTGCAGTTGAACCTTTTTTGATAGAGTTATGGGTTATTAAAGTTTCCAAAGAATTTTGCTTTTTTAATAAGTCAAATTTTTTTAAATTTTTCACCATTTTGGCCATATTTTCTAAAATATTGATTCAAATCAACTTCGGTAAAGTGATTTATATATATTCAGATGCAAGAAATGTACTTTTCAAATTAAGTTTCAGTTTAACTTTTTTGCAAGAGTAATGGGTTATTAAAGTTTCCAAAGAATTTAGCTTTTTTAAAATTGCCAATTTTTTTTATTTTTTCACCTTTTAGGCCATATTTTCTAAAATATTGATTAAAACCGACTTCGGTGATTTAGATATTTATATATATTCCGATGCCAGAAATGTATTTTTATAAATAAAGTTGCAGTTGAACCTTTTTTGAAAGAGTTATGGGTTATTAAAGTTTCCAAAGAATTTTGCTTTTTTAAAAAGGCCAATTTCTTTAAATTTTTCACATTTTTGGCCATATTTTCTAAAATATTGATTCAAATCGACTTCGGTAAAGTGATTTATATATATTCAGATGCCAGAAATGTACTTTTCAATATAAGTTGCAGTTGAACTTTTTTGCAAGAGTTATGGGTTATTAAAGTTTCCAAAGAATTTTGCTTTTTTAAAAAGGCCAATTTTTATAATTTTTTCACCTTTTTGCCCATATTTTCTAAAATATTGATTCAAATCGACTTCGGTAAAGTGATTTATATATATTCCGATGCCAGAAATGTATTTTTATAAATAAAGTTGCTGTTGAACCTTTATTGAAAGAGTTATGGGTTATTAAAGTTTCCAAAGAATTTTGCTTTTTTAAAAATGCCAATATTTTTAATTTTTTCACCTTATTGGCCATATTTTCTAAAATATTAAGTTATGGGTTATAAAAGTTTCCAAAGAATTTTGCTTTTTTAAAAACGACAATTTTTTTTAATTTTTTCACCTTTTTGGCCATATTTTCTAAAATATTGATTCAAATCGACTTCGGTAAAGTGATTTATATATATTCAGATGCCAGAAATTTACTTTTACAAATAAAAATGCAATTGAAGCTTTTTTGAAAGAGTTATTGGTTATTAAAGTTTCCAAAGAATTTTGCTTTTTTAAAAATGCCAATATTTTTAATTTTTTCACCTTTTTGGCCATATTTTCTAAAGTATCAAGTTATGGGTAATTAAAGTTTCCAAAGAATTTTGCTTTTTTAAAAATGCCAATTTTTTTAATTTTTTCGCATTTTTGGCCATATTTTCTAAAATATTGATTTAAATCGACTTCGGTAGAGTGATTTATATATATTGAGATGCCAGCAATTTACTTTCCAAATTATGTTGCAGTTGAACCTTTTTTAAAAGAGTTTTGGGTTATTAAAGTTTTCAAAGAATTTAGCTTTTTAAAATTGCCAATTTCTTTTTTTTTTTCACCTTTTTAGGCCATATTTTCTTAAATATTGATTCAAATCGACTTCGGTGATTTATATATTTATATATATTCCGATGCCAGAAATGTATTTTTATAAATAAAGTTGCAGTTGAACCTTTTTTGATAGAGTTATGGGTTATTAAAGTTTCCAAAGAATTTTGCTTTTTTAATAAGTCAAATTTTTTTAAATTTTTCACCATTTTGGCCATATTTTCTAAAATATTGATTCAAATCAACTTCGGTAAAGTGATTTATATATATTCAGATGCAAGAAATGTACTTTTCAAATTAAGTTTCAGTTTAACTTTTTTGCAAGAGTAATGGGTAATTAAAGTTTCCAAAGAATTTAGCTTTTTTAAAATTGCCAATTTTATTTATTTTTTCACCTTTTAGGCCATATTTTCTAAAATATTGATTAAAACCGACTTCGGTGATTTAGATATTTATATATATTCCGATGCCAGAAATGTATTTTTATAAATAAAGTTGCAGTTGAACCTTTTTTGAAAGAGTTATGGGTTATTAAAGTTTCCAAAGAATTTTGCTTTTTTAAAAAGGCCAATTTCTTTAAATTTTTCACATTTTTGGCCATATTTTCTAAAATATTGATTCAAATCGACTTCGGTAAAGTGATTTATATATATTCAGATGCCAGAAATGTACTTTTCAAATTAAGTTGCAGTTGAACTTTTTTGCAAGAGTTATGGGTTATTAAAGTTTCCAAAGAATTTAGCTTTTTTAAAATTGCCAATTTTTTTAATTTTTTCACCTTTTAGGCCATATTTTCTAAAATATTGATTCAAATCGACTTCGGTAAAGTGACTTATATATATTCAGATGCCCGAAATGTACTTTCCAAATTAAGTTGCAGTTGAACCTTTTTTGAAAGAGTTATGGGTTATTAAAGTTTCCAAAGAATTTTGCTTTTTTAAAAAGGCCAATTTTTTTAAATTTTTCACCATTTTGGCCATATTTTCTAAAATATTGATTCAAATCGACTTCGGTAAAGTGATTTATATATATTCAGATGCCGGAAATTCACTTTCCAAATTAAGTTGCAGTTGAACCTTTTTTGAAAGAGTTATGGGTTATTAAAGTTTCCAAAGAATTTTGCTTTTTTAAAAAGGCCAATTTTTATAATTTTTTCACCTTTTTGGCCATATTTTCTAAAATTTTGATTCAAATCGACTTCGGTAAAGGGATTTATATATATTGAGATGCCAGAAAATTACTTTCCAAATTAAGTTGCAGTTGAACCTTTTTTGAAAGAGTTATGGGTTATAAAATTTTCCAAAGAATTTAGCTTTTTTAAAAATGCCAATTTTTTTAATTTTTTCACCTTTTTGGCCATATTTTCTAAAATATTGATTCAAATCGACTTCAGTAAAGTGATTTATATATATTGAGATGCCAGCAATTTACTTTCCAAATTAAGTTGCAGTTGAACCTTTTTTAAAAGAGTTTTGGCTTATTAAAGTTTCCAAAGAATTTTGCTTTTTTAAAAAGGCCAATTTTTATAATTTTTTCACCTTTTTGCCCATATTTTCTAAAATATTGATTCAAATCGACTTCGGTAAAGTGATTTATATATATTCCGATGCCAGAAATGTATTTTTATAAATAAAGTTGCTGTTGAACCTTTATTGAAAGAGTTATGGGTTATTAAAGTTTCCAAAGAATTTTGCTTTTTTAAAAAGGCCAATTTTTTTAAATTTTTCACCATTTTGGCCATATTTTCTAAAATATTGATTCAAATCGACTTCGGTAAAATGATTTACATATATTCAGATGCCAGAAATGTACTTTTACAAATTAAGTTGCAGTTGAACTTTTTTGCAAGAGTCATGGGTTATTAAAGTTTCCAAAGAATTTTGCTATTATAAAAATGCCAATTTTTTTAATTTTTTCACCTTTTTGGCCATATTTTCTAAAATATTGATTCAAATCGACTTCGGTAAAGTGGATTTATATATATTCAGATTCCCGAAATGTACTTTCCAAAATAAAGTTGCAATTAAGCCTTTTTTGAAAGAGTTATGGGTTATTAAAGTTTCCAAAGAATGTTGCATTTTTAAAAAGGCCAATTTTTTTAAATTTTTTCACCATTTTGGCCATATTTTCTAAAATATTGATTCAAATCGACTTCGGTAAAATGATTTATATATATTCAGATGCCAGAAATTTACTTTACAAATTAAGTTGCAGTTGAACCTTTTTTGAAAGAGTCATGGGTTATTAAAGTTTCCAAAGAATTTTGCTTTTTTAAAAAGGTCAATTTTTATCATTTTTTCACCATTTTGGCAATATTTTCTAAGATTTTGATTCAAATCGACTTCGGTAAAGCGATTTATATATATTGAGATGGCAGAAATTTACTTTCCAAATTAAGTTGCAGTTGAACCTTTTTTGAAAGAGTTATGGGTTATTAAAGTTTCCAAAGAATTTTGCTTTTTAAAAATGCCAATTTTTTTAATTTTTTTCACCTTTTGGCCATATTTTCTAAAATATTGATTCAAATCTACTTCAGTAAAGTGATTTATATACATTGAGATGCCAGAAATTTACTTTCCAAATTATGTTGCAGTTGAACATTTTTGAAAGAGTTATGGGTTATTAAAGTTTCCAAAGAATTTTGCTCTTTTAAAAATGCCAATTTTTTTAATTTTTTCACCTTTTAGGCCATATTTTCTAATATATTGATTCAAATCGACTTCGGTAAAGTGATTTATATATATTCAGATGCCAGAAATGTACTTTCCAAATAAAGTTGCAGTTGAACCTTTTTTGAAAGAGTTATGGGTTATTAAAATTTCCAAAGAATTTTGCTTTTTTAAAAAGGCCAATTTTTATAATTTTTTCACCTTTTAGGCCATATTTTCTAAAATATTGATTCAAATCGACTTCAATAAAGTGATTTATATATATTCAGATGCCCGAAATGTACTTTTATAAATAAAGTTGCAATTGAACCTATTTTGAAAGAGTTATGGGTTATTAAAGTTTCCAAAGAATTTTGCTTTTTTAAAAATGCCAATTTTTTTAATTTTTTCACCTTTAAGGCCATATTTTCTAAAATATTGACTCAAATCGACTTCGGTAGGGTGATTTATATATATTCAGATGCCAGAAATGTACTTTTACAAATAAAGTTGCAATTGAAGCTTTTTTGAAAGAGTTATGGGTTGTTAAAGTTTCCAAAGAATTTTGCTTTTTTAAAAATGCCAATTTTTTTAAATTTTACGCATTTTTGGCCATATTTTCTAAAATATTGATTCAAATCGACTTCGGCAGAGTGATTTATATATATTCAGATGCCAGCAATTTACTTTCCAAATTAAGTTGCAGTTGAACCTTTTTTAAAAGAGTTTTGGCTTATTAAAGTTTCCAAAGAATTTTTCTTTTTTAAAAAGTTGAACTTTTTTGCAAGAGTTATGGGTTATTAAAGTTTCCAAAGAATTTAGCTTTTTTAAAATTGCCAATTTTTTTTATTTTTTCACCTTTTAGGCCATATTTTCTAAAATATTGATTCAAATCGACTTCGGTGATTTATATATTTATATATATTCCGATGCCAGAAATGTATTTTTATAAATAAAGTTGCAGTTGAACCTTTTTTGAAAGAGTTATGGGTTATTAAAGTTTCCAAAGAATTTTGCTTTTTTAAGAAGGCCAATTTTTTTAAATTTTTCACCATTTTGGCCATATTTTCTAAAATATTGATTCAAATCGACTTCGGTAAAGTGATTTATATATATTCAGATGCCAGAAATGTACTTTTCAATATAAGTTGCAGTTGAACTTTTTTGCAAGAGTTATGGGTTATTAAAGTTTCCAAAGAATTTTGCTTTTTTAAAAGGCCAATTTTTATAATTTTTCACCTTTTTGCCCATATTTTCTAAAATATTGATTCAAATCGACTTCGGTAAAGTGATTTATATATATTCCGATGCCAGAAATGTATTTTTATAAATAAAGTTGCTGTTGAACCTTTATTGAAAGAATTATGGGTTATTAAAGTTTCCAAAGAATTTTGCTTTTTTAAAAAGGCCAATTTTTTTAAATTTTTCACCATTTTGGCCATATTTTCTAAAATATTGATTCAAATCGACTTCGGTAAAATGATTTACATATATTCAGATGCCAGAAATGTACTTTTACAAATTAAGTTGCAGTTGAACTTTTTTGCAAGAGTCATGGGTTATTAAAGTTTCCAAAGAATTTTGCTTTTATAAAAATGCCAATTTTTTTAATTTTTTCACCTTTTTGGCCATATTTTCTAAAATATTGATTCAAATCGACTTCGGTAAAGTGATTTATATATATCCAGATTCCCGAAATGTACTTTTTAAAAATAAAGTTGCAATTAAGCCTTTATTGAAAGAGTTATGGGTTATTAAAGTTTCCAAAGAATGTTGCATTTTTAAAAAGGCCAATTTTTTTAAATTTTTCACCATTTTGGCCATATTTTCTAAAATATTGATTCAAATCGACTTCGGTAAAATGATTTATATATATTCAGATGCCAGCAATTTACTTTACAAATTAAGTTGCAGTTGAACTTTTTTGCAAGAGTCATGGGTTATTAAAGTTTCCAAAGAATTTTGCTTTTTTAAAAAGGCCAATTTTTATCATTTTTTCACCATTTTGGCAATATTTTCTAAGATTTTGATTCAAATCGACTTCGGTAAAGTGATTTATATATATTGAGATGGCAGAAATTTACTTTTCAAATTAAGTTGCAGTTGAACCTTTTTTGAAAGAGTTATGGGTTATTAAAGTTTCCAAAGAATTTTGCTTTTTTTAAAAATGCCAATTTTTTTAATTTTTTCACCTTTTTGGCCATATTTTCTAAAATATTGATTCAAATCTACTTCAGTAAAGTGATTTATATACATTGAGATGCCAGAAATTTACTTTCCAAATTATGTTGCAGTTGAACATTTTGAAAGAGTTATGGGTTATTAAAGTTTCCAAAGAATTTTGCTCTTTTAAAAATGCCAATTTTTTTAATTTTTTCACCTTTTAGGCCATATTTTCTAAAATATTGATTCAAATCGACTACGGTAAAGTGATTTATATATATTCAGATGCCAGAAATGTACTTTCCAAATAAAGTTGCAGTTGAACCTTTTTTGAAAGAGTTATGGGTTATTAAAATTTCCAAAGAATTTTGCTTTTTTAAAAAGGCCAATTTTTATAATTTTTTCACCTTTTAGGCCATATTTTCTAAAATATTGATTCAAATCGACTTCAATAAAGTGATTTATATATATTCAGATGCCAGAAATGTACTTTTATAAATAAAGTTGCAATTGAACCTATTTTGAAAGAGTTATGGGTTATTAAAGTTTCCAAAGAATTTTGCTTTTTAAAAATGCCAATTTTTTTAATTTTTTCACCTTTTAGGCCATATTTTCTAAAATATTGATTCAAATCGACTTCGGTAAAGTGATTTATATATATTCAGATGCCAGAAATGTACTTTCCAAATAAAGTTGCAGTTGAACCTTTTTTGAAAGAGTTATGGGTTATTAAAATTTCCAAAGAATTTTGCTTTTTTAAAAAGGCCAATTTTTATAATTTTTTCACCTTTTAGGCCATATTTTCTAAAATATTGATTCAAATCGACTTCAATAAAGTGATTTATATATATTCAGATGCCAGAAATGTACTTTTATAAATAAAGTTGCAATTGAACCTATTTTGAAAGAGTTATGGGTTATTAAAGTTTCCAAAGAATTTTGCTTATTTAAAAATGCAAATTTTTTTAATTTTTTCACCTTCAAGGCCATATTTTCTAAAATATTGATTCAAATCGACTTCGGTAGGGTGATTTATATATATTGAGATGCCAGAAATTTACTTTTTCAAATAAAGTTGCAATTGAACCTTTTTTGAAATGTGATTTATATATATTCAGATGCCAGAAATGTACTTTTTCAAATAAAGTTGCAATTGAACCTTTTTCGAAAGAGTTATGGGTTATTAAAGTTTTCAAAGATTTTAGCTTTTTTAAAATGCCAATTTTTATAAAGTTGCATTTGACCCTTTTTTGAAAGAGTTATGGGTTATTAAAGTTTCCAAAGAATTTAGCTTTTTAAAAATGCCAATTTTTATTATTTTTTCTCCTTTTAGGCCTTATTTTCTAAAATATTGATTCAAATCGACTTCGGTAAAATGATTTATATATATTCAGATGCCAGCAATTTACTCTCCAAATTAAGTTGCAGTTGAACCTTTTTTGAAAGAGTTATGGGTTATTAAAATTTCCAAAGAATTTTGCTTTTTTAAAAATGCCAATTTTTTTAATTTTTTCACCTTTAAGGCCATATTTTCTAAAATATTGACTCAAATCGACTTCGGTAGGGTGATTTATATATATTCAGATGCCAGAAATGTACTTTTACAAATAAAGTTGCAATTGAAGCTTTTTTGAAAGAGTTATGGGTTGTTAAAGTTTCCAAAGAATTTTGCTTTTTTAAAAATGACAATTTTTTTAAATTTTTCGCATTTTTGGCCATATTTTCTAAAATATTGATTCAAATCTACTTCGGTAGAGTGATTTATATATATTCAGATGCCAGCAATTTACTTTCAAAATTAAGTTGCAGTTGAACCTTTTTTAAAAGAGTTTTGGCTTATTAAAGTTTCCAAAGAATTTTTCTTTTTTAAAAAGTTGAACTTTTTTGCAAGAGTTATGGGTTATTAAAGTTTCCAAAGAATTTAGCTTTTTTAAAATTGCCAATTTTTTTTATTTTTTCACCTTTTAGGCCATATTTTCTAAAATATTGATTCAAATCGACTTCGGTGATTTATATATTTATATATATTCCGATGCCAGAAATGTATTTTTATAAATAAAGTTGCAGTTGAACCTTTTTTGAAAGAGTTATGGGTTATTAAAGTTTCCAAAGAATTTTGCTTTTTTAAGAAGGCCAATTTTTTTAAATTTTTTACCATTTTGGCCATATTTTCTAAAATATTGATTCAAATCGACTTCGGTAAAGTGATTTATATATATTCAGATGCCAGAAATGTACTTTTCAATATAAGTTGCAGTTGAACTTTTTTGCAAGAGTTATGGGTTATTAAAGTTTCCAAAGAATTTTGCTTTTTTAAAAAGGCCAATTTTTATAATTTTTTCACCTTTTTGCCCATATTTTCTAAAATATTGATTCAAATCGACTTCGGTAAAGTGATTTATATATATTCCGATGCCAGAAATGTATTTTTATAAATAAAGTTGCTGTTGAACCTTTATTGAAAGAGTTATGGGTTATTAAAGTTTCCAAAGAATTTTGCTTTATTAAAAAGGCCAATTTTTTTAAATTTTTCACCATTTTGGCCATATTTTCTAAAATATTGATTCAAATCGACTTCGGTAAAATGATTTACATATATTCAGATGCCAGAAATGTACTTTTACAAATTAAGTTGCAGTTGAACTTTTTTGCAAGAGTCATGGGTTATTAAAGTTTCCAAAGAATTTTGCTTTTATAAAAATGCCAATTTTTTTAATTTTTTCACCTTTTTGGCCATATTTTCTAAAATATTGATTCAAATCGACTTCGGTAAAGTGATTTATATATATTCAGATTCCCGAAATGTACTTTTAAAAATAAAGTTGCAATTAAGCCTTTATTGAAAGAGTTATGGGTTATTAAAGTTTCCAAAGAATGTTGCATTTTTCAAAAAGGCCAAGTTTTTTAAATTTTTCACCATTTTGGCCATATTTTCTAAAATATTGATTCAAATCGACTTCGGTAAAATGATTTATATATATTCAGATGCCAGCAATTTACTTTACAAATTAAGTTGCAGTTGAACTTTTTTGCAAGAGTCATGGGTTATTAAAGTTTCCAAAGAATTTTGCTTTTTTAAAAAGGCCAATTTTTATCATTTTTTCACCATTTTGGCAATATTTTCTAAGATTTTGATTCAAATCGACTTCGGTAAAGTGATTTATATATATTGAGATGGCAGAAATTTACTTTTCAAATTAAGTTGCAGTTGAACCTTTTTTGAAAGAGTTATGGGTTATTAAAGTTTCCAAAGAATTTTGCTTTTTTTAAAAATGCCAATTTTTTTAATTTTTTCACCTTTTTGGCCATATTTTCTAAAATATTGATTCAAATCTACTTCAGTAAAGTGATTTATATACATTGAGATGCCAGAAATTTACTTACCAAATTATGTTGCAGTTGAACATTTTTGAAAGAGTTATGGGTTATTAAAGTTTCCAAAGAATTTTGCTCTTTTAAAAATGCCAATTTTTTTAATTTTTTCACCTTTTAGGCCATATTTTCTAAAATATTGATTCAAATCGACTTCGGTAAAGTGATTTATATATATTCAGATGCCAGTTATGTATTGTATTATTATATTGATTCAAATCGACTTCGGTAAAGTGATTTATATATGTGCAGATGGCAGAAATGTATTTTTATAAATAAAGTTGCAATTGAACCTATTTTGAAAGAGTTATGGGTTATTAAAGTTTCCAAAGAATTTAGCTTTTTTAAAAATGCCAATTTTTATAATTTTTTCACCTATTAGGCCATATTTTATAAAATATTGATTCAGTAAAGTGATTTATATATATTGAGATGCCAGAAAATTACTTTCCAAATTAAGTTGCAATTGAACCTATTTTGAAAGAGTTATGGGTTATTAAAGTTTCCAAAGAATTTAGCTTTTTTAAAAATGCCAATTTTTATAATTTTTTCACATTTTTGGCCATATTTTCTAAAATATTGATTCAAATCGACTTCGGTAAAGTGATTTATATATATTCAGATGCCAGAAATGTACCTTTACAAATAAAATTGCAATTCAACCTTTTTTGAAAGAGTTATGGGTTATTAAAGTTTCCAAAGAATTTAGCTTTTTTAAAAATGCCAATTTTTTTTAATTTTTTTCACATTTTTGGCCATATTTTCTAAAATATTGATTCAAATCGACTTCGGTAAAGTGATTTTTATATATTGAGATGCCAGAAAATAACTTTCTAAATAAAGTTGCAATTGAAGCTATTTTTAAAGAGTTATGGGTTATTAAAGTTTCCAAAGAATTTTGCTTTTTTAAAAATGCCAATTTTTTTAATTTTTTCACCTTTAAGGCCATATTTTCTAAAATATTGACTCAAATCGACTTCGGTAGGGTGATTTATATATATTCAGATGCCAGAAATGTACTTTTACAAATAAAGTTGCAATTGAAGCTTTTTTGAAAGAGTTATGGGTTGTTAAAGTTTCCAAAGAATTTTGCTTTTTTAAAAATGCCAATTTTTTTTGAATTTTTCGCATTTTTGGCCATATTTTCTAAAATATTGATTCAAATCTACTTCGGTAGAGTGATTTATATATATTCAGATGCTAGCAATTTACTTTCAAAATTAAGTTGCAGTTGAACCTTTTTAAAAAGAGTTTTGGCTTATTAAAGTTTCCAAAGAATTTTTCTTTTTTAAAAAGTTGAACTTTTTTGCAAGAGTTATGGGTTATTAAAGTTTCCAAAGAATTTAGCTTTTTTAAAATTGCCAATTTTTTTTATTTTTTCACCTTTTAGGCCATATTTTCTAAAATATTGATTCAAATCGACTTCGGTGATTTATATATTTATATATATTCCGATGCCAGAAATGTATTTTTATAAATAAAGTTGCAGTTGAACCTTTTTTGAAAGAGTTATGGGTTATTAAAGTTTCCAAAGAATTTTGCTTTTTTAAGAAGGCCAATTTTTTTAAATTTTTCACCATTTTGGCCATATTTTCTAAAATATTGATTCAAATCGACTTCGGTAAAGTGATTTATATATATTCAGATGCCAGAAATGTACTTTTCAATATAAGTTGCAGTTGAACTTTTTTGCAAGAGTTATGGGTTATTAAAGTTTCCAAAGAATTTTGCTTTTTTAAAAAGGCCAATTTTTATAATTTTTTCACCTTTTTGCCCATATTTTCTAAAATATTGATTCAAATCGACTTCGGTAAAGTGATTTATATATATATTCCGATGCCAGAAATGTATTTTTATAAATAAAGTTGCTGTTGAACCTTTATTGAAAGAGTTATGGGTTATTAAAGTTTCCAAAGAATTTTGCTTTTTTAAAAAGGCCAATTTTTTTAAATTTTTCACCATTTTGGCCATATTTTCTAAAATATTGATTCAAATCGACTTCGGTAAAATGATTTACATATATTCAGATGCCAGAAATGTACTTTTACAAATTAAGTTGCAGTTGAACTTTTTTGCAAGAGTCATGGGTTATTAAAGTTTCCAAAGAATTTTGCTTTTATAAAAATGCCAATTTTTTTAATTTTTTCACCTTTTTGGCCATATTTTCTAAAATATTGATTCAAATCGACTTCGGTAAAGTGATTTATATATATTCAGATTCCCGAAATGTACTTTTTTGAAAGAGTTATGGGTTATTAAAATTTCCAAAGAATTTTGCTTTTATAAAAATGCCAATTTTTTTAATTTTTTTCACCTTTTGGCCATATTTTCTAAAATATTGATTCAAATCGACTTCGGTAAAGTGATTTATATATATTCAGATTCCCGAAATGTACTTTTAAAAATAAAGTTGCAATTAAGCCTTTATTGAAAGAGTTATGGGTTATTAAAGTTTCCAAAGAATGTTGCATTTTTAAAAAGGCCAATTTTTTTAAATTTTTCACCATTTTGGCCATATTTTCTAAAATATTGATTCAAATCGACTTCGGTAAAATGATTTATATATATTCAGATGCCAGCAATTTACTTTACAAATTAAGTTGCAGTTGAACTTTTTGCAAGAGTCATGGGTTATTAAAGTTTCCAAAGAATTTTGCTTTTTAAAAAAGGCCAATTTTTATCATTTTTTCACCATTTTGGCAATATTTGCTAAGATTTTGATTCAAATCGACTTCGGTAAAGTGATTTATATATATTGAGATGGCAGAAATTTACTTTTCAAATTAAGTTGCAGTTGAACCTTTTTTGAAAGAGTTATGGGTTATTAAAGTTTCCAAAGAATTTTGCTTTTTTAAAAATGCCAATTTTTTTAATTTTTTCACCTTTTTGGCCATATTTTCTAAAATATTGATTCAAATCTACTTCAGTAAAGTGATTTATATACATTGAGATGCCAGAAATTTACTTTCCAAATTATGTTGCAGTTGAACATTTTTGAAAGAGTTATGGGTTATTAAAGTTTCCAAAGAATTTTGCTCTTTTAAAAATGCCAATTTTTTTAATTTTTTCACCTTTTAGGCCATATTTTCTAAAATATTGATTCAAATCGACTTCGGTAAAGTGATTTATATATATTCAGATGCCAGAAATGTACTTTCCAAATAAAGTTGCAGTTGAACCTTTTTTGAAAGAGTTATGGGTTATTAAAATTTGCAAAGAATTTTGCTTTTTTAAAAAGGCCAATTTTTATAATTTTTTCACCTTTTAGGCCATATTTTCTAAAATATTGATTCAAATCGACTTCAATAAAGTGATTTATATATATTCAGATGCCAGAAATGTACTTTTATAAATAAAGTTGCAATTGAACCTATTTTGAAAGAGTTATGGGTTATTAAAGTTTCCAAAGAATTTTGCTTATTTAAAAATGCAAATTTTTTTAATTTTTTCACCTTCAAGGCCATATTTTCTAAAATATTGATTCAAATCGACTTCGGTAGGGTGATTTATATATATTGAGATGCCAGAAATTTACTTTTTCAAATAAAGTTGCAATTGAACCTTTTTTGAAATGTGATTTATATATATTCAGATGCCAGAAATGTACTTTTTCAAATAAAGTTGCAATTGAACCTTTTTCGAAAGAGTTATGGGTTATTAAAGTTTTCAAAGATTTTAGCTTTTTTAAAAATGCCAATTTTTATAAAGTTGCATTTGACCCTTTTTTGAAAGAGTTATGGGTTATTAAAGTTTCCAAAGAATTTAGCTTTTTAAAAATGCCAATTTTTATTATTTTTTCTCCTTTTAGGCCTTATTTTCTAAAATATTGATTCAAATCGACTTCGGTAAAATGATTTATATATATTCAGATGCCAGCAATTTACTCTCCAAATTAAGTTGCAGTTGAACTTTTTTGCAAGAGTTATGGGTTATTAAAGTTTCCAAAGAATTTTGCTTTTTTAAAAAGGCCAATTTTTATAATTTTTTCACCTTTTTGGCCATATTTTCTAAAATATTGATTCAAATCGACTTCGGTAAAGTGATTTATATATATTCCGATGCCAGAAATGTATTTTTATAAATAAAGTTGCTGTTGAACCTTTATTGAAAGAGTTATGGGTTATTAAAGTTTCCAAAGAATTTTGCTTTTTTAAAAAGGCCAATTTTTTTAAATTTTTCACCATTTTGGCCATATTTACTAAAATAATGATTCAAATCGACTTCGGTAAAATGATTTATATATATTCAGATGCCAGAAATGTACTTTTATAAATAAAGTTGCAATTGAACCTATTTTGAAAGAGTTATGGGTGATTAAATTTTCCAAAGAATTTTGCTTTTTAAAAATGCCAATTTTTTTAATTTTTTTACCTTATTGGCCATATTTTCTAAAATATTAATTCAAATCGACTTCGGTAAAGTGACATATATATTCAGATGCCAGAAATGTACTTTCCAAAATAAGTTGCAATTAAACATTTTTTGAAATAGTTATGGGTTATTAAAGTTTCCAAAGAATTTAGCTTTTTTAAAAATGCCAATTTTTATAATTTTTTCACCTTTTAAGTCATATTTTCTAAAATATTGATTCAAATCGACTTCGGTAAAGTGACATATATATTCAGATGCCAGAAATGTACTTTCCAAATTAAGTTGCAATTAAACATTTTTTGAAATAGTTATGGGTTATTAAAGTTTCCAAAGAATTTTGTTTTTTTAAAAACGCCAATTTTTTTAATTTTTTCACCTGTTTGGCCATATTTTCTAAAATATTGATTCAAATCCACTTCGGTAAAGTGATTTATATATATTGAGATGCCAGAAATGTACTTTCCAAATTAAGTTGCAGTTGAACCTTTTTTGAAAGAGTTAAGTTGCAGTTGAACATTTTTTGAAAGAGTTATGGGTGATTAAATTTTCCAAAGAATTTTGCTTTTTAAAAATGCCAATTTTTATAATTTTTTCACCTTTTAGGCCATATTTTCTAAAATATTGATTCAAATCGACTTCGGTAGAGTGATTTATATATATTGAGATGCCAGAATTTTACTTTTCAAATTAAGTTTTATTAATTTTTTCACCTTATTGGCCATATTTTTTAAAATATTAATTCAAATCGACTTCGGTAAAGTTATTTATATATATTCAGATGCCAGAAATGTACTTTTACAAATAAAGTTGCAATTGAACATTTTTTGAAAGAGTTATGGTTTATTAAAATTTCCAAAGAATTTTGTTTTTTTAAAAACGCCAATTTTTTTAATTTTTTCACCTGTTTGGCCATATTTTCTAAAATATTGATTCAAATCGACTTCGGTAAAGTGATTTATATATATTGAGATGCCAGAAATGTACCTTCCAAATTAAGTTGCAGTTGAACCTTTTTTGAAAGAGTTATGGGTTATTAAAGTTTCCAAAGAATTTAGCTTTTTTAAAAATCCCAATTTTTATAATTTTTTCACCTTTTAGGCCATATTTTCGAAAATATTGATTCAAATCGACTTCAATAAAGTTATTTATATATATTCAGATGCCAGAAAAGTACTTTTAGAAATAAAGTTGCAATTGAACATTTTTTGAAAGAGTTATGGGTTATTAAAGTTTCCAAAGAGTTTTGCTTATTTAAAAATGCCAATTTTTATAATTTTTCCACCTTTTAGGCCATATTTTCTAAAATATTGATTCAAATCGACTTCGGTAGGGTGATTTATATATACTCAGATGCCAGAAATGTACTTTCCAAATTAAGTTGCAGTTGAACCTTTTTTGAAAGAAATATGGGTTATTAAAGATTCCAAAGAATTTTGCTTTTTTAAAAATGCCAATTTTTATAATTTTTTCACCTTTTAGGCCATATTTTCTTAAATATTGATTCCAATCGACTTCGGAAGAGTGATTTATATAATTTTACTTTTCAAATTAAGTTGCAGTTGAACCTTTTTTGAAAAAGTTATGGGTTATTAAATTTTCCAAAGATTTTTGCATTTTTACAAATGCCAATTTTTTTTAATTTTTTCACCTTTTTGGCCATATTTTCTAAAATATTGATTCAAATCGACTTCGGTATAGTGATTTATATATATTCAGATGCCAGAAATGTACTTTTACAAATAAAGTTGCAATTGAACCTATTTTGAAAGAGTTATGGGTTATTAAAGTTTCCAAAGATTTTTGCTGTTTTACAAATGCCAATTTTTATAATTTTATCACCTTTTTGGCCATATATTCTAAAATATTGATTCAAATCGACTTCGGTAAAGTGATTTATATATATTCAGATGCCAGAAATGTATTTTTTCAAAAAAAGTTGAATATGATCATATTTTGAAAGAGTTGTGGGTTATTTAAGTTTCCAAAGAATTTAGCTTTTTTAAAAACGCCAATTTTTTTAATTTTTTCACCTGTTTGGCCATATTTTCTAAAATATTGATTCGAATCGACTTCGGTAAAGTGATTTATATATATTCAGATGCCAGAAATTTACTTTCTAAATTAAGTTGCAATTGAACCTTTTTTGAAAGAGTTATGGGTTATTAAAGATTCCAAAGAATTTTGCTTTTTTAAAAATGCCAATTTTTATAATTTTTTTCACCTTTTGGGGCCATATTTTTAAAATATTGATTCAAATCGACTTCGGTAGAGCGATTTATATATATTGAGATGCCAGAATTTTACTTTTCAAATTAAGTTGCAGTTGAACATTTTTGAAAGAGTTATGGGTGATTAAATTTTCCAAAGAATTTTGCTTTTTAAAAATGCCAATTTTTATAATTTTTTCACCTTTTAGGCCATTTTTCTAAAATATTGATTCAAATCGACTTCGGTAGAGTGATTTATATATATTGAGATGCCAGAATTTTACTTTTCAAATTAAGTTTTTTTAATTTTTTCACCTTATTGGCCATATTTTTTAAAATATTAATTCAAATCGACTTCAATAAAGTTATTTATATATATTCAGATGCCAGGAATGTACTTTTACAAATAAAGTTGCAATTGAACATTTTTTGAAACAGTTGCAATTGAACATTTTTTGAAACAGTTATGGGTTATTAAAGTTTCCAAAGAATTTAGCTTTTTAAAAATGCCAATTTTTATAATTTTTTCACCTTTTAGGATTTATATATATGAGATGCCAGAATTTTACTTTTCAAATTAAGTTGCAGTTGAACATTTTTTAAAAGAGTTATGGGTGATTAAATTTTCCAAAGAATTTTGCTTTTTAAAAATGCCAATTTTTATAATTTTTTCACCTTTTAGGCCATATTTTCTAAAATATTGATTCAAATCGACTTCGGTAGAGTGATTTATGTATATTGAGATGCCAGAATTTTACTTTTCAAATTAAGTTTTTTTAATTTTTTCACCTTATTGGCCATATTTTTTAAAATATTAATTCAAATCGACTTCAATAAAGTTATTTATATATATTCAGATGCCAGGAATGTACTTTTACAAATAAAGTTGCAATTGAACATTTTTTGAAAGAGTTATGGGTTATTAAAGTTTCCAAAGAGTTTTGCTTATTTAAAAATGCCAATTTTTATAATTTTTCCACCTTTTAGGCCATATTTTCTAAAATATTGATTCAAATCGACTTCGGTAGGGTGATTTATATATACTCAGATGCCAGAAATGTACTTTCCAAATTAAGTTGCAGTTGAACCTTTTTTGAAAGAAATATGGGTTATTAAAGATTCCAAAGAATTTTGCTTTTTTAAAAATGCCAATTTTTATAATTTTTTCACCTTTTAGGCCATATTTTCTTAAATATTGATTCCAATCGACTTCGGAAGAGTGATTTATATAATTTTACTTTTCAAATTAAGTTGCAGTTGAACCTTTTTTGAAAAAGTTATGGGTTGTTAAATTTTCCAAAGATTTTTGCATTTTTTACAAATGCCAATTTTTTTTTAATTTTTTCACCTTTTTGGCCATATTTTCTAAAATATTGATTCAAATCGACTTCGGTATAGTGATTTATATATATTCAGATGCCAGAAATGTACTTTTACAAATAAAGTTGCAATTGAACCTATTTTGAAAGAGTTATGGGTTATTAAAGTTTCCAAAGATTTTTGCTGTTTTACAAATGCCAATTTTTATAATTTTATCACCTTTTTGGCCATATATTCTAAAATATTGATTCAAATCGACTTCGGTAAAGTGATTTATATATATTCAGATGCCAGAAATGTATTTTTTCAAAAAAAGTTGAATATGATCATATTTTGAAAGAGTTGTGGGTTATTTAAGTTTCCAAAGAATTTAGCTTTTTTAAAAACGCCAATTTTTTTTAATTTTTTCACCTGTTTGGCCATATTTTCTAAAATATTGATTCGAATCGACTTCGGTAAAGTGATTTATATATATTCAGATGCCAGAAATTTACTTTCTAAATTAAGTTGCAATTGAACCTTTTTTGAAAGAGTTATGGGTTATTAAAGATTCCAAAGAATTTTGCTTTTTTAAAAATGCCAATTTTTATAATTTTTTCACCTTTGGGGCCATATTTTTTAAAATATTGATTCAAATCGACTTCGGTAGAGTGATTTATATATATTGAGATGCCAGAATTTTACTTTTCAAATTAAGTTGCAGTTGAACATTTTTTAAAAGAGTTATGGGTGATTAAATTTTCCAAAGAATTTTGCTTTTTAAAAATGCCAATTTTTATAATTTTTTCACCTTTTAGGCCATTTTTTCTAAAATATTGATTCAAATCGACTTCGGTAGAGTGATTTATATATATTGAGATGCCAGAATTTTACTTTTCAAATTAAGTTTTTTAATTTTTTCACCTTATTGGCCATATTTTTTAAAATATTAATTCAAATCGACTTCAATAAAGTTATTTATATATATTCAGATGCCAGGAATGTACTTTTTACAAATAAAGTTGCAATTGAACATTTTTGAAACAGTTGCAATTGAACATTTTTTGAAACAGTTATGGGTTATTAAAGTTTCCAAAGAATTTAGCTTTTTTAAAAATGCCAATTTTTATAATTTTTTCACCTTTTAGGTGAGATGCCAGAATTTTACTTTTCAAATTAAGTTGCAGTTGAACATTTTTTAAAAGAGTTATGGGTGATTAAATTTTCCAAAGAATTTTGCTTTTTAAAAATGCCAATTTTTATAATTTTTTCACCTTTTAGGCCATATTTTCTAAAATATTGATTCAAATCGACTTCGGTAGAGTGATTTATATATATTGAGATGCCAGAATTTTACTTTTCAAATTAAGTTTTTTTAATTTTTTACCCCTTATTGGCCATATTTTTAAAATATTAATTCAAATCGACTTCAATAAAGTTATTTATATATATTCAGATGCCAGGAATGTACTTTTACAAATAAAGTTGCAATTGAACATTTTTTGAAACAGTTGCAATTGAACATTTTTTGAAACAGTTATGGGTTATTAAAGTTTCCAAAGAATTTAGCTTTTTTAAAAATGCCAATTTTTATAATTTTTTCACCTTTTAGGTGAGATGCCAGAATTTTACTTTTCAAATTAAGTTGCAGTTGAACATTTTTTAAAAGAGTTATGGGTGATTAAATTTTCCAAAGAATTTTGCTTTTTAAAAATGCCAATTTTTATAATTTTTTCACCTTTTAGGCCATATTTTCTAAAATATTGATTCAAATCGACTTCGGTAGAGTGATTTATATATATTGAGATGCCAGAATTTTACTTTTCAAATTAAGTTTTTTTAATTTTTTCACCTTATTGGCCATATTTTTTAAAATATTAATTCAAATCGACTTCAATAAAGTTATTTATATATATTCAGATGCCAGGAATGTACTTTTACAAATAAAGTTGCAATTGAACATTTTTTGAAACAGTTGCAATTGAACATTTTTTGAAACAGTTATGGGTTATTAAAGTTTCCAAAGAATTTAGCTTTTTTAAAAATGCCAATTTTTATAATTTTTTCACCTTTTAGGTGAGATGCCAGAATTTTACTTTTCAAATTAAGTTGCAGTTGAACATTTTTTAAAAGAGTTATGGGTGATTAAATTTTCCAAAGAATTTAGCTTTTTCAAAAATGCCAATTTTTATAATTTTTTCACCTTTTAGGTGAGATGCCGGAAATTCACATTCCAAATTAAGTTGCAGTTGAACCTTTTTTGAAAGAGTTATGGGTTATTAAAGTTTCCAAAGAATTTTGGTTTTTTAAAAAGGCCAATTTTTATCATTTTTTCACCTTTTTGGCCATATTTTCTAAAATATTGATTCAAATCGACTTCGGTACAGTGACTTATATATATTCAGATGCCAGAAATGTACTTTCCAAATTAAGTTGCAGTTGAACCTTTTTTGAAAGAGTTATGGGTTATTAAAGTTCCCAAAGAATTTTGTTTTTTTAAAAACGCCAATTTTTTTAATTTTTTCACCTGTTTGGCCATATTTTCTAAAGTATTGATTCAAATCGACTTCGGTAAAGTGATTTATATATATTCAGATGCCAGAAATGTACTTTTACAAATAAAGTTGCAGTTGAACCTTTTTTGAAAGAGTTATGGGTTATTAAACTTTCCAAAGAATTTAGCTTTTTTAAAAATCCCAATTTTTATAATTTTTTCACCTCTTAGGCCATATTTTCGAAAATATTGATTCAAATCGACTTCAATAAAGTGATTTATATATATTCAGATGCCAGAAATGTACTTTTATAAAAAAGTTGCAATTGAACATTTTTTGAAAGAGTTATGGGTTATTAAAGTTTCCAAAGAATTTTGCTTTTTTAAAAATGCCAATTTTTATAATTTTTCCACCTTTTAGGCCATATTTTCTAAAATATTGATTCAAATCGACTTCGGTAGGGTGATTTATATATACTCAGATGCCAGAAATGTACTTTCCAAATTAAGTTGCAGTTGAACCTTTTTTGAAAGAGTTATGGGTTATTAAAGATTCCAAAGAATTTTGCTGTTTTACAAATGCCAATTTTTATAATTTTATCACCTTTTTGGCCATATATTCTAAAATATTGATTCAAATCGACTTCGGTAAAGTGATTTATATATATTCAGATGCCAGAAATGTATTTTTTCAAAAAAAGTTGAATATGATCATATTTTGAAAGAGTTGTGGGTTATTTAAGTTTCCAAAGAATTTAGCTTTTTTAAAAACGCCAATTTTTTTTAATTTTTTCACCTGTTTGGCCATATTTTCTAAAATATTGATTCAAATCGACTTCGGTAAAGTGATTTATATATATTCAGATGCCAGAAATTTACTTTCTAAATTAAGTTGCAATTGAACCTTTTTTGAAAGAGTTATGGGTTATTAAAGATTCCAAAGAATTTTGCTTTTTTAAAAATGCCAATTTTTATAATTTTTTCACCTTTGGGGCCATATTTTTTAAAATATTGATTCAAATCGACTTCGGTAGAGCGATTTATATATATTGAGATGCCAGAATTTTACTTTTCAAATTAAGTTGCAGTTGAACATTTTTTAAAAGAGTTATGGGTGATTAAATTTTCCAAAGAATTTTGCTTTTTAAAAATGCCAATTTTTATAATTTTTTCACCTTTAAGCCATTTTTTCTAAAATATTGATTCAAATCGACTTCGGTAGAGTGATTTATATATATTGAGATGCCAGAATTTTACTTTTCAAATTAAGTTTTTTTAATTTTTTCACCTTATTGGCCATATTTTTTAAAATATTAATTCAAATCGACTTCAATAAAGTTATTTATATATATTCAGATGCCAGGAATGTACTTTTACAAATAAAGTTGCAATTGAACATTTTTTGAAACAGTTGCAATTGAACATTTTTTGAAACAGTTATGGGTTATTAAAGTTTCCAAAGAATTTAGCTTTTTTAAAAATGCCAATTTTTATAATTTTTTCACCTTTTAGGTGAGATGCCAGAATTTTACTTTTCAAATTAAGTTGCAGTTGAACATTTTTTAAAAGAGTTATGGGTGATTAAATTTTCCAAAGAATTTTGCTTTTTAAAAATGCCAATTTTTATAATTTTTTCACCTTTTAGGCCATATTTTCTAAAATATTGATTCAAATCGACTTCGGTAGAGTGATTTATATATATTGAGATGCCAGAATTTTACTTTTCAAATTAAGTTTTTTTAATTTTTTCACCTTATTGGCCATATTTTTTAAAATATTAATTCAAATCGACTTCAATAAAGTTATTTATATATATTCAGATGCCAGGAATGTACTTTTACAAATAAAGTTGCAATTGAACATTTTTTGAAACAGTTGCAATTGAACATTTTTTGAAACAGTTATGGGTTATTAAAGTTTCCAAAGAATTTAGCTTTTTTAAAAATGCCAATTTTTATAATTTTTTCACCTTTTAGGCCATATTTTCTAAAATATTGATTCAAATCGACTTCGGTAAAGTGATTTATATATATTAAGATGCCAGAAATGTATTTTTCAAATTAAGTTGCAATATGATCCTATTTTGAAAGAGTTGTGGGTTATTTAAGTTTCCAAAGAATTTAGCTTTTTTAAAAACGCCAATTTTTTTTAATTTTTTCACCTGTTTGGCCATATTTTCTAAAATATTGATTCGAATCGACTTCGGTAAAGTGATTTATATATATTCAGATGCCAGAAATGTACTTTCTAAATTAAGTTGCAATTGAACCTTTTTTGAAAGAGTTATGGGTTATTAAAGTTTCCAAAGAATTTTGCTTTTTTAAAAATGCCAATTTTTATAATTTTTTCACCTTTTGGGCCATATTTTTTAAAATATTGATTCAAATCGACTTCGGTAGAAGTGATTTATATATATTGAGATGCCAGAATTTTACTTTTCAAATTAAGTTGCAGTTGAACATTTTTTAAAAGAGTTATGGGTGATTAAATTTTCCAAAGAATTTTGCTTTTTAAAAATGCCAATTTTTATAATTTTTTTAACCTTTTAGGCCATATTTTCTAAAATATTGATTCAAATCGATTTCGGTAGAGTGATTTATATATATTGAGATGCCAGAATTTTACTTTTCAAATTAAGTTTTTTTAATTTTTTCACCTTATTGGCCATATTTTTTAAAATATTAATTCAAATCGACTTCAATAAAGTTATTTATATATATTCAGATGCCAGGAATGTACTTTTACAAATAAAGTTGCAATTGAACATTTTTTGAAACAGTTGCAATTGAACATTTTTTGAAACAGTTATGGGTTATTAAAGTTTCCAAAGAATTTAGCTTTTTAAAAATGCCAATTTTTTTAATTTTTTCACCTTTTAGGCCATATTTTCTAAAATATTGATTCAAATCGACTTCGGTACAGTGACTTATATATATTCAGATGCCAGAAATGTACTTTCCAAATTAAGTTGCAGTTGAACCTTTTTTGAAAGAGTTATGGGTTATTAAAGTTCCCAAAGAATTTTGTTTTTTTAAAAACGCCAATTTTTTTAATTTTTTCACCTGTTTGGCCATATTTTCTAAAATATTGATTCAAATCGACTTCGGTAAAGTGATTTATATATATTCAGATGCCAGAAATGTACTTTTACAAATAAAGTTGCAATTGAACCTTTTTTGAAAGAGTTATGGGTTATTAAAGTTTCCAAAGAATTTTGCTTTTTTAAAAATGCCAATTTTTATAATTTTTTCACCTTTTAGGCCATATTTTCGAAAATATTGATTCAAATCGACTTCAATAAAGTGATTTATATATATTCAGATGCCAGAAATGTACTTTTATAAATAAAGTTGCAATTGAACATTTTTTGAAAGAGTTATGGGTTATTAAAGTTTCCAAAGAATTTTGCTTTTTTAAAAATGCCAATTTTTATAATTTTTCCACCTTTTAGGCCATATTTTCTAAAATATTGATTCAAATCGACTTCGGTAGGGTGATTTATATATACTCAGATGCCAGAAATGTACTTTCCAAATTAAGTTGCAGTTGAACCTTTTTTGAAAGAGTTATGGGTTATTAAAGATTCCAAAGAATTTTGCTTTTTTAATAATGCCAATTTTTATAATTTTTTCACCTTTTAGGCCATATTTTCTAAAATATTGATTCAAATCGACTTCGGAAGAGTGATTTATATAATTTTACTTTTCAAATTAAGTTGCACTTGAACCTTTTTTGAAAAAGTTATTGGTTATTAAAGTTTCCAAAGACTTTTGCTTTTTTACAAATGCCAATTTTTATAATTTTATCACCTTTTTGGCCATATTTTCTAAAATATTGATTCAAATCGTCTTCGGTAAAGTGATTTATATATATTCAGATGCCAGAAATGTATTTTTTCAAATAAAGTTGAATATGATCATATTTTGAAAGAGTTATGGGTTATTAAAGTTTCCAAAGAATTTAGCTTTTTTAAAAACGCCAATTTTTTTAATTTTTTCACCTGTTTGGCCATATTTTCTAAAATATTGATTCAAATCGACTTCGGTAAAGTGATTTATATATATTCAGATGGTAGAAATTTACTTTCTAAATTAAGTTGCAATTGAACCTTTTTTGAAAGAGTTATGGGTTATTAAAGATTCCAATGAATTTTGCTTTTTTAAAAATGCCAATTTTTATAATTTTTTCACCTTTTAGGCCATATTTTCTAAAATATTGATTCAAATCGACTTCGGTAGGGTGATTTATATATATTGAGATGCCAGAATTTTACTTTTCAAATTAAGTTGCAGTTGAACATTTTTTGAAAGAGTTCTGGGTGATTAAATTTTCCAAAGAATTTTGCTTTTTAAAAATGCCAATTTTTATAATTTTTTCACCTTTTAGGCCATGTTTTCTAAAATATTGATTCAAATCGACTTCGGTAGAGTGATTTATATATATTGAGATGACAGAATTTTACTTTTCAAATTAAGTTTTTTTATTTTTTTCACCTTATTGGCCATATTTTTTAAAATATTAATTCAAATCGACTTCGGTAAAGTGATTTGTATATATTCAGATGACAGAAATGTATTTTTTCAAATAAAGTTGAAATTGATCATATTTTGAAAGAGTTATGGGTTATTAAAGTTTCCAAAGAATTTAGCTTTTTTAAAAACGCCAATTTTTTTAATTTTTTCACCTGTTTGGCCATATTTTCTAAAATATTGATTCGAATCGACTTCGGTAAAGTGATTTATATATATTCAGATGCCAGAAATTTACTTTCTAAATTAAGTTGCAATTGAACCTTTTTTGAAAGAGTTATGGGTTATTAAAGATTCCAAAGAATTTTGCTTTTTTAAAAATGCCAATTTTTATAATTTTTTCACCTTTTAGTCCATATTTTCTAAAATATTGATTCAAATCGACTTCGGTAGAGTGATTTATATATATTGAGATGCCAGAATTTTACTTTTCAAATTAAGTTGCAGTTGAACATTTTTTGAAAGAGTTATGGGTTATTAAATTTTCCAAAGAATTTTGCTTTTCAAAAATGCCAATTTTTTTAATGTTTTCACCTTTTTGGCCATATTTTCTAAAATATTGATTCAAATCGACTTCCGTAAAGGGATTTATATATATTTATATGCCAGAAATGTATTTTCCAAATGAAGTTGCAGTTGAACCTTTTTTGAAAGAGTTATGGGTTATTAAATTTTCCAAAGAATTTTGCTTTTTAAAAATGCCAATTTTTTTAATTTTTTCACCTTTTTGGCCATATTTTCTAAAATATTGATTCAAATCGATTTCGGTAAAGTGATTTAAATATATTCAGATGCCAGAAAATTACTTTTAGAAATAAAGTTGCAGTTGAACCTATTTTGAAAGAGTTATGGGTTATTAAAGTTTCCAAAGAATTTTGCTTTTTTAAAAATGCAAATTTTTTTATATTTTTCACCTTTTAGGCCATATTTTCTAAAATATTGATTCAAATCGACTTCGGTAGGGTGATTTATATATATTCAGATGCCAGAAATTTACTTTCCAAATTAAGTTGCAGTTGAACCTATTTTGAAAGAGTTATGGGTTATTAAAGTTCCCAAAGAATTTTGTTTTTTTAAAAACGCCAATTTTTTTAATTTTTTCACCTGTTTGGCCATATTTTCTAAAATATTGATTCAAATCGACTTCGGTAAAGTGATTTATATATATTCAGATGCCAGAAATGTACTTTTACAAATAAAGTTGCAATTGAACCTTTTTTGAAAGAGTTATGGGTTATTAAAGTTTCCAAAGAATTTTGCTTTTTTAAAAATGCCAATTTTTATAATTTTTTCACCTTTTAGGCCATATTTTCGAAAATATTGATTCAAATCGACTTCAATAAAGTGATTTATATATATTCAGATGCCAGAAATGTACTTTTATAAATAAAGTTGCAATTGAACATTTTTTGAAAGAGTTATGGGTTATTAAAGTTTCCAAAGAATTTTGCTTTTTAAAAATGCCAATTTTTATAATTTTTTCACCTTTTAGGCCATATTTTCTAAAATATTGATTCAAATCGACTTCGGTAGGGTGATTTATATATACTCAGATGCCAGAAATGTACTTTCCAAATTAAGTTGCAGTTGAACCTTTTTTGAAAGAGTTATGGGTTATTAAAGATTCCAAAGAATTTTGCTTTTTTAATAATGCCAATTTTTATAATTTTTTCACCTTTTAGGCCATATTTTCTAAAATATTGATTCAAATCGACTTCGGAAGAGTGATTTATATAATTTTACTTTTCAAATTAAGTTGCACTTGAACCTTTTTTGAAAAAGTTATGGGTTATTAAAGTTTCCAAAGACTTTTGCTTTTTACAAATGCCAATTTTTATAATTTTATCACCTTTTTGGCCATATTTTCTAAAATATTGATTCAAATCGTCTTCGGTAAAGTGATTTATATATATTCAGATGCCAGAAATGTATTTTTTAAATAATGTTGAATATGATCATATTTTGAAAGAGTTATGGGTTATTAAAGTTTCCAAAGAATTTAGCTTTTTTAAAAACGCCAATTTTTTTATTTTTTCACCTGTTTGGCCATATTTTCTAAAATATTGATTCAAATCGACTTCGGTAAAGTGATTTATATATATTCAGATGGTAGAAATTTTCTAAATTAAGTTGCAATTGAACCTTTTTTGAAAGAGTTATGGGTTATTAAAGATTCCAATGAATTTTGCTTTTTTAAAAATGCCAATTTTTATAATTTTTTCACCTTTTAGGCCATATTTTCTAAAATATTGATTCAAATCGACTTCGGTAGGGTGATTTATATATATTGAGATGCCAGAATTTTACTTTTCAAATTAAGTTGCAGTTGAACATTTTTTGAAAGAGTTCTGGGTGATTAAATTTTCCAAAGAATTTTGCTTTTTAAAAATGCCAATTTTTATAATTTTTTCACCTTTTAGGCCATGTTTTCTAAAATATTGATTCAAATCGACTTCGGTAGAGTGATTTATATATATTGAGATGACAGAATTTTACTTTTCAAATTAAGTTTTTTTATTTTTTCACCTTATTGGCCATATTTTTAAAATATTAATTCAAATCGACTTCGGTAAAGTGATTTGTATATATTCAGATGACAGAAATGTATTTTTTCAAATAAAGTTGAAATTGATCATATTTTGAAAGAGTTATGGGTTATTAAAGTTTCCAAAGAATTTAGCTTTTTTAAAAACGCCAATTTTTTTAATTTTTTCACCTGTTTGGCCATATTTTCTAAAATATTGATTCGAATCGACTTCGGTAAAGTGATTTATATATATTCAGATGCCAGAAATTTACTTTCTAAATTAAGTTGCAATTGAACCTTTTTTGAAAGAGTTATTGGTTATTAAAGATTCCAAAGAATTTTGCTTTTTTAAAAATGCCAATTTTTATAATTTTTTCACCTTTTAGTCCATATTTTCTAAAATATTGATTCAAATCGACTTCGGTAGAGTGATTTATATATATTGAGATGCCAGAATTTTACTTTTCAAATTAAGTTGCAGTTGAACATTTTTTGAAAGAGTTATGGGTTATTAAATTTTCCAAAGAATTTTGCTTTTCAAAAATGCCAATTTTTTTAATGTTTTCACCTTTTTGGCCATATTTTCTAAAATATTGATTCAAATCGACTTCCGAAAAGTGATTTATATATATTTATATGCCAGAAATGTATTTTCCAAATTAAGTTGCAGTTGAACCTTTTTGAAAGAGTTATGGGTTATTAAATTTTCCAAAGAATTTTGCTTTTTAAAAATGCCAATTTTTTTAATTTTTTCACCTTTTTGGCCATATTTTCTAAAATATTGATTCAAATCGATTTCGGTAAAGTGATTTAAATATATTCAGATGCCAGAAAATTACTTTTAGAAATAAAGTTGCAGTTGAACCTATTTTGAAAGAGTTATGGGTTATTAAAGTTTCCAAAGAATTTTGCTTTTTAAAAATGCAAATTTTTTTATTTTTTCACCTTTTAGGCCATATTTTCTAAAATATTGATTCAAATCGACTTCGGTAGGGTGATTTATATATATTCAGATGCCAGAAATTTACTTTCCAAATTAAGTTGCAGTTGAACCTATTTTGAAAGAGTTATGGGTTATTAAAGTTTCCAAAGAATTTTGCTTTTTTAAAAATGCCAATTTTTTTAATTTTTTCACCTTTTTGGCCATATTTTCTAAAATATTGATTTAAATCGACTTCGGTAAAGTGATTTATATATATTCAGATGCCAGAAATGTATTTTTATAAATAAAGTTGCAATTAAACCTATTTCGAAAGAGTTATTGGTTATTAAATTTTCCTAAGATTTTTCTTTTTTACAAATGCCAATTTTTTTTAATTTTTTCACCTTTTTGACCATATTTTCTAAAATATTGATTCAAATCGACTTCGGTATAGTGATTTATATATATTCAGATGCCAGAAATGTACTTTTACAAATAAAGTTGCAATTGAACCTTTTTTGAAAGAGTTATGGGTTATTAAAGTTTCCAAAGACTTTTGCTTTTTTACAAATGCCAATTTTTATAATTTTATCACCTTTTTGGCCATATTTTCTAAAATATTGATTCAAATCGTCTTCGGTAAAGTGATTTATATATATTCAGATGCCAGAAATGTATTTTTTCAAATAAAGTTGAATATGATCATATTTTGAAAGAGTTATGGGTTATTGAAGTTTCCAAAGAATTTAGCTTTTTTAAAAACGCCAATTTTTTTAATTTTTTCACCTGTTTGGCCATATTTTCTAAAATATTTATTCAAATCGACTTCGGTAAAGTGATTTATATATATTCAGATGGTAGAAATTTACTTTCTAAATTAAGTTGCAATTGAACCTTTTTTGAAAGAGTTATGGGTTATTAAAGATTCCAATGAATTTTGCTTTTTTAAAAATGCCAATTTTTATAATTTTTTCACCTTTTAGGCCATATTTTCTAAAATATTGATTCAAATCGACTTCGGTAAAGTGATTTATATATATTGAGATGCCAGAATTTTACTTTTCAAATTAAGTTGCAGTTGAACATTTTTTGAAAGAGTTCTGGGTGATTAAATTTTCCAAAGAATTTTGCTTTTTAAAAATGCCAATTTTTTTAATTTTTTCACCTTTTTGGCCATATTTTCTAAAATATTGATTCAAATTGACTTCGGTAGAGTGATTTATATATATTGAGATGCCAGAATTTTACTTTTCAAATTAAGTTTTTTTATTTTTTTCACCTTATTGGCCATATTTTTTAAAATATTAATTCAAATCGACTTTGGTAAAGTGATTTGTATATATTCAGATGACAGAAATGTATTTTTTCAAATAAAGTTGAAATTGATCATATTTTGAAAGAGTTATGGGTTATTAAAGTTTCCAAAGAATTTTGCTTTTTAAAAATGCCAATTTTTTTAATTTTTTCACCTGTTTGGCCATATTTTCTAAAATATTGATTCGAATCGACTTCGGTAAAGTGATTTATATATATTCAGATGCCAGAAATTTACTTTCTAAATTAAGTTGCAATTGAACCTTTTTAGAAAGAGTTATGGGTTATTAAAGATTCCAAAGAATTTTGCTTTTTTAAAAATGCCAATTTTTATAATTTTTTCACCTTTTAGTCCATATTTTCTAAAATATTGATTCAAATCGACTTCGGTAGAGTGATTAATATATATTGAGATGCCAGAATTTTACTTTTCAAATTAAGTTGCAGTTGAACATTTTTTGAAAGAGTTATGGGTTATTAAATTTTCCAAAGAATTTTGCTTTTCAAAAATGCCAATTTTTTTAATGTTTTCACCTTTAGGCCATATTTTCTAAAATATTGATTCAAATCGACTTCGGTAAAGTGATTTATATATATTTATATGCCAGAAATGTATTTTCCAAATGAAGTTGCAGTTGAACCTTTTTTGAAAGAGTTATGGGTTATTAAATTTTCCAAAGAATTTTGCTTTTTAAAAATGCCAATTTTTTTAATTTTTTCACCTTTTTGGCCATATTTTCTAAAATATTGATTCAAATCGATTTCGGTAAAGTGATTTAAATATATTCAGATGCCAGAAAAGTACTTTTAGAAATAAAGTTGCAGTTGAACCTATTTTGAAAGAGTTATGGGTTATTAAAGTTTCCAAAGAATTTTGCTTTTTTAAAAATGCAAATTTTTTTATATTTTTCACCTTTTAGGCCATATTTTCTAAAATATTGATTCAAATCGACTTCGGTAGGGTGATTTATATATATTCAGATGCCAGAAATTTACTTTCCAAATTAAGTTGCAGTTGAACCTTTTTTTGAAAGAGTAATGGGTTATTAAAGTTTCCAAAGAATTTTGCTTTTTTAAAAATGCCAATTTTTTTAATTTTTTCACCTTTTTGGCCATATTTTCTAAAATATTGATTTAAATCGACTTCGGTAAAGTGATTTATATATATTCAGATGCCAGAAATGTATTTTTATAAATAAAGTTGCAATTAAACCTATTTCGAAAGAGTTATGGGTTATTAAAGTTTCCAAAGAATTTAGCTTTTTTAAAAACGCCAATTTTTTTAATTTTTTCACCTGTTTGGCCATATTTTCTAAAATATTTATTCAAATCGACTTCGGTAAAGTGATTTATATATATTCAGATGCCAGAAATGTATTTTTTCAAATAAAGTTGAATATGATCATATTTTGAAAGAGTTATGGGTTATTAAAGTTTCCAAAGACTTTTGCTTTTTTACAAATGCCAATTTTTATAATTTTATCACCTTTTTGGCCATATTTTCTAAAATATTGATTCAAATCGACTTCGGTAAAGTGATTTATATATATTCAGATGCCAGAAATGTATTTTTTCAAATAAAGTTGAATATGATCATATTTTGAAAGAGTTATGGGTTATTGAAGTTTCCAAAGAATTTAGCTTTTTTAAAAACGCCAATTTTTTTAATTTTTTCACCTGTTTGGCCATATTTTCTAAAATATTTATTCAAATCGACTTCGGTAAAGTGATTTATATATATTCAGATGGTAGAAATTTACTTTCTAAATTAAGTTGCAATTGAACCTTTTTTGAAAGAGTTATGGGTTATTAAAGATTCCAATGAATTTTGCTTTTATAAAAATGCCAATTTTTATAATTTTTTCACCTTTTAGGCCATATTTTCTAAAATATTGATTCAAATCGACTTCGGTAAAGTGATTTATATATATTGAGATGCCAGAATTTTACTTTTCAAATTAAGTTGCAGTTGAACATTTTTTGAAAGAGTTCTGGGTGATTAAATTTTCCAAAGAATTTTGCTTTTTAAAAATGCCAATTTTTATAATTTTTTCACCTTTTAGGCCATGTTTTCTAAAATATTGATTCAAATTGACTTCGGTAGAGTGATTTATATATATTGAGATGCCAGAATTTTACTTTTCAAATTAAGTTTTTTTATTATTTTCACCTTATTGGCCATATTTTTTTTAAAATATTAATTCAAATCGACTTTGGTAAAGTGATTTGTATATATTCAGATGACAGAAATGTATTTTTTCAAATAAAGTTGAAATTGATCATATTTTGAAAGAGTTATGGGTTATTAAAGTTTCCAAAGAATTTAGCTTTTTTAAAAACGCCAATTTTTTTAATTTTTTCACCTGTTTGGCCATATTTTCTAAAATATTGATTCGAATCGACTTCGGTAAAGTGATTTATATATATTCAGATGCCAGAAATTTACTTTCTAAATTAAGTTGCAATTGAACCTTTTTAGAAAGAGTTATGGGTTATTAAAGATTCCAAAGAATTTTGCTTTTTAAAAATGCCAATTTTTATAATTTTTTTCACCTTTTAGTCCATATTTTCTAAAATATTGATTCAAATCGACTTCGGTAGAGTGATTAATATATATTGAGATGCCAGAATTTTACTTTTCAAATTAAGTTGCAGTTGAACATTTTTGAAAGAGTTATGGGTTATTAAATTTTCCAAAGAATTTTGCTTTTCAAAAATGCCAATTTTTTTAATGTTTTCACCTTTTAGGCCATATTTTCTAAAATATTGATTCAAATCGACTTCGGTAAAGTGATTTATATATATTTATATGCCAGAAATGTATTTTCCAAATGAAGTTGCAGTTGAACCTTTTTTGAAAGAGTTATGGGTTATTAAATTTTCCAAAGAATTTTGCTTTTTAAAAATGCCAATTTTTTTAATTTTTTCACCTTTTTGGCCATATTTTCTAAAATATTGATTCAAATCGATTTCGGTAAAGTGATTTAAATATATTCAGATGCCAGAAAAGTACTTTTAGAAATAAAGTTGCAGTTGAACCTATTTTGAAAGAGTTATGGGTTATTAAAGTTTCCAAAGAATTTTGCTTTTTTAAAAATGCAAATTTTTTTATATTTTTTCACCTTTTAGGCCATATTTTCTAAAATATTGATTCAAATCGACTTCGGTAGGGTGATTTATATATATTCAGATGCCAGAAATTTACTTTCCAAATTAAGTTGCAGTTGAACCTTTTTTTGAAAGAGTAATGGGTTATTAAAGTTTCCAAAGAATTTTGCTTTTTTAAAAATGCCAATTTTTTTAATTTTTTCACCTTTTGGCCATATTTTCTAAAATATTGATTTAAATCGACTTCGGTAAAGTGATTTATATATATTCAGATGCCAGAAATGTATTTTTATAAATAAAGTTGCAATTAAACCTATTTCGAAAGAGTTATGGGTTATTAAAGTTTCCAAAGAATTTTCCTTTTTTAAAAATGCCAATCTTCATAATTTTTTCACTTTTTTGCCCATATTTTGTAAAATATTGATTCAAATCAACTTCGGTAAAGTCATTTATATATATTGAGATGCCAGAAATTTACTTTCCAAATTAAGTTGCAGTTAAACCTTTTTTGAAAGAGTTATGGGTTATTAAAGTTTCCGAAGAAATTTGCTTTTTTAAAAATGCCAATTTTTTTAATTTTTTCACCTTTCTGGCCATATTTTCTAAAATATTGATTCAAATTGACTTCGATAAAGTGATCTAAATATATTGGGATGCCAGAAATTTTTTTTCCAAATTAAGTTGCAGTTGAACCTTTTTTGAAAGAGTTATGGGTTATTAAATTTTCCAAAGAATTTTGCTTTTTAAAAATGCTAATTTTTTTAAATTATTCACCTTTTAGGTCACTTTTTCAAAAATATTGATTCAAATCGACTTCGGTAGGGTGATTTATATATGTTGAGATGCCAGAAATTTACTTTCCAAATTAAGTTGCAGTTGAACTTTTTTGCAAGAGTTATGGGTTATTAAAGTTTCCAAAGAATTTTCCTTTTTTAAAAATGCCAATTTTTTTAATTTTTTCACCTTTTTGGCCATATTTTCTAAAATATTGATTTAAATCGACTTCGGTAAAGTTATTTATGTATATTCAGATGCCAGAAATGTATTTTTATAAATAAAGTTGCAATTGAACCTATTTCGAAAGAGTTATGGGTTATTAAAGTTTCCAAAGAATTTTGCTTTTTTAAAAATGCCAATTTTTCATAATTTTTTCACTTTTTTGGCCATATTTTCTAAAATATTGATTCAAATCGACTTCGGTAAAGTGATTTATATATATTGAGATGCCAGAAATTTACTTTCCAAATTAAGTTACAGTTAAACCTATTTTGAAAGAGTTATGGGTTATTATTACTTTCCGAAGAAATTTGCTTTTTTAAAAATGCCAATTTTTTTAATTTTTTCACCTTTTTGGCCATATTTTCTAAAATATTGATTCAAATCGACTTCGGTGATTTAGTGATATTTATATATATTCAGATGCCAGAAATGTACTTTTACAAATAAAGTTGCAATTGAACCTTTTTCGAAAGAGTTATGGGTTATTAAAGTTTCCAAAATTTTGCTTTTTTAAAATTTTTATAAAGCATTTGACCCTATTTTGAAAAGTTATGTCCAAAGAATTTTCTTTTAAAAATGCCAATTTTTATTATTTTTTCTCCTTTTGGCCATATTTTCTAAAATATTGATTCAAATCGACTTCGGTAAAGTGATTTATATATATTGAGATGCCAGAAATGTACTTTTCCAAATAAAGTTGCAATTGAACATTTTTGAAACAGTTAATTGAACATTTTGAAAGAGTTATGGGTTATTAAAGTTTCCAAAGAAATTTGCTTTTTTAAAAATGCCAATTTTTTTAATTTTTTCACCTTTTTGGCCATATTTTCTAAAATATTGATTCAAATCGACTTCGGTAGGGTGATTTATATATATTGAGATGCCAGAAATTACTTTTCAAATAAAGTTGCAATTGAACCTTTTGAAATGTGATTTATATATATTCAGATGTCCAAAAATTTGCTTTTTCAAATTTTAAGTTGCAATTGAACCTTTTTTGAAAGAGTTATGGGTTATTAAAGTTTCCAAAGAATTTAGCTTTTTAAAAATGCCAATTTTTATTATTTTTTCTCCTTTTAGGCCATTTTTTCTAAAATATTGATTCAAATCGACTTCGGTAAAGTGATTTATATATATTGAGATGCCAGAATTTTACTTTTCAAATTAAGTTGCAGTTGAACTTTTTTTGAAAGAGTTATGGGTGATTAAATTTTCAAAAGAATTTTGCTTTTTAAAAATGCCAATTTTTTTAATTTTTTTACCTTATTGGCCATATTTTCTAAAATATTAATTCAAATCGACTTCGGTAAAGTTATTTATATATATTCAGATGCAATAAATGTACTTATACAAATAAAGTTGCAATTGAACATTTTTTGAAACAGTTGCAATTGAACATTTTTTGAAACAGTTATGGGTTATTAAAGTTTCCAAAGAATTTAGCTTTTTTAAAAATACCATTTTTTATAATTTTTTCACCTTTTAGGCCATATTTTCTAAAATATTGATTCAAATCGACTTCGGTAAAGTGATTTATATATATTCAGATGCCAGAAATGTACTTTTACAAATAAAAATGCAATTGAAGCTTTTTTGAAAGAGTTATTGGTTATTAAAGTTTCCAAAGAATTTTGCTTTTTTAAAAAGGCCAATTTCTTATAAATTTTTCACATTTTTGGCCATATTTTCAAAAATATTGATTCAAATCGACTTCGGTAAAGTGATTTATATATATTGAGATGCCAGAAATGTACTTTTCAAATTAAGTTGCAGTTGAACTTTTTTGAAAGAGTTATGGGTGATTAAATTTTCAAAAGAATTTTGCTTTTTAAAAATGCCAATTTTTTTAATTTTTTTACCTTATTGGCCATATTTTCTAAAATATTGATTCAAATCGACTTCGGTAGGGTGATTTATATATATTCAGATGCCAGAAATGTACTTTTCAAATTAAGTTGCAGTTGAACTTTTTTTGAAAGAGTTATGGGTGATTAAAGTTTCCAAAGAATTTTGCTTTTTTAAAAATGCCAATTATTTTTAATTTTTTCTTACCTTTTTGCCATATTTTCTAAAGTATCAAGTTATGGGTTATAAAAGTTTCCAAAGAATCTTGCTTTTTTAAAAATGCCAATTTTTTTAATTTTTTCACATTTTTGGCAATATTTTCTAAAATATTGATTCAAATCGACTTCGGTAGGGTGATTTATATATATTGAGATGCCAGAAATTTACTTTCCAAATTAAGTTGCAGTTAAACCTATTTTGAAAGAGTTATGGGTTATTATTACTTTCCGAAGAAATTTGCTTTTTTAATAAGTCAAATTTTTTTAAATTTTTCACCATTTTGGCCATATTTTCTAAAATATTGATTCAAATCAACTTCGGTAAAGTGATTTATATATATTCAGATGCCAGAAATGTACTTTTACAAATAAAGTTGCAATTGAACCTTTTTTGAAAGAGTTATCGGTTATTAAAGATTCCAAAGAATTTTGCTTTTTTAAAAAGGCCAATTTCTTTAAATTTTTCACCATTTTGGCCATATTTTCTAAAATATTGATTCAAATCGACTTCGGTAGGGTGATTTATATATATTGAGATGCCAGAAATTTACTTTCCAAATTAAGTTGCAGTTAAACCTATTTTGAAAGAGTTATGGGTTATTATTACTTTCCGAAGAAATTTGCTTTTTTAAAAATGCCAATTTTTTTAATTTTTTCACCTTTTTGGCCATATTTTCTAAAATATTGATTCAAATCGACTTCGGTAGGGTGATTTATATATATTGAGATGCCAGAAATTAACTTTTTCAAATAAAGTTGCAATTGAACCTTTTTGAAATGTGATTTATATATATTCAGATGCCAGAAATGTACTTTTTCAAATTAAGTTGCAATTGAACCTTTTTTGAAAGAGTTATGGGTTATTAAAGTTTCCAAAAATTTTTGCTTTTTTAAAAATGCCAATTTTTATAAAGTTGCATTTGACCCTATTTTGAAAGAGTTATGGGTTATTAAAGTTTCCAAAGAATTTAGCTTTTTAAAAATGCCAATTTTTATTATTTTTCTCCTTTTAGGCCATTTTTTCTAAAATATTGATTCAAATCGACTTCGGTAAAGTGATTTATATATATTGAGATGCCAGAATTTTACTTTTCAAATTAAGTTGCAGTTGAACTTTTTTTGAAAGAGTTATGGGTGATTAAATTTTCAAAAGAATTTTGCTTTTTAAAAATGCCAATTTTTTTAATTTTTTTACCTTATTGGCCATATTTTCTAAAATATTAATTCAAATCGACTTCGGTAAAGTTATTTATATATATTCAGATGCCAGAAATGTACTTTTACAAATAAAGTTGCAATTGAACATTTTTTGAAACAGTTGCAATTGAACATTTTTTGAAACAGTTATGGGTTATTAAAGTTTCCAAAGAATTTAGCTTTTTTAAAAATACCATTTTTTATAATTTTTTCACCATTTTGGCCATATTTTCTAAAATATTGATTCAAATCAACTTCGGTAAAGTGATTTATATATATTCAGATGCCAGAAATGTACTTTTACAAATAAAAATGCAATTGAACCTTTTTGAAAGAGTTATTGGTTATTAAAGTTTCCAAAAATTTTCTTTTTAAAAATGCAATTTTCTTTGAAAGAGTTTGTTTCCAAAGAATTTTGCTTTTTAAAAGGCCAATATTTTTAATTTTTCACCATTTTGGCCATATTTTCTAAAATATTGATTCAAATCGACTTCGGTAGGGTGATTTATATATATTGAGATGCCAGAAATTTACTTTCCAAATTAAGTTGCAGTTAAACCTATTTTGAAAGAGTTATGGGTTATTATTACTTTCCGAAGAAATTTGCTTTTTTAAAAATGCCAATTTTTTTAATTTTTTCACCTTTTTGGCCATATTTTCTAAAATATTGATTCAAATCGACTTCGGTAGGGTGATTTATATATATTGAGATGCCAGAAATTAACTTTTTCAAATAAAGTTGCAATTGAACCTTTTTGAAATGTGATTTATATATATTCAGATGCCAGAAATGTACTTTTTCAAATTAAGTTGCAATTGAACCTTTTTTGAAAGAGTTATGGGTTATTAAAGTTTCCAAAAATTTTTGCTTTTTTAAAAATGCCAATTTTTATAAAGTTGCATTTGACCCTATTTTGAAAGAGTTATGGGTTATTAAAGTTTCCAAAGAATTTAGCTTTTTAAAATTGCCAATTTTTATTATTTTTTCTCCTTTTAGGCCATTTTTTCTAAAATATTGATTCAAATCGACTTCGGTAAAGTGATTTATATATATTCAGATGCCAGAAATGTACTTTCCAAATTAAGTTGCAGTTGAATTTTTTGAAAGAAGGGTTATTAAATTCCAAAGAATTTTTTTAAAAATGCCAATTTTATACATATTTTCTAAAATATTGATTCAAATCGACTTGTAGAGTGATTTATATATATTGAGATGCCAGAATTTTACTTTTCAAATTAAGTTGCAGTTGAACTTTTTTTGAAAGAGTTATGGGTGATTAAATTTTCAAAAGAATTTTGCTTTTTAAAAATGCCAATTTTTTTAATTTTTTTACCTTATTGGCCATATTTTTTAAAATATTAATTCAAATCGACTTCGGTAAAGTTATTTATATATATTCAGATGCCAGAAATGTACTTTTACAAATAAAGTTGCAATTGAACATTTTTTGAAACAGTTGCAATTGAACATTTTTTGAAACAGTTATGGGTTATTAAAGTTTCCAAAGAATTTAGCTTTTTTAAAAATACCAATTTTTATAATTTTTTCACCTTTTAGGCCATATTTTCTAAAATATTGATTCAAATCGACTTCGATAAAGTGATTTATATATATTCAGATGCCAGAAATGCACTTTTACAAATAAAAATGCAATTGAAGCTTTTTTGAAAGAGTTATTGGTTATTAAAGTTTCCAAAGAATTTTGCTTTTTTAAAAATGCCAATTTTTATAAAGTTGCATTTGACCCTATTTTGAAAGAGTTATGGGTTATTAAAGTTTCCAAAGAATTTAGCTTTTTAAAAATGCCAATTTTTATAATATTTTCACCTTTTAGACCATATTTTATAAAATATTGATTCAAATCGACTTCGGTAGAGTGATTTATATATATTGAGATGCCAGAATTTTACTTTTCAAATTAAGTTGCAGTTGAACTTTTTTTGAAAGAGTTATGGGTGATTAAATTTTCAAAAGAATTTTGCTTTTTAAAAATGCCAATTTTTTTAATTTTTTTACCTTATTGGCCATATTTTCTAAAATATTAATTCAAATCGACTTCGGTAAAGTTATTTATATATATTCAGATGCAATAAATGTACTTATACAAATAAAGTTGCAATTAAACATTTTTTGAAACAGTTGCAATTGAACATTTTTTGAAACAGTTATGGGTTATTAAAGTTTCCAAAGAATTTAGCTTTTTTAAAAATACCATTTTTTATAATTTTTTCACCTTTTAGGCCATATTTTCTAAAATATTGATTCAAATCGACTTCGGTAAAGTGATTTATATATATTCAGATGCCAGAAATGTACTTTTACAAATAAAAATGCAATTGAAGCTTTTTTGAAAGAGTTATTGGTTATTAAAGTTTCCAAAGAATTTTGCTTTTTTTAAAATACCCTGAAGGTTATGGGTATTAAGTTCCAAAATTTAGCTTTAAAAGCCAATATTTTTAATTTTTTCACCTTTTGGCCATATTTTCTAAAGTATCAAGTTATGGGTTATTAAAGTTTCCAAAGAATTTTGCTTTTTAAAAATGCAAATTTTTTTAATTTTTCGCATTTTTGGCCATATTTTCTAAAATATTGATTCAAATCGACTTCGGTAGAGTGATTTATATATATTGAGATGCCAGCAATTTACTTTCCAAATTATGTTGCAGTTGAACCTTTTTTAAAAGAGTTTTGGGTTATTAAAGTTTTCAAAGAATTTAGCTTTTTTAAAATTGCCAATTTCTTTTTTTTCACCTTTTAGGCCATATTTTCTAAAATATTGATTCAAATCGACTTCGGTGATTTATATATTTATATATATTCCGATGCCAGAAATGTATTTTTATAAATAAAGTTGCAGTTGAACCTTTTTTGATATAGTTATGGGTTATTAAAGTTTCCAAAGAATTTTGCTTTTTTAATAAGTCAAATTTTTTTAAATTTTTCACCATTTTGGCCATATTTTCTAAAATATTGATTCAAATCAACTTCGGTAAAGTGATTTATATATATTCAGATGCCAGAAATGTACTTTTACAAATAAAGTTGCAATTGAAGCTTTTTTGAAAGAGTTATTGGTTATTAAAGTTTCCAAAGAATTTTGCTTTTTTAAAAAGGCCAATTTCTTTAAATTTTTCACATTTTTGGCCATATTTTCAAATATATTGATTCAAATCGACTTCGGTAAAGTGATTTATATATATTCAGATGCCAGAAATGTACTTTTCAAATTAAGTTGCAGTTGAACTTTTTTTGAAAGAGTTATGGGTGATTAAATTTTCAAAAGAATTTTGCTTTTTAAAAATGCCAATTTTTTTAATTTTTTTACCTTATTGGCCTTATTTTTTAAAATATTAATTCAAATCGACTTCGGTAAAGTTATTTATATATATTCAGATGCCAGAAATGTACTTTTACAAATAAAGTTGCAATTGAACATTTTTTGAAACAGTTGCAATTGAATCTTTTTTCAAACAGTTATGGGTGATTAAAGTTTCCAAAGAATTTAGCTTTTTAAAAATACCAATTTTTATAATTTTTTCACCTTTTAGGCCATATTTTCTAAAATATTGATTCAAATCGACTTCGGTAAAGTGATTTATATATATTCAGATGCCAGAAATGTACTTTTACAAATAAAAATGCAATTGAAGCTTTTTTGAAAGAGTTATTGGTTATTAAAGTTTCCAAAGAATTTTGCTTTTTTAAAAATGCCAATATTTTTAATTTTTTCACCTTTTTGGCCATATTTTCTAAAGTATCAAGTTATGGGTTATAAAAGTTTCCAAAGAATCTTGCTTTTTTAAAAATGCCAATTTTTTTAATTTTTTCACATTTTTGGCAATATTTTCTAAAATATTGATTCAAATCGACTTCGGTAGAGTGATTTATATATATTGAGATGCCAGCAATTTACTTTCCAAATTATGTTGCAGTTGAACCTTTTTTAAAAGAGTTTTGGGTTATTAAAGTTTTCAAAGAATTTAGCTTTTTTAAAATTGCAAATTTCTTTTTTTTTCACCTTTTAGGCCATATTTTCTAAAATATTGATTCAAATCGACTTCGGTGATTAATATATTTATATATATTCCGATGCCAGAAATGTATTTTTATAAATAAAGTTGCAGTTGAACCTTTTTTGATAGAGTTATGGGTTATTAAAGTTTCCAAAGAATTTTGCTTTTTTAATAAGTCAAATTTTTTTAAATTTTTCACCATTTTGGCCATATTTTCTAAAATATTGATTCAAATCAACTTCGGTAAAGTGATTTATATATATTCAGATGCAAGAAATGTACTTTTTAAATTAAGTTGCAGTTTAACTTTTTTGCAAGAGTTATGGGTTATTAAAGTTTCCAAAGATTTTAGCTTTTTTAAAATTGCCAATTTTTTTTATTTTTTCACCTTTTAGGCCATATTTTCTAAAATATTGATTCAAACCGACTTCGGTGATTTATATATTTATATATATTTCGATGCCAGAAATGTATTTTTATAAATAAAGTTGCAGTTGAACCTTTTTTGAAAGAGTTATGGGTTATTAAAGTTTCCAAAGAATTTTGCTTTTTTAAAAAGGCCAATTTCTTTAAATTTTTCACCTTTTAGGCCATATTTTCTAAAATATTGATTCAAATCGACTTCGGTAAAGTGACTTATATATATTCAGATGCCAGAAATGTACTTTCCAAATTAAGTTGCAGTTGAACCTTTTTTGAAAGAGTTATGGGTTATTAAAGTTTCCAAAGAATTTTGCTTCTTTAAAAAGGCCAATTTTTTTAAATTTTTCACCATTTTGGCCATATTTTCTAAAATATTGATTCAAATCGACTTCGGTAAAGTGATTTATATATATTCAGATGCCTGAAATTCACTTTCCAAATTAAGTTGCAGTTGAACCTTTTTTGAAAGAGTTATGGGTTATTAAAGTTTCCAAAGAATTTAGCTTTTTTAAAATTGCCAATTTTTTTAATTTTTTCACCTTTTAGGCCATATTTTCTAAAATATTGATTCAAATCGACTTCGGTAAAGTGATTTATATATATTCAGATGCCAGAAATGTACTTTCCAAATTAAGTTGCAGTTGAACCTTTTTTGAAAGAGTTATGGGTTATTAAAGTTTCCAAAGAATTTTGCTTCTTTAAAAAGGCCAATTTTTTTAAATTTTTCACCATTTTGGCCATATTTTCTAAAATATTGATTCAAATCGACTTCGGTAAAGTGATTTATATATATTCAGATGCCGGAAATTCACTTTCCAAATTAAGTTGCAGTTGAACCTTTTTTGAAAGAGTTATGGGTTATTAAAGTTTCCAAAGAATTTTGGTTTTTTAAAAAGGCCAATTTTTATAATTTTTTCACCTTTTTGGCCATATTTTCTAAAATTTTGATTCAAATCGACTTCGGTAAAGTGATTTATATATATTGAGATGCCAGAAAATTACTTTCCAAATTAAGTTGCAGTTGAGTCTTTTTTGAAAGAGTTATTGGTTATTAAAGTTTCCAAAGAATTTTGCTTTTTTAAAAGTGCCAATTTTTTTAATTTTTTCACCTTTTTGGCCATATTTTCTAAAATATTGATTCAAATCGACTTCAGTAAAGTGATTTATATATATTGAGATGCCAGAAATTTACTTTCCAAATTATGTTGCAGTTGAACATTTTTGAAAGAGTTATGGGTTATTAAAGTTTCCAAAGAATTTTGCTCTTTTAAAAATGCCAATTTTTTTAATTTTTTCACCTTTTAGGCCATATTTTCTAAAATATTGATTCAAATCGACTTCGGTAAAGTGATTTATATATATATTCAGATGCCAGAAATGTACTTTCCAAATTAAGTTGCAGTTGAACCGTTTTTGCAAGAGTTATGGGTTATTAAAGTTTCCAAAGAATTTAGCTTTTTTAAAAATCCCAATTTTTATAATATATTCACCTTTTAGGCCATATTTTCTAAAATATTGATTCAAATCGACTTCAATAAAGTGATTTATATATATTCAGATGCCAGAAATGTACTTTTCAAATTAAGTTGCAATTGAACCTATTTTGAATGAGTTATGGGTTATTAAAGTTTCCAAAGAATTTTGCTAATTTAAAAATGACAATTTTTTTAATTTTTCACCTTTAAGGCCATATTTTCTAAAATATTGATTCAAATCGACTTCGGTAGGGTGATTTATATATATTCAGATGCCAGAAATGTACTTTTATAAATAAAGTTGCAATTGAAGCTTTTTTGAAAGAGTTTTGGGTTATTAAAGTTTCCAAAGAATTTTGTTTTTTTAAAAAGTCTAATTTTTTTAAATTTTTCACCAATTTGGCCATATTTTCTAAAATATTGATTCAAATCAACTTCGGTAAAGTGATTTATATATATTCAGATGCAAGAAATGTACTTTTCAAATTAAGATGCAGTTGAACTTTTTGCAAGAGTTATGGGTTATTAAAGTTTCCAAAGAATTTAGCTTTTTTAAAATTGCCATTTTTTTTTATTTTTTCACCTTTTTGCCCATATTTTCTAAAATATTGATTCAAATCGACTTCGGTAAAGTGATTTATATATATTCCGATGCCAGAAATGTATTTTTATAAATAAAGTTGCTGTTGAACCTTTATTGAAAGAGTTATGGGTTATTAAAGTTTCCAAAGAATGTTGCATTTTTAAAAGGGCCAATTTTTTTAAATTTTTCACCATTTTGGCCATATTTTCTAAAATATTGATTCAAATCGACTTCAGTAAAGTGATTTATATATATTCAGATGCCAGCAATTTATTTTTCAAATTATGTTGCAGTTGAACATTTTTGAAAGAGTTATGGGTTATTAAAGTTTCCAAAGAATTTTGCTCTTTTAAAAATGCCAATTTTTATCATTTTTTCACCATTTTGGCCATATTTTCTAAAATTTTGATTCAAATCGACTTCGGTAAAGTGATTTATATATATTCAGATGCAAGAAATGTACTTTTCAAATTAAGATGCAGTTGAACTTTTTTGCAAGAGTTATGGGTTATTAAAGTTTCCAAAGAATTTAGCTTTTTTAAAATTGCCAATTATTTTTATTTTTTCACCTTTTTGCCCATATTTTCTAAAATATTGATTCAAATCGACTTCGGTCAAGTGATTTATATATATTCCGATGCCAGAAATGTATTTTTATAAATAAAGTTGCTGTTGAACCTTTATTGAAAGAGTTATGGGTTATTAAAGTTTCCAAAGAATGTTGCATTTTTAAAAAGGCCAATTTTTTTAAATTTTTCACCATTTTGGCCATATTTTCTAAAATATTGATTCAAATCGACTTCAGTAAAGTGATTTATATATATTCAGATGCCAGCAATTTACTTTCCAAATTATGTTGCAGTTGAACATTTTTGAAAGAGTTATGGGTTATTAAAGTTTCCAAAGAATTTTGCTCTTTTAAAAATGCCAATTTTTATCATTTTTTCACCATTTTGGCCATATTTTCTAAAATTTTGATTCAAATCGACTTCGGTAAAGTGATTTATATATATTGAGATGCCAGAATTTTACTTTCCAAATTAAGTTGCAGTTGAACCTTTTTTGAAAGAGTTATGGGTTATTAAAGTTTCCAAAGAATTTTGCTTTTTTAAAAGTGCCAATTTTTTTAATTTTTTCACCTTTTTGGCCATATTTTCTAAAATATTGATTCAAATCGACTTCAGTAAAGTGATTTATATATATTGAGATGCCAGAAATTTACTTTCCAAATTATGTTGCAGTTGAACATTTTTGAAAGAGTTATGGGTTATTAAAGTTTCCAAAGAATTTTGCTCTTTTAAAAATGCCAATTTTTTTAATTTTTTCACCTTTTAGGCCATATTTTCTAAAATATTGATTCAAATCGACTTCGGTAAAGTGATTTATATATATATTCAGATGCCAGAAATGTACTTTCCAAATTAAGTTGCAGTTGAACCGTTTTTGAAAGAGTTATGGGTTATTAAAGTTTCCAAAGAATTTAGCTTTTTTAAAAATCCCAATTTTTATAATATATTCACCTTTTAGGCCATATTTTCTAAAATATTGATTCAAATCGACTTCAATAAAGTGATTTATATATATTCAGATGCCAGAAATGTACTTTTCAAATTAAGTTGCAATTGAACCTATTTTGAATGAGTTATGGGTTATTAAAGTTTCCAAAGAATTTTGCTTATTTAAAAATGACAATTTTTTTAATTTTTCACCTTTAAGGCCATATTTTCTAAAATATTGATTCAAATCGACTTCGGTAGGGTGATTTATATATATTCAGATGCCAGAAATGTACTTTTACAAATAAAGTTGCAATTGAAGCTTTTTTGAAAGAGTTATGGGTTATTAAAGTTTCCAAAGAATTTAGCTTTTTTAAAATTGCCATTTTTTTTTATTTTTTCACCTTTTTGCCCATATTTTCTAAAATATTGATTCAAATCGACTTCGGTAAAGTGATTTATATATATTCCGATGCCAGAAATGTATTTTTATAAATAAAGTTGCTGTTGAACCTTTATTGAAAGAGTTATGGGTTATTAAAGTTTCCAAAGAATGTTGCATTTTTAAAAAGGCCAATTTTTTTAAATTTTTCACCATTTTGGCCATATTTTCTAAAATATTGATTCAAATCGACTTCGGTAAAATGATTTATATATATTCAGATGCCAGCAATTTACTTTACAAATTAAGTTGCAGTTGAACTTTTTTGCAAGAGTCATGGGTTATTAAAGTTTCCAAAGAATTTTGCTTTTTTAAAAGGCCAATTTTTATCATTTTTCACCATTTTGGCCATATTTTCTAAAATATTGATTCAAATCGACTTCGGTAAAGTGATTTATATATATTGAGATGCCAGAAATTTACTTTTCAAATTAAGTTGCAGTTGAACCTTTTTTGAAATAGTTATGGGTTATTAAAGTTTCCAAAGAATTTTGCTTTTTTAAAAAGGCCAATTTTTTTAAATTTTTCACCATTTTGGCCATATTTTCTAAAATATTGATTCAAATCGACTTCGGTAAAATGATTTACATATATTCAGATGCCAGAAATGTACTTTTACAAATTAAGTTGCAGTTAAACTTTTTTGCAAGAGTCATGGGTTATTAAAGTTTCCAAAGAATTTTGCTTTTTTAAAAAGGCCAATTTTTATCATTTTTTCACCTTTTTGGCCATATTTTCTAAAATTTTGATTCAAATCGACTTCGGTAAAGTGATTTATATATATTGAGATGCCAGAAATTTACTTTCCAAATTAAGTTGCAGTTGAACCTTTTTTGAAAGAGTTATGGGTTATTAAAGTTTCCAAAGAATTTTGCTTTTTTAAAAATGCCAATTTTTTGAATTTTTTCACCTTTTTGGCCATATTTTCTTAAAATATTGATTCAAATCGACTTCAGTAAAGTGATTTATATATATTGAGATGCCAGAAATTTACTTTCCAAATTATGTTGCAGTTGAACATTTTTGAAAGAGTTATGGGTTATTAAAGTTTCCAAAGAATTTTGCTCTTTTAAAAATGCGAATTTTTTTAATTTTTTCACCTTTTAGGCCATATTTTCTAAAATATTGATTCAAATCGACTTCGGTAAAGTGATTTATATATATTCAGATGCCAGAAATGTACTTTTCAAATTAAGTTGCAGTTGAACCTTTTTTGAAAGAGTTATGGGTTATTAAAATTTCCAAAGAATTTAGCTTTTTTAAAAATCCCAATTTTTATAATTTTTTCACCTTTGAGGCCATATTTTCTAAAATATTGATTCAAATCGACTTCAATAAAGTGATTTATATATATTGAGATGCCAGAAATTTACTTTCCAAATTATGTTGCAGTTGAACATTTTTGAAAGAGTTATGGGTTATTAAAGTTTCCAAAGAATTTTGCTCTTTTAAAAATGCCAATTTTTTTAATTTTTTCACCTTTTAGGCCATATTTTCTAAAATATTGATTCAAATTGACTTCGGTAAAGTGATTTATATATATATTCAGATGCCAGAAATGTACTTTCCAAATTAAGTTGCAGTTGAACCGTTTTTGAAAGAGTTATGGGTTATTAAAGTTTCCAAAGAATTTAGCTTTTTTAAAAATCCCAATTTTTATAATATATTCACCTTTTAGGCCATATTTTCTAAAATATTGATTCAAATCGACTTCAATAAAGTGATTTATATATATTCAGATGCCAGAAATGTACTTTTCAAATTAAGTTGCAATTGAACCTATTTTGAATGAGTTATGGGTTATTAAAGTTTCCAAAGAATTTTGCTTATTTAAAAATGACAATTTTTTTAATTTTTTCACCTTTAAGGCCATATTTTCTAAAATATTGATTCAAATCGACTTCGGTAGGGTGATATATATATATTCAGATGCCAGAAATGTACTTTTACAAACAAAGTTGCAATTGAAGCTTTTTTGAAAGAGTTATGGGTTATTAAAGTTTCCAAAGAATTTTGTTTTTTTAAAAAGTCTAATTTTTTAAATTTTTCACCAATTTGGCCATATTTTCTAAAATATTGATTCAAATCAACTTCGGTAAAGTGATTTATATATATTCAGATGCAAGAAATGTACTTTTCAAATTAAGATGCAGTTGAACTTTTTTGCAAGAGTTATGGGTTATTAAAGTTTCCAAAGAATTTAGCTTTTTAAAATTGCCAATTTTTTTATTTTTTTCACCTTTTTGCCCATATTTTCTAAAATATTGATTCAAATCGACTTCGGTAAAGTGATTTATATATATTCCGATGCCAGAAATGTATTTTTATAAATAAAGTTGCTGTTGAACCTTTATTGAAAGAGTTATGGGTTATTAAAGTTTCCAAAGAATGTTGCATTTTTAAAAAGGCCAATTTTTTTAAATTTTTCACCATTTTGGCCATATTTTCTTAAAATATTGATTCAAATCGACTTCAGTAAAGTGATTTATATATATTGAGATGCCAGAAATTTACTTTCCAAATTATGTTGCAGTTGAACATTTTTGAAAGAGTTATGGGTTATTAAAGTTTCCAAAGAATTTTGCTCTTTTAAAAATGCCAATTTTTTTAATTTTTTCACCTTTTAGGCCATATTTTCTAAAATATTGATTCAAATTGACTTCGGTAAAGTGATTTATATATATTCAGATGCCAGAAATGTACTTTCCAAATTAAGTTGCAGTTGAACCGTTTTTGAAAGAGTTATGGGTTATTAAAGTTTCCAAAGAATTTAGCTTTTTTAAAAATCCCAATTTTTATAATATATTCACCTTTTAGGCCATATTTTCTAAAATATTGATTCAAATCGACTTCAATAAAGTGATTTATATATATTCAGATGCCAGAAATGTACTTTTCAAATTAAGTTGCAATTGAACCTATTTTGAATGAGTTATGGGTTATTAAAGTTTCCAAAGAATTTTGCTTATTTAAAAATGACAATTTTTTTAATTTTTCACCTTTAAGGCCATATTTTCTAAAATATTGATTCAAATCGACTTCGGTAGGGTGATATATATATATTCAGATGCCAGAAATGTACTTTTACAAACAAAGTTGCAATTGAAGCTTTTTTGCAAGAGTCATGGGTTATTAAAGTTTCCAAAGAATTTTGCTTTTTTAAAAAGGCCAATTTTTATCATTTTTTCACCATTTTGGCCATATTTTCTAAAATATTGATTCAAATCGACTTCGGTAAAGTGATTTATATATATTGAGATGCCAGAAATTTACTTTTCAAATTAAGTTGCAGTTGAACCTTTTTTGAAATAGTTATGGGTTATTAAAGTTTCCAAAGAATTTTGCTTTTTTAAAAAGGCCAATTTTTTTAAATTTTTCACCATTTTGGCCATATTTTCTAAAATATTGATTCAAATCGACTTCGGTAAAATGATTTACATATATTCAGATGCCAGAAATGTACTTTTACAAATTAAGTTGCAGTTAAACTTTTTTGCAAGAGTCATGGGTTATTAAAGTTTCCAAAGAATTTTGCTTTTAAAAAGGCCAATTTTTATCATTTTTTTCACCTTTTTGGCCATATTTTCTAAAATTTTGATTCAAATCGACTTCGGTAAAGTGATTTATATATATTGAGATGCCAGAAATTTACTTTCCAAATTAAGTTGCAGTTGAACCTTTTTTGAAAGAGTTATGGGTTATTAAAGTTTCCAAAGAATTTTGCTTTTTTAAAAATGCCAATTTTTTGAATTTTTTTCACCTTTTTTGGCCATATTTTCTTAAAATATTGATTCAAATCGACTTCAGTAAAGTGATTTATATATATTGAGATGCCAGAAATTTACTTTCCAAATTATGTTGCAGTTGAACATTTTTGAAAGAGTTATGGGTTATTAAAGTTTCCAAAGAATTTTGCTCTTTTAAAAATGCGAATTTTTTTAATTTTTTCACCTTTTAGGCCATATTTTCTAAAATATTGATTCAAATCGACTTCGGTAAAGTGATTTATATATATTCAGATGCCAGAAATGTACTTTTCAAATTAAGTTGCAGTTGAACCTTTTTTGAAAGAGTTATGGGTTATTAAAATTTCCAAAGAATTTAGCTTTTTTAAAAATCCCAATTTTTATAATTTTTTCACCTTTGAGGCCATATTTTCTAAAATATTGATTCAAATCGACTTCAATAAAGTGATTTATATATATTGAGATGCCAGAAATTTACTTTCCAAATTATGTTGCAGTTGAACATTTTTGAAAGAGTTATGGGTTATTAAAGTTTCCAAAGAATTTTGCTCTTTTAAAAATGCCAATTTTTTTAATTTTTTCACCTTTTAGGCCATATTTTCTAAAATATTGATTCAAATTGACTTCGGTAAAGTGATTTATATATATATTCAGATGCCAGAAATGTACTTTCCAAATTAAGTTGCAGTTGAACCGTTTTTGAAAGAGTTATGGGTTATTAAAGTTTCCAAAGAATTTAGCTTTTTAAAAATCCCAATTTTTATAATATATTCACCTTTAGGCCATATTTTCTAAAATATTGATTCAAATCGACTTCAATAAAGTGATTTATATATATTCAGATGCCAGAAATGTACTTTTCAAATTAAGTTGCAATTGAACCTATTTTGAATGAGTTATGGGTTATTAAAGTTTCCAAAGAATTTTGCTTATTTAAAAATGACAATTTTTTTAATTTTTCACCTTTAAGGCCATATTTTCTAAAATATTGATTCAAATCGACTTCGGTAGGGTGATATATATATATTCAGATGCCAGAAATGTACTTTTACAAACAAAGTTGCAATTGAAGCTTTTTTTGAAAGAGTTATGGGTTATTAAAGTTTCCAAAGAATTTTGTTTTTTTAAAAAGTCTAATTTTTTAAATTTTTCACCAATTTGGCCATATTTTCTAAAATATTGATTCAAATCAACTTCGGTAAAGTGATTTATATATATTCAGATGCAAGAAATGTACTTTTCAAATTAAGATGCAGTTGAACTTTTTTGCAAGAGTTATGGGTTATTAAAGTTTCCAAAGAATTTAGCTTTTTTAAAATTGCCAATTTTTTTTATTTTTTCACCTTTTTGCCCATATTTTCTAAAATATTGATTCAAATCGACTTCGGTAAAGTGATTTATATATATTCCGATGCCAGAAATGTATTTTTATAAATAAAGTTGCTGTTGAACCTTTATTGAAAGAGTTATGGGTTATTAAAGTTTCCAAAGAATGTTGCATTTTTAAAAGGCCAATTTTTTAAATTTTCACCATTTTGGCCATATTTTCTTAAAATATTGATTCAAATCGACTTCAGTAAAGTGATTTATATATATTGAGATGCCAGAAATTTACTTTCCAAATTATGTTGCAGTTGAACATTTTTGAAAGAGTTATGGGTTATTAAAGTTTCCAAAGAATTTTGCTCTTTTAAAAATGCGAATTTTTTTAATTTTTTCACCTTTTAGGCCATATTTTCTAAAATATTGATTCAAATCGACTTCGGTAAAGTGATTTATATATATTCAGATGCCAGAAATGTACTTTTCAAATTAAGTTGCAGTTGAACCTTTTTTGAAAGAGTTATGGGTTATTAAAATTTCCAAAGAATTTAGCTTTTTAAAAATCCCAATTTTTATAATTTTTTCACCTTTGAGGCCATATTTTCTAAAATATTGATTCAAATCGACTTCAATAAAGTGATTTATATATATTGAGATGCCAGAAATTTACTTTCCAAATTATGTTGCAGTTGAACATTTTTGAAAGAGTTATGGGTTATTAAAGTTTCCAAAGAATTTTGCTCTTTTAAAAATGCCAATTTTTTTAATTTTTTCACCTTTTAGGCCATATTTTCTAAAATATTGATTCAAATTGACTTCGGTAAAGTGATTTATATATATATTCAGATGCCAGAAATGTACTTTCCAAATTAAGTTGCAGTTGAACCGTTTTTGAAAGAGTTATGGGTTATTAAAGTTTCCAAAGAATTTAGCTTTTTTAAAATCCCAATTTTTATAATATATTCACCTTTAGGCCATATTTTCTAAAATATTGATTCAAATCGACTTCAATAAAGTGATTTATATATATTCAGATGCCAGAAATGTACTTTTCAAATTAAGTTGCAATTGAACCTATTTTGAATGAGTTATGGGTTATTAAAGTTTCCAAAGAATTTTGCTTATTTAAAAATGACAATTTTTTAATTTTTCACCTTTAAGGCCATATTTTCTAAAATATTGATTCAAATCGACTTCGGTAGGGTGATATATATATATTCAGATGCCAGAAATGTACTTTTACAAACAAAGTTGCAATTGAAGCTTTTTTGAAAGAGTTATGGGTTATTAAAGTTTCCAAAGAATTTTGTTTTTTTTAAAAGTCTAATTTTTTTAAATTTTTCACCAATTTGGCCATATTTTCTAAAATATTGATTCAAATCAACTTCGGTAAAGTGATTTATATATATTCAGATGCAAGAAATGTACTTTTCAAATTAAGATGCAGTTGAACTTTTTTGCAAGAGTTATGGGTTATTAAAGTTTCCAAAGAATTTAGCTTTTTAAAATTGCCAATTTTTTTATTTTTTCACCTTTTTGCCCATATTTTCTAAAATATTGATTCAAATCGACTTCGGTAAAGTGATTTATATATATTCCGATGCCAGAAATGTATTTTTATAAATAAAGTTGCTGTTGAACCTTTATTGAAAGAGTTATGGGTTATTAAAGTTTCCAAAGAATGTTGCATTTTTAAAAAGGCCAATTTTTTAAATTTTTCACCATTTTGGCCATATTTTCTAAAATATTGATTCAAATCGACTTCGGTAAAATGATTTATATATATTCAGATGCCAGCAATTTACTTTTACAAATTAAGTTGCAGTTGAACTTTTTTGCAAGAGTCATGGGTTATTAAAGTTTCCAAAGAATTTTGCTTTTTTAAAAAGGCCAATTTTTATCATTTTTTCACCATTTTGGCCATATTTTCTAAAATATTGATTCAAATCGACTTCGGTAAAGTGATTTATATATATTGAGATGCCAGAAATTTACTTTTCAAATTAAGTTGCAGTTGAACCTTTTTGAAATAGTTATGGGTTATTAAAGTTTCCAAAGAATTTTGCTTTTTAAAAGGCCAATTTTTTAAATTTTTCACCATTTTGGCCATATTTTCTAAAATATTGATTCAAATCGACTTCGGTAAAATGATTTACATATATTCAGATGCCAGAAATGTACTTTTACAAATTAAGTTGCAGTTAAACTTTTTGCAAGAGTCATGGGTTATTAAAGTTTCCAAAGAATTTTGCTTTTTTAAAAAGGCCAATTTTTATCATTTTTTCACCATTTTGGCCATATTTTCTAAAATTTTGATTCAAATCGACTTCGGTAAAGTGATTTATATATATTGAGATGCCAGAAATTTACTTTCCAAATTAAGTTGCAGTTGAACCTTTTTTGAAAGAGTTATGGGTTATTAAAGTTTCCAAAGAATTTTGCTTTTTTAAAAATGCCAATTTTTTGAATTTTTTCACCTTTTTGGCCATATTTTCTTAAAATATTGATTCAAATCGACTTCAGTAAAGTGATTTATATATATTGAGATGCCAGAAATTTACTTTCCAAATTATGTTGCAGTTGAACAT
>JAECWN010000238.1:0-56888 GCA_018150725.1 Drosophila quadrilineata | reverse complement strand
TTTGAAAACGTGTTTTTTGGTTTAAAAAATTGAGACATTTGCAACTTTGAGAAGCCATAACTTAGCTAAAAATCAACCGATTTTCAAAATTTTTGCATTTCTGTCAATGGTATTTATCATATTTTGAATCTACGTCAAAAAAATTAAAATACTTTCAGTTTTAATTTTTGACCCATTTTTGACAAATTTTGCAAAATTTATAATAACAAAAATGTCAAAAAAGTGAAAATTTTAAAATCGGAATTTTTGTGCCTTATCGATTTCTGGTATTAAAATGAGTATAAAAAACTTTACCACACTTGATTTTGACCCATATTTTAGAAAATATGACCACAATAGTTTTAAATGGTCAAAATCATCGTTTTGAACAAATATTGATATCTTCCCTCATCTCCGAGGAACCATAACTTTTCCACAACTTAGCCGATTTTCCTCATTTATGCATTTCTGGATACGGCTTTTATTATACTTTAAATCGGTATATAAGGTTTATTAAATGTTTTGAAAAATATGGCAAGGAAAGTGAAAAATTGAAAAAACATGTTATTTTGTTTAAAAAATTGAGACATTTGCAACTTTGAGAAGCCATAACTAAGCTAAAAATCAGTCGATTTTCAAAATTTATGCATTTCTTTCAATAGTATTGATCATATTTTTATTGTACATCAAAAAATTGTTTATATTGTCAGTTTTAAAATTTGACCCATTTTTTTGACAAATTTTGCAAATTTACTACAGGCAAAAATGTCAAAAAAGTGAAAATTTTAAAATCGGAATTTTTGTGCCCAATCGATTTCTGGTATTAAAATGAGTATAAAAAAACTTTACCACATTGATTTTGACCCATATTTTAGAAAATATGACCACAATAGTCATAAATGGTCAAAATCATGGTTTTGAAAACATATTGATATCTTCCCCATCTTTGAGAAACCATAACTTATCAACAATTTAGCCGATTTTCCTCATTTATGCATTTCTGGATACGGCTTTTATTATACTCTAAATCGGTATATAAGGTTTATTAAATGTTTTGAAAAATATGGCAAGGAAAGTGAAAAATTGAAAAAACGTGTTATTTTGTTTAAAAAATTAAGACTTTTGCAACTTTGAGAAGCCATAACTTATCTAAAAATCAGCCGATTTTCAAAATTTATGCATTTCTGTCAATAGTATTAGAAAATATGACCACAATAGCTATAAATGGACAAAATCATCGTTTTGAACAAAAATTGATATTTTCCCCATCTTTGAGAAACCATAACTTATCAACAACTTAGCCGATTTTCCTCATTCATGCATTTCTGGATACGGCTTTTATTATATTTTAAATCGGTATATAAGGTTTATTAAATGTTTTGAAAAATATGGCAAGGAAAGTGAAAAATTGAAAAAACGTGTTATTTGGTTTAAAAAATTAAGACTCTTGCAACTTTGAGAAGCCATAACTTAGCTAAAAATCGGTCGATTTTTCAAAATTTATGCATTTCTTTAAATAGTATTGATCATATTGATATTGTACATCATAAAATTGTTCATATTGTCAGTTTTAAAATTTGACCCATTTTTTGACAAATTTGCAAATTTACTACTAGCAAAAATGTCAAAAAAGTGAAAATTTTAAAATCGGAATTTTTGTGCCCAATCGATTTCTGGTATTAAAAAACTTTACCACACTTTATTTTGACCCATATTTTAGAAAATATGGCCACAATAGTTATAAATGGACAAAATCATCGTTTTGAAAACATATTGATATCTTCCTCATCTCCGAGGAACCATAACTTTCCACAACTTAGCCGATTTTCCTCATTAATGCATTTCTGGATACGGCTTTTATTATACTTTAAATCGGTATATAAGGTTTATTACATGTTTTGAAAAATATGGCAAGGAAAGTGATAAATTGAAAACAACGTGTTTTCGGTTTAAAAAATTGAGACATTTGCAACTTTGAGAAGCCATAACTTAGCTAAAATCAACCGATTTTCAAAATTTATGCATTTCTGTCAATGGTATTTATCATATCTTGAATATAAGTCAAAAAATTAAAATACTTTCAGTTTCAATTTTTGACCCAGTTTTTGACAATTTTGCACATTAACTCCTACCAAAAATGCCAAAAAGTGAAAATTTTAAAATCGGAATTTTTTTGTGCCTTATCGATTTCTGGTATTAAAATGAGTATAAAAAAACTTTACCACACTTGATTTTGACCCATATTTTAGAAAATATGGCCACAATAGCTATAAAATGGACAAAATCATTGTTTTGAACAAATATTGATATCTTCCTCATCTCCGAGAAACCATAATTTTTCCACAACTTAGCCGATTTTCCTCATTTATGCATTTCTGGATACGGCTTTTATTATACTTTAAATCGGTATATAAGGTTTATTAAATGTTTTGAAAAATATGGCAAGGAAAGTGAAAAATTGAAAAACGTGTTATTTGTTTTAAAAAATTAAGACTCTTGCAACTTTGAGAAGCCATAACTTAGCTAAAAATCAGTCGATTTTCAAAATTTATGCATTTCTTTAAATAGTATTGATCATATTGTTATTGTACATCATAAAATTGTTCATATTGTCAGATTTAAATTTGACCCATTTTTTTGACAAATTTTGCAAATTTACTACTAGCAAAAATGTCAAAAAAGTGAAAATTTTAAAATCGGAATTTTTGTGCCTTATCGATTTCTGGTATTAAAATGAGTATAAAAAAACTTTACCACACTTGATTTTGACCCATATTTTAGAAAATATGGCCACAATAGTTATAAATGGACAAAATCATCGTTTTGAAAACATATTGATATCTTCCTCATCTCGAGGAACCATAACTTTTCCACAACTTAGACGATTTTCCTCATTAATGCATTTCTGGATACGGCTTTTATTATACTTTAAATCGGTATATAAGGTTAATTACATGTTTTGAAAAAATATGGCAAAGAAAGTGATAAATTGAAAACAACGTGTTTTTGGTTTAAAAAATTGAGACATTTGCAACTTTGAGAAGCCATAACTTAGCTAAAAATCAACCGATTTTCAAAATTTTTGCATTTCTGTCAATGGTATTTATCATATTTTGAATCTACGTCAAAAAAAATTAAAATACTTTCAGTTTTAATTTTTGACCCATTTTTTGACAAATTTTGCAAATTTACTACTAGCAAAAATGTCAAAAAGTGAAGATTTTAAAATCGGAATTTTTGTGCCCAATCGATTTCTGCTATTAAAATGAGTATAAAAAAACTTTAAAATACAATCGATTTCTGGTATTAAAATGAGTTTAAAAAACTTTACCACACTTGATTTTGACCCATATTTTAGAAAATATGGCCACAATAGTTATAATACAATACAATAGTTTTGAACAAAAATTGATATCTTCCCCATCTTTGAGAAACCATAACTTAGCTAAAAATCAACCGATTTTCCTCATTCATGCATTTCTGGATACGGCTTTTATTATATTTTAAATCGGTATATAAGGTTTATTAAATGTTTTGAAAAATATAGCCAGGAAAGTGATAAATTGAAAAAAACGTGTTTTTGGTTTAAAAAATTGAGACATTTGCAACTTTGAGAAGCCATAACTTAGCTAAAAATCAACCGATTTTCCTCATTTATGCATTTCTGGATACGGCTTTTTATTATACTTTAAATCGGTATATAAGGTTTATTAAATGTTTTGAAAAATATGGCAAGGAAAGTGAAAAATTGAAAAAACGTGTTATTTGATTTAAAAAATTAAGACTCTTGCAACTTTGAGAAGCCAAAACTTAGCTAAAAATCAGTCGATTTTCAAAATTTATTTATTTCTTTAAATTGTATTGATCATATTGTTATTGTACATCATAAAATTGTTCATATTGTCATTTTTAAGATTTGACCCATTTTTTTGACAAATTTTGCAAATTTACTACTAGCAAAAATGTCAAAAAAATGAAAATTTTAAAATCGGAATTTTTTGTGCCCAATCGATTTCTGGTATTAAAATGAGTATAAAAAACTTTAACACACTTGATTTTGACCCATATTTTAGACAATATGACCACAATAGTGATAAATGGTCAAAATCATCGTTTTGAACAAATATTGATATCTTCCTCATCTCCGAGGAACCATAACTTTTCCACAACTTAGCCGATTTTCCTTATTAATGCATTTCTGGATACGGCTTTTATTATACTTTAAATCGGTATATAAGGTTAATTACATGTTTTGAAAAATATGGCAAGGAAAGTGATAAATTGAAAACAACGTGTTTTTGGTTTAAAAAATTGAGACATTTGCAACTTTGAGAAGCCATAACTTAGCTAAAAATCAACCGATTTTCAAAATTTTTGCATTTCTGTCAATGGTATTTATCATATTTTGAATCTACGTCAAAAAAATTAAAATACTTTCAGTTTTAATTTTGACGCATTTTTTTGACAAATTTTGCAAATTTACTACTAGCAAAAATGTCAAAAAGTGAAAATTTTAAAATCGGAATTTTTGTGCCCAATCGATTTCTGGTATTAAAATGAGTATAAAAAACTTTAACACACTTGATTTTGACCCATATTTTAGACAATATGACCACAATAGTGATAAATGGTCAAAATCATCGTTTTGAACAAATATTGATATCTTCCTCATCTCCGAGGAACCATAACTTTTCCACAACTTAGCCGATTTTCCTTATTAATGCATTTCTGGATACGGCTTTTATTATACTTTAAATCGGTATATAAGGTTTATTAAATGTTTTGAAAAATATGGCAAGGAAAGTGAAAAATTGAAAAACGTGTTATTTTGTTTAAAAAATTTAGACTTTTGCAACTTTGAGAAGCCATAACTTAGCTAAAAATCAGCCGATTTTAAAAATTTATGCATTTCTGTCAATAGTATTGATCATATTTTTATTGTAAATCAAAAAATTGTTCATATTGTCAGTTTTAAAATTTGACTCATTTTTTGACAATATTTGCACATTAACTCCTACCAAAAATGCAAAAAAGTGAAAATTTTAAAATCGGAATTTTTGTGCCCAATCGATTTCTGGTATTAAAATGAGTTTAAAAAAACTTTACCACACTTGATTTTGACCCATATTTTAGAAAATATGGCCACAATAGTTATAAATGGTCAAAATCATCGTTTTGAACAAAAATTGATATCTTCCCCATCTTTGAGAAACCATAACTTATCAACAACTTAGCCGATTTTCCTCATTCATGCATTTCTGGATACGACTTTTATTATATTTTAAATCGGTATATAAGGTTTATTACATGTTTTGAAAAATATAGCCAGGAAAGTGATAAATTGAAAAACGTGTTTTTGGTTTAAAAAAATTCAATAGTGTTGATCAAATTTTATTGTACATCAAAAAATTGTTTATATTGTCAGTTTTAAAATTTGACCCATTTTTTTGACAATTTTTGCACATTAACTCCTACCAAAAATGCCAAAAAAATGAAAATTTTAAAATCGGAATTTTTGTGCCCAATCGATTTCTGGTATTAAAATGAGTATAAAAAACTTTACCACACTTGATTTTGACCCATATTTTAGAAAATATGGCCACAATAGTTATAAATGGTCAAAATCATCGTTTTGAAAACATATTGATATCTTCCTCATCTCCGAGGAACCATAACTTTTCCACAACTTAGCCGATTTTTCTCATTTATGCATTTCTGGATAAGGCTTTTATTATACTTTAAATCGGTATATAAGGTTTATTACTTAATTTTTAAAAATATAGCCAGGAAAGTGATAAATTGAAAAAAACGTGTTTTTGGTTTAAAAAATTGAGACATTTGCAACTTTGAGAAGCCATAACTTAGCTAAAAATCACCGATTTTCAAAATTTTTGCATTTCTGTCAATGGTATTAATCATATTTTGAATATAAGTCAAAAAATTAAAATACTTTCAGTTTCAATTTTTGACCCAGTTTTTACAATTTTTGCACATTAACTCCTACCAAAAATGCCAAAAAAGTGAAAATTTTAAAATCGGAATTTTTTGTGCCTTATCGATTTCTGGTATTAAAATGAGTATAAAAAAACTTTACCACACTTGATTTTGACCCATATTTTATAAAATATATTACAATAGTTATAAATGGACAAAATCATCGTTTTGAACAAATATTAATATCTTCCTCATCTCCGAGGAACCATAACTTTTCCACAACTTAGCCGATTTTCCTCATTTATGCATTTCTGGATACGGCTTTTATTATACTTTAAATCGGTATATAAGGTTTATTAAATGTTTTGAAAAATATGGCAAGGAAAGTGAAAAATTGAAAAAAATGTGTTTTTGGTTTAAAAAATTAAGACTCTTGCAACTTTGAGAAGCCTTAACTTAGCTAAAAATCAGTCGATTTTCAAAATTTATGCATTTCTGTCAATAGTATTGATCATATTTTTATTGTACATCAAAAATTGTTCATATTGTCAGTTTTAAAACTTTACTCATTTTTGGCATTTTTGCACATTAACTCCTACCAAAAATGCAAAAAAGTGAAAATTTTAAAATCGGGATTTTTTGTGCCCAATCGATTTCTGGTATTAAAATGAGTTTAAAAAACTTTACCACACTTGATTTTGACCCATATTTTAGAAAATATGGCCACAATAGTTATAAATGGACAAAATCATCGTTTTGAACACATATTGATATCTTCCTCATCTTCGAGGAACCATAACTTTTCCACAACTTAGCCGATTTTCCTCATTTATGCATTTCTGGATACGACTTTTATTATACTTTAAATCGGTATATAAGGTTTATTAAATGTTTTGAAAAATATGGCAAGGAAAGTAAAAAATTGAAAAAACGTGTTATTTTGTTAAAAAAAAATTGAGACATTTGCAACTTTGAGAAGCCATAACTTAGCTAAAAATCAGTCGATTTTCAAAATTTATGCATTTATTTAAATAGTATTGATCATATTGTTATTGTACATCATAAAATTGTTCATATTGTCAGTTTAAATTTTTGACCCAGTTTTTGAAAATTTTTGCACATTAACTCCTACCAAAAATGCCAAAAAAGTGAAAATTTTAAAATCGGAATTTTTGTGCCTTATCGATTTCTGGTATTAAAATGAGTATAAAAAACTTTACCACACTTGATTTTGACCCATATTTTAGAAAATATGGCCACAATAGTTATAAATGGACAAAATCATCGTTTTGAACAAATATTGATATCTTCCTCATCTCCGAGGAACCATAACTTTTCCACAACTTAGCCGATTTTCCTCATTTATGCATTTCTGGATACGACTTTTATTATATTTTAAATCGGTATATAAGGTTTATTACATGTTTTGAAAAATATAGCCAGGAAAGTGATAAATTGAAAAAAACGTGTTTTTGGTTTAAAAAATTGAGACATTTGCAACTTTGAGAAGCCATAACTTAGCTAAAAATCAGCCGATTTTCAAAATTTTTGCATTTCTGTCAATGGTATTTATCATATTTTGAATATAAGTCAAAAAATTAAAATACTTTCAGTTTCAATTTTTGACCCAGTTTTTGACAATTTTTGCACATTAACTCCTACCAAAAATGCCAGAAAAGTGAAAATTTTAAAATCGGAATTTTTGTGCCTTATCGATTTCTGGTATTAAAATGAGTATAAAAAAACTTTACCACACTTGATTTTGACCCATATTTTAGAAAATATGGAAAATAGTTATAAATGGACAAAATCATCGTTTTGAACAAATATTGATATCTTCCTCATCTTTGAGAAACCATAACTTATCAACAACTTAGCCGATTTTCCTCATTCATGCATTTCTGGATACGGCTTTTATTATATTTTAAATCGGTATATAAGGTTTATTAAATGTTTTGAAAAATATAGCCAGGAAAGTGATAAATTGAAAAAACGTGTTTTTGGTTTAAAAAATTGAGACATTTGCAACTTTGAGAAGCCATAACTTAGCTAAAAATCAGCCGATTTTCAAAATTTTTGCATTTCTGTCAATGGGATTTATCATATTTTGAATATAAGTCAAAAAATTAAAATACTTTCAGTTTCAATTTTTGACCCAGTTTTTGACAATTTTTGCACATTAACTCCTACCAAAAATGCCAGAAAAGTGAAAATTTTAAAATCGGAATTTTTTGTGCCTTATCGATTTCTGGTATTAAAATGAGTATAAAAAAAACTTTACCACACTTGATTTTGACCCATATTTTAGAAAATATGGAAAATAGTTATAAATGGACAAAATCATCGTTTTGAACAAATATTGATATCTTCCTCATCTTTGAGAAACCATAACTTATCAACAACTTAGCCGATTTTCCTCATTCATGCATTTCTGGATACGGCTTTTATTATATTTTAAATCGGTATATAAGGTTTATTAAATGTTTTGAAAAATATAGCCAGGAAAGTGATAAATTGAAAAAAATGTGTTTTTGGTTTAAAAAATTGAGACATTTGCAACTTTGAGAAGCCATAACTTAGCTAAAAATCAACCGATTTTCAAAATTTTTGCATTTCTGTCAATGGTATTTATCATATTTTGAATATAAGTCAAAAAATTAAAATACTTTCAGTTTCAATTTTGACCCAGTTTTTGACAATTTTTGCACATTAACTCCTACCAAAAATGCCAAAAAATAAAAATTTTAAAATCGGAAATTTTTGTGCCTTATCGATTTCTGGTATTAAAATGAGTATAAAAAAACTTTACCACACTTGATTTTGACCCATATTTTAGAAAATATGGCCACAATAGTTATAGATGGACAAAATCATCGTTTTGAACAAATATTGATATCTTCCTCATCTCCGAGGAACCACACAACTTAGCCGATTTTCCTTATTTATGCATTTCTGGATACGGCTTTTATTATACTTTAAATCGGTATATAAGGTTTATTAAATGTTTTGAAAAATATGGCAAGGAAAGTGAAAAATTGAAAAAACGTGTTATTTGGTTTAAAAATTAAGACTCTTGCAACTTTGAGAAGCCATAACTTAGCTAAAAATCAGCCGATTTTCAAAATTTATGCATTTCTTTAAATAGTATTGATCATATTGTTATTGTACATCATAAAATTGTTCATATTGTCAGTTTTAAAATTTGACCCATTTTTTTGACAAATTTTGCAAATTTACTACTAGCAAAAATGTCAAAAAAGTGAAAATTTTAAAATCGGAATTTTTGTGCCTTATCGATTTCTGGTATTAAAATGAGTATAAAAAACTTTACCACACTTGATTTTGACCCATATTTTAGAAAACACAAATACCACAATAGTGATAAATGGTCAAAATCATCGTTTTGAACAAATATTGATATCTTCCTCATCTTTGAGAAACCATAACTTATCAACAACTTAGCCGATTTTCCTCATTCATGCATTTCTGGATACGGCTTTTATTATATTTTAAATCGGTATATAAGGTTTATTAAATATTTTGAAAAATATAGCCAGGAAAGTGATAAATTGAAAAAAACGTGTTTTTGGTTTAAAAAATTGAGACATTTGCAACTTTGAGAAGCCATAACTTAGCTAAAAATCACCGATTTTCAAAATTTTTGCATTTCTGTCAATGGTATTAATCATATTTTGAATATAAGTCAAAAAATTAAAATACTTTCAGTTTCAATTTTTGACCCAGTTTTTGACAATTTTTGCACATTAACTCCTACCAAAAATGCCAAAAAAGTGAAAATTTTAAAATCGGAATTTTTTGTGCCTTATCGATTTCTGGTATTAAAATGAGTATAAAAAAACTTTACCACACTTGATTTTGACCCATATTTTATAAAATATGGCCACAATAGTTATAAATGGACAAAATCATCGTTTTGAACAAATATTAATATCTTCCTCATCTCCGAGGAACCATAACTTTTCCACAACTTAGCCGATTTTCCTCATTTATGCATTTCTGGATACGGCTTTTATTATACTTTAAATCGGTATATAAGGTTTATTAAATGTTTTGAAAAATATGGCAAGGAAAGTGAAAAATTGAAAAAATGTGTTTTTGGTTTAAAAAATTAAGACTCTTGCAACTTTGAGAAGCCTTAACTTAGCTAAAAATCAGTCGATTTTCAAAATTTATGCATTTCTGTCAATAGTATTGATCATATTTTTATTGTACATCAAAAAATTGTTCATATTGTCAGTTTTAAAACTTTACTCATTTTTTGGCATTTTTTGCACATTAACTCCTACCAAAAATGCAAAAAAGTGAAAATTTTAAAATCGGAATTTTTGTGCCCAATCGATTTCTGGTATTAAAATGAGTTTAAAAAAACTTTACCACACTTGATTTTGACCCATATTTTAGAAAATATGGCCACAATAGTTATAAATGGACAAAATCATCGTTTTGAACACATATTGATATCTTCCTCATCTTCGAGGAACCATAACTTTTCCACAACTTAGCCGATTTTCCTCATTTATGCATTTCTGGATACGACTTTTATTATACTTTAAATCGGTATATAAGGTTTATTAAATGTTTTGAAAAATATGGCAAGGAAAGTAAAAAATTGAAAAAACGTGTTATTTTGTTAAAAAAAATTGAGACATTTGCAACTTTGAGAAGCCATAACTTAGCTAAAAATCAGTCGATTTTCAAAATTTATGCATTTATTTAAATAGTATTGATCATATTGTTATTGTACATCATAAAATTGTTCATATTGTCAGTTTAAATTTTTGACCCAGTTTTTGAAAATTTTTGCACATTAACTCCTACCAAAAATGCCAAAAAGTGAAAATTTTAAAATCGGAATTTTTTGTGCCTTATCGATTTCTGGTATTAAAATGAGTATAAAAAAACTTTACCACACTTGATTTTGACCCATATTTTAGAAAATATGGCCACAATAGTTATAAATGGACAAAATCATCGTTTTGAACAAATATTGATATCTTCCTCATCTCCGAGGAACCATAACTTTTCCACAACTTAGCCGATTTTCCTCATTTATGCATTTCTGGATACGACTTTTATTATATTTTAAATCGGTATATAAGGTTTATTACATGTTTTGAAAAATATAGCCAGGAAAGTGATAAATTGAAAAAAACGTGTTTTTGGTTTAAAAATTGAGACATTTGCAACTTTGAGAAGCCATAACTTAGCTAAAAATCAGCCGATTTTCAAAATTTTTGCATTTCTGTCAATGGTATTTATCATATTTTGAATATAAGTCAAAAAATTAAAATACTTTCAGTTTCAATTTTTGACCCAGTTTTTGACAATTTTTGCACATTAACTCCTACCAAAAATGCCAGAAAAGTGAAAATTTTAAAATCGGAATTTTTTGTGCCTTATCGATTTCTGGTATTAAAATGAGTATAAAAAAAACTTTACCACACTTGATTTTGACCCATATTTTAGAAAATATGGAAAATAGTTATAAATGGACAAAATCATCGTTTTGAACAAATATTGATATCTTCCTCATCTTTGAGAAACCATAACTTATCAACAACTTAGCCGATTTTCCTCATTCATGCATTTCTGGATACGGCTTTTATTATATTTTAAATCGGTATATAAGGTTTATTAAATGTTTTGAAAAATATAGCCAGGAAAGTGATAAATTGAAAAAAACGTGTTTTTGGTTTAAAAATTGAGACATTTGCAACTTTGAGAAGCCATAACTTAGCTAAAAATCAGCCGATTTTCAAAATTTTTGCATTTCTGTCAATGGGATTTATCATATTTTGAATATAAGTCAAAAAAATTAAAATACTTTCAGTTTCAATTTTGACCCAGTTTTTGACAATTTTGCACATTAACTCCTACCAAAAATGCCAGAAAAGTGAAAATTTTAAAATCGGAATTTTTTGTGCCTTATCGATTTCTGGTATTAAAATGAGTATAAAAAAACTTTACCACACTTGATTTTGACCCATATTTTAGAAAATATGGAAAATAGTTATAAATGGACAAAATCATCGTTTTGAACAAATATTGATATCTTCCTCATCTTTGAGAAACCATAACTTATCAACAACTTAGCCGATTTTCCTCATTCATGCATTTCTGGATACGGCTTTTATTATATTTAAATCGGTATATAAGGTTTATTAAATGTTTTGAAAAATATAGCCAGGAAAGTGATAAATTGAAAAAAATGTGTTTTTGGTTTAAAAAATTGAGACATTTGCAACTTTGAGAAGCCATAACTTAGCTAAAAATCAACCGATTTTCAAAATTTTTGCATTTCTGTCAATGGTATTTATCATATTTTGAATATAAGTCAAAAAATTAAAATACTTTCAGTTTCAATTTTTGACCCAGTTTTTGACAATTTTTGCACATTAACTCCTACCAAAAATGCCAAAAAAATAAAAATTTTAAAATCGGAAATTTTTGTGCCTTATCGATTTCTGGTATTAAAATGAGTATAAAAAAACTTTACCACACTTGATTTTGACCCATATTTTAGAAAATATGGCCACAATAGTTATAGATGGACAAAATCATCGTTTTGAACAAATATTGATATCTTCCTCATCTTTGAGAAACCATAACTTATCAACAACTTAGCCGATTTTCCTCATTCATGCATTTCTGGATACGGCTTTTATTATATTTTAAATCGGTATATAAGGTTTATTAAATATTTTGAAAAATATAGCCAGGAAAGTGATAAATTGAAAAAAATGTGTTTTTGGTTTAAAAAATTGAGACATTTGCAACTTTGAGAAGCCATAACTTAGCTAAAAATCAACCGATTTTCAAAATTTTTGCATTTCTGTCAATAGTATTTATTATATTTTGAATCTACGTCAAAAAAATTAAAATACTTTCAGTTTAAATTTGTGACCCATTTTTTGACAAATTTTGCAAATTTACTACTAGCAAAAATGTCAAAAAAGTGAAAATTTTAAAATCGGAATTTTTTGTGCCTTATCGATTTCTGGTATTAAAATGAGTATAAAAAAACTTTACCACACTTGATTTTGACCCATATTTTAGAAAACACAAATACCACAATAGTGATAAATGGTCAAAATCATCGTTTTGAACAAATATTGATATCTTCCCCATCTTTGATAAACCATAACTTATCAACAACTTAGCCGATTTTCCTCATTTATGCATTTCTGGATACGGCTTTTATTATACTCTAAATCGGTATATAAGGTTTATTAAATGTTTTGAAAAATATGGCAAGGAAAGTGAAAAATTGAAAAAACGTGTAATTTGGTTTAAAAAATTGAGACATTTGCAACTTTGAAAAGCCATAACTTAGCTAAAAATCAACCGATTTTCAAAATTTTTGCATTTCTGTCAATAGTATTTATTATATTTTGAATCTACGTCAAAAAAATTAAAATACTTTCAGTTTAAATTTGTGACCCATTTTTTGACAAATTTTGCAAATTTACTACTAGCAAAAATGTCAAAAAAGTGAAAATTTTAAAATCGGAATTTTTTGTGCCTTATCGATTTCTGGTATTAAAATGAGTATAAAAAAAACTTTACCACACTTGATTTTGACCCATATTTTAGAAAATATGACCACAATAGTGATAAATGGTCAAAATCATCGTTTTGAACAAATATTGATATCTTCCTCATCTTTGAGAAACCATAACTTATCAACAACTTAGCCGATTTTCCTCATTCATGCATTTTTGGATACGGCTTTTATTATATTTTAAATCGGTATATAAGGTTTATTAAATGTTTTGAAAAATATAGCCAGGAAAGTGATAAATTGAAAAAAATGTGCTTTTGGTTTAAAAAATTGAGACATTTGCAACTTTGAGAAGCCATAACTAAGCTAAAAATCAGTCGATTTTCAAAATTTATGCATTTCTTTCAATAGTATTGATCATATTTTTATTGTACATCAAAAAATTGTTTATATTGTCAGTTTTAAAATTTGACCCATTTTTTTTGACAAATTTTGCAAATTTACTACAGGCAAAAATGTCAAAAAAGTGAAAATTTTAAAATCGGAATTTTTTGTGCCCAATCGATTTCTGGTATTAAAATGAGTATAAAAAAAACTTTACCACACTTGATTTTGACCCATATTTTAGAAAATATGACCACAATAGTCATAAATGGTCAAAATCATGGTTTTGAAAACATATTGATATCTTCCCCATCTTTGAGAAACCATAACTTATCAACAATTTAGCCGATTTTCCTCATTTATGCATTTCTGGATACGGCTTTTATTATACTCTAAATCGGTATATAAGGTTTATTAAATGTTTTGAAAAATATGGCAAGGAAAGTGAAAAATTGAAAAAACGTGTTATTTTGTTTAAAAAATTAAGACTTTGCAACTTTGAGAAGCCATAACTTATCTAAAAATCAGCCGATTTTCAAAATTTATGCATTTCTGTCAATAGTATTAGAAAATATGACCACAATAGCTATAAATGGACAAAATCATCGTTTTGAACAAAATTGATATTTTCCCCATCTTTGAGAAACCATAACTTATCAACAACTTAGCCGATTGTCCTCATTCATGCATTTCTGGATACGGCTTTTATTATATTTTAAATCGGTATATAAGGTTTATTAAATGTTTTGAAAAATATGGCAAGGAAAGTGAAAAATTGAAAAAACGTGTTATTTGGTTTAAAAATTAAGACTCTTGCAACTTTGAGAAGCCATAACTTAGCTAAAAATCGGTCGATTTTCAAAATTTATGCATTTCTTTAAATAGTATTGATCATATTGATATTGTACATCATAAAATTGTTCATATTGTCAGTTTTAAAATTTGACCCATTTTTTTGACAAATTTTGCAAATTTACTACTAGCAAAAATGTCAAAAAGTGAAAATTTTAAAATCGGGATTTTTTTGTGCCCAATCGATTTCTGGTATTAAAATGAGTATAAAAAAAACTTTACCACACTTTTATTTTGACCCATATTTTAGAAAATATGGCCACAATAGTTATAAATGGACAAAATCATCGTTTTGAAAACATATTGATATCTTCCTCATCTCCGAGGAACCATAACTTTTCCACAACTTAGCCGATTTTCCTCATTAATGCATTTCTGGATACGGCTTTTATTATACTTTAAATCGGTATATAAGGTTAATTACATGTTTTGAAAAATATGGCAAGGAAAGTGATAAATTGAAAACAACGTGTTTTCGGTTTAAAAAATTGAGACATTTGCAACTTTGAGAAGCCATAACTTAGCTAAAAATCAACCGATTTTCAAAATTTATGCATTTCTGTCAATGGTATTTATCATATCTTGAATATAAGTCAAAAAAATTAAAATACTTTCAGTTTCAATTTTGACCCAGTTTTTGACAATTTTTGCACATTAACTCCTACCAAAAATGCCAAAAAAGTGAAAATTTTAAAATCGGAATTTTTGTGCCTTATCGATTTCTGGTATTAAAATGAGTATAAAAAAAACTTTACCACACTTGATTTTGACCCATATTTTAGAAAATATGGCCACAATAGCTATAAATGGACAAAATCATTGTTTTGAACAAATATTGATATCTTCCTCATCTCCGAGAAACCATAATTTTTCCACAACTTAGCCGATTTTCCTCATTTATGCATTTCTGGATACGGCTTTTATTATACTTTAAATCGGTATATAAGGTTTATTAAATGTTTTGAAAAATATGGCAAGGAAAGTGAAAAATTGAAAAAACGTGTTATTTGTTTTAAAAAATTAAGACTCTTGCAACTTTGAGAAGCCATAACTTAGCTAAAAATCAGTCGATTTTCAAAATTTATGCATTTCTTTTAAATAGTATTGATCATATTGTTATTGTACATCATAAAATTGTTCATATTGTCAGATTTAAAATTTGACCCATTTTTTTGACAAATTTTGCAAATTTACTACTAGCAAAAATGTCAAAAAAGTGAAAATTTTAAAATCGGAATTTTTTGTGCCTTATCGATTTCTGGTATTAAAATGAGTATAAAAAAAACTTTACCACACTTGATTTTGACCCATATTTTAGAAAATATGGCCACAATAGTTATAAATGGACAAAATCATCGTTTTAAAAACATATTGATATCTTCCTCATCTCCGAGGAACCATAACTTTTCCACAACTTAGCCGATTTTCCTCATTAATGCATTTCTGGATACGGCTTTTATTATACTTTAAATCGGTATATAAGGTTAATTACATGTTTTGAAAAAATATGGCAAGGAAAGTGATAAATTGAAAACAACGTGTTTTTGGTTTAAAAAATTGAGACATTTGCAACTTTGAGAAGCCATAACTTAGCTAAAAATCAACCGATTTTCAAAATTTTTGCATTTCTGTCAATGGTATTTATCATATTTTGAATCTACGTCAAAAAAATTAAAATACTTTCAGTTTTAATTTTTGACGCATTTTTTGACAAATTTTGCAAATTTACTACTAGCAAAAATGTCAAAAAAAGTGAAAATTTTAAAATCGGAATTTTTGTGCCCAATCGATTTCTGGTATTAAAATGAGTATAAAAAACTTTAACACACTTGATTTTGACCCATATTTTAGACAATATGACCACAATAGTGATAAATGGTCAAAATCATCGTTTTGAACAAATATTGATATCTTCCTCATCTCCGAGGAACCATAACTTTTCCACAACTTAGCCGATTTTCCTTATTAATGCATTTCTGGATACGGCTTTTATTATACTTTTAAATCGGTATATAAGGTTTATTAAATGTTTTGAAAAATATGGCAAGGAAAGTGAAAAATTGAAAAAACGTGTTATTTTGTTTAAAAAATTTAGACTTTTGCAACTTTGAGAAGCCATAACTTAGCTAAAAATCAGCCGATTTTAAAAATTTATGCATTTCTGTCAATAGTATTGATCATATTTTTATTGTAAATCAAAAAATTGTTCATATTGTCAGTTTTAAAATTTGACTCATTTTTTGACAATATTTGCACATTAACTCCTACCAAAAATGCAAAAAAAGTGAAAATTTTAAAATCGGAATTTTTTGTGCCCAATCGATTTCTGGTATTAAAATGAGTTTAAAAAAACTTTACCACACTTGATTTTGACCCATATTTTAGAAAATATGGCCACAATAGTTATAAATGGTCAAAATCATCGTTTTGAAAACATATTGATATCTTCCTCATCTCCGAGGAACCATAACTTTTCCACAACTTAGCCGATTTTTCTCATTTATGCATTTCTGGATAAGGCTTTTATTATACTTTAAATCGGTATATAAGGTTTATTACTTAATTTTAAAAATATAGCCAGGAAAGTGATAAATTGAAAAAACGTGTTTTGGTTTAAAAAATTGAGACATTTGCAACTTTGAGAAGCCATAACTTAGCTAAAAATCACCGATTTTCAAAATTTTTGCATTTCTGTCAATGGTATTAATCATATTTTGAATATAAGTCAAAAAATTAAAATACTTTCAGTTTCAATTTTTGACCCAGTTTTTGACAATTTTTGCACATTAACTCCTACCAAAAATGCCAAAAAAGTGAAAATTTTAAAATCGGAATTTTTTGTGCCTTATCGATTTCTGGTATTAAAATGAGTATAAAAAAACTTTACCACACTTGATTTTGACCCATATTTTATAAAATATGGCCACAATAGTTATAAATGGACAAAATCATCGTTTTGAACAAATATTAATATCTTCCTCATCTCCGAGGAACCATAACTTTTCCACAACTTAGCCGATTTTCCTCATTTATGCATTTCTGGATACGGCTTTTATTATACTTTAAATCGGTATATAAGGTTTATTAAATGTTTTGAAAAATATGGCAAGGAAAGTGAAAAATTGAAAAAAATGTGTTTTTGGTTTAAAAAATTAAGACTCTTGCAACTTTGAGAAGCCTTAACTTAGCTAAAAATCAGTCGATTTTCAAAATTTATGCATTTCTGTCAATAGTATTGATCATATTTTTATTGTACATCAAAAAATTGTTCATATTGTCAGTTTTAAAACTTTACTCATTTTTTGGCATTTTTTGCACATTAACTCCTACCAAAAATGCAAAAAAAGTGAAAATTTTAAAATCGGAATTTTTTGTGCCCAATCGATTTCTGGTATTAAAATGAGTTTAAAAAAACTTTACCACACTTGATTTTGACCCATATTTTAGAAAATATGGCCACAATAGTTATAAATGGACAAAATCATCGTTTTGAACACATATTGATATCTTCCTCATCTTCGAGGAAACTATAACTTTTCCACAACTTAGCCGATTTTCCTCATTTATGCATTTCTGGATACGACTTTTATTATACTTTAAATCGGTATATAAGGTTTATTAAATGTTTTGAAAAATATGGCAAGGAAAGTAAAAAATTGAAAAAACGTGTTATTTTGTTAAAAAAAATTGAGACATTTGCAACTTTGAGAAGCCATAACTTAGCTAAAAATCAGTCGATTTTCAAAATTTATGCATTTATTTAAATAGTATTGATCATATTGTTATTGTACATCATAAAATTGTTCATATTGTCAGTTTAAATTTTTGACCCAGTTTTTGAAAATTTTTGCACATTAACTCCTACCAAAAATGCCAAAAAAGTGAAAATTTTAAAATCGGAATTTTTTGTGCCTTATCGATTTCTGGTATTAAAATGAGTATAAAAAAACTTTACCACACTTGATTTTGACCCATATTTTAGAAAATATGGCCACAATAGTTATAAATGGACAAAATCATCGTTTTGAACAAATATTGATATCTTCCTCATCTCCGAGGAACCATAACTTTTCCACAACTTAGCCGATTTTCCTCATTTATGCATTTCTGGATACGACTTTTATTATATTTTAAATCGGTATATAAGGTTTATTACATGTTTTGAAAAATATAGCCAGGAAAGTGATAAATTGAAAAAAACGTGTTTTTGGTTTAAAAAATTGAGACATTTGCAACTTTGAGAAGCCATAACTTAGCTAAAAATCAGCCGATTTTCAAAATTTTTGCATTTCTGTCAATGGTATTTATCATATTTTGAATATAAGTCAAAAAAATTAAAATACTTTCAGTTTCAATTTTTGACCCAGTTTTTGACAATTTTTGCACATTAACTCCTACCAAAAATGCCAGAAAAGTGAAAATTTTAAAATCGGAATTTTTTGTGCCTTATCGATTTCTGGTATTAAAATGAGTATAAAAAAAACTTTACCACACTTGATTTTGACCCATATTTTAGAAAATATGGAAAATAGTTATAAATGGACAAAATCATCGTTTTGAACAAATATTGATATCTTCCTCATCTTTGAGAAACCATAACTTATCAACAACTTAGCCGATTTTCCTCATTCATGCATTTCTGGATACGGCTTTTATTATATTTTAAATCGGTATATAAGGTTTATTAAATGTTTTGAAAAATATAGCCAGGAAAGTGATAAATTGAAAAAAAACGTGTTTTTGGTTTAAAAAATGAGACATTTGCAACTTTGAGAAGCCATAACTTAGCTAAAAATCAGCCGATTTTCAAAATTTTTGCATTTCTGTCAATGGGATTTATCATATTTTGAATATAAGTCAAAAAATTAAAATACTTTCAGTTTCAATTTTTGACCCAGTTTTTGACAATTTTTGCACATTAACTCCTACCAAAAATGCCAGAAAAGTGAAAATTTTAAAATCGGAATTTTTTGTGCCTTATCGATTTCTGGTATTAAAATGAGTATAAAAAAAACTTTACCACACTTGATTTTGACCCATATTTTAGAAAATATGGAAAATAGTTATAAATGGACAAAATCATCGTTTTGAACAAATATTGATATCTTCCTCATCTCCGAGGAACCACACAACTTAGCCGATTTTCCTTATTTATGCATTTCTGGATACGGCTTTTATTATACTTTAAATCGGTATATAAGGTTTATTAAATGTTTTGAAAAAATATGGCAAGGAAAGTGAAAAATTGAAAAAACGTGTTATTTGGTTTAAAAAATTAAGACTCTTGCAACTTTGAGAAGCCATAACTTAGCTAAAAATCAGCCGATTTTCAAAATTTATGCATTTCTTTAAATAGTATTGATCATATTGTTATTGTACATCATAAAATTGTTCATATTGTCAGTTTTAAAATTTGACCCATTTTTTTGACAAATTTTGCAAATTTACTACTAGCAAAAATGTCAAAAAAGTGAAAATTTTAAAATCGGAATTTTTTGTGCCTTATCGATTTCTGGTATTAAAATGAGTATAAAAAAACTTTACCACACTTGATTTTGACCCATATTTTAGAAAATATGACCACAATAGTGATAAATGGTCAAAATCATCGTTTTGAACAAATATTGATATCTTCCTCATCTTTGAGAAACCATAACTTATCAACAACTTAGCCGATTTTCCTCATTCATGCATTTTTGGATACGGCTTTTATTATATTTTAAATCGGTATATAAGGTTTATTAAATGTTTTGAAAAATATAGCCAGGAAAGTGATAAATTGAAAAAAATGTGCTTTTGGTTTAAAAAAATTGAGACATTTGCAACTTTGAGAAGCCATAACTTAGCTAAAAATCAACCGATTTTCAAAATTTTTGCATTTCTGTCAATGGTATTTATCATATTTTGAATATAAGTCAAAAAATTAAAATACTTTCAGTTTCAATTTTTGACCCAGTTTTTGACAATTTTTGCACATTAACTCCTACCAAAAATGCCAAAAAAGTAAAAATTTTAAAATCGGAATTTTTGTGCCTTATCGATTTCTGGTATTAAAATGAGTATAAAAACTTTACCACACTTGATTTTGACCCATATTTTAGAAAATATGGCCACAATAGTTATAGATGGACAAAATCATCGTTTTGAACAAATATTGATATCTTCCTCATCTCCGAGGAACCACACAACTTAGCCGATTTTCCTCATTTATGCATTTCTGGATACGGCTTTTATTATACTTTAAATCGGTATATAAGGTTTATTAAATGTTTTGAAAAATATGGCAAGGAAAGTGAAAAATTGAAAAAACGTGTTATTTGGTTTAAAAAATTAAGACTCTTGCAACTTTGAGAAGCCATAACTTAGCTAAAAATCAGCCGATTTTCAAAATTTATGCATTTCTTTAAATATTATTGATCATATTGTTATTGTACATCATAAAATTGTTCATATTGTCAGTTTTAAAATTTGACCCATCTTTTTTTGACAAATTTTGCAAATTTACTACTAGCAAAAATGTCAAAAAAGTGAAAATTTTAAAATCGGAATTTTTTGTGCCTTATCGATTTCTGGTATTAAAATGAGTATAAAAAACTTTACCACACTTGATTTTGACCCATATTTTAGAAAACACAAATACCACAATAGTGATAAATGGTCAAAATCATCGTTTTGAACAAATATTGATATCTTCCCCATCTTTGATAAACCATAACTTATCAACAACTTAGCCGATTTTCCTCATTTATGCATTTCTGGATACGGCTTTTATTATACTCTAAATCGGTATAAAGGTTTATTAAATGTATTGAAAAAATATGGCAAGGAAAGTGAAAAATTGAAAAAAACGTGTAATTTGGTTTAAAAATTGAGACATTTGCAACTTTGAAAAGCCATAACTTAGCTAAAAATCAACCGATTTTCAAAATTTTTGCATTTCTGTCAATAGTATTTATTATATTTTGAATCTACGTCAAAAAAATTAAAATACTTTCAGTTTAAATTTAGGACCCATTTTTTTGACAAATTTTGCAAATTTACTACTAGCAAAAATGTCAAAAAAGTGAAAATTTTAAAAATCGGAATTTTTGTGCCCAATCGATTTCTGGTATTAAATGAGTATAAAAAAACTTTACCACACTTGATTTTGACCCATATTTTAGAAAATATGACCACAATAGTGATAAATGGTCAAAATCATCGTTTTGAACAAATATTGATATCTTCCTCATCTTTGAGAAACCATAACTTATCAACAACTTAGCCGATTTTCCTCATTCATGCATTTTTGGATACGCTTTTATTATATTTTAAAATCGGTATATAAGGTTTATTAAATGTTTTGAAAAATATAGCCAGGAAAGTGATAAATTGAAAAAATGTGCTTTTGGTTTAAAAAAATTGAGACATTTGCAACTTTGAGAAGCCATAACTTAGCTAAAAATCAACCGATTTTCAAAATTTTTGCATTTCTGTCAATGGTATTTATCATATTTTGAATATAAGTCAAAAAATTAAAAATACTTTCAGTTTCAATTTTTGACCCAGTTTTGACAATTTTTGCACATTAACTCCTACCAAAAATGCCAAAAAGTAAAAATTTTAAAATCGGAATTTTTTGTGCCTTATCGATTTCTGGTATTAAAATGAGTATAAAAAACTTTACCACACTTGATTTTGACCCATATTTTAGAAAATATGGCCACCATAGTTATAGATGGACAAAATCATCGTTTTGAACAAATATTGATATCTTCCTCATCTCCGAGGAACCACACAACTTAGCCGATTTTCCTTATTTATGCATTTCTGGATACGGCTTTTATTATACTTTAAATCGGTATATAAAGGTTTATTAAATGTTTTGAAAAATATGGCAAGGAAAGTGAAAAATTGAAAAAACGTGTTATTTGGTTTAAAAATTAAGACTCTTGCAACTTTGAGAAGCCATAACTTAGCTAAAAATCAGCCGATTTTCAAAATTTATGCATTTCTTTAAATAGTATTGATCATATTGTTATTGTACATCATAAAATTGTTCATATTGTCAGTTTTAAATTTGACCCATTTTTTTGACAAATTTTGCAAATTTACTACTAGCAAAAATGTCAAAAAAGTGAAAATTTTAAAATCGGAATTTTTGTGCCTTATCGATTTCTGGTATTAAAATGAGTATAAAAAAACTTTACCACACTTGATTTTGACCCATATTTTAGAAAACACAAATACCACAATAGTGATAAATGGTCAAAATCATCGTTTTGAACAAATATTGATATCTTCCTCATCTTTGAGAAACCATAACTTATCAAGCAACTTAGCCGATTTTCCTCATTCATGCATTTTTGGATACGGCTTTTATTATATTTTAAATCGGTATATAAGGTTTATTAAATGTTTTGAAAAATATAGCCAGGAAAGTGATAAATTGAAAAAAATGTGCTTTTGGTTTAAAAAAATTGAGACATTTGCAACTTTGAGAAGCCATAACTTAGCTAAAATCAACCGATTTTCAAAATTTTTGCATTTCTGTCAATGGTATTTATCATATTTTGAATATAAGTCAAAAAATTAAAATACTTTCAGTTTCAATTTTTGACCCAGTTTTTGACAATTTTTGCACATTAACTCCTACCAAAAATGCCAAAAAAGTAAAAATTTTAAAATCGGAATTTTTTGTGCCTTATCGATTTCTGGTATTAAAATGAGTATAAAAAAACTTTACCACACTTGATTTTGACCCATATTTTAGAAAACACAAATACCACAATAGTGATAAATGGTCAAAATCATCGTTTTGAACAAATATTGATATCTTCCTCATCTTTGAGAAACCATAACTTATCAACAACTTAGCCGATTTTCCTCATTCATGCATTTCTGGATACGGCTTTTATTATATTTTAAATCGGTATATAAGGTTTATTAAATGTTTTGAAAAATATAGCCAGGAAAGTGATAAATTGAAAAAAATGTGTTTTTGGTTTAAAAATTGAGACATTTGCAACTTTGAGAAGCCATAACTTAGCTAAAAATCAACCGATTTTCAAAATTTTTTGCATTTCTGTCAATGGTATTTATCATATTTTGAATATAAGTCAAAAATTAAAAATACTTTCAGTTTCAATTTTTGACCCAGTTTTTGACAATTTTTGCACATTAACTCCTACCAAAAATGCCAAAAAGTAAAAATTTTAAAATCGGAAATTTTGTGCCTTATCGATTTCTGGTATTAAAATGAGTATAAAAAAAACTTTACCACACTTGATTTTGACCCATATTTTAGAAAATATGGCCACAATAGTTATAGATGGACAAAATCATCGTTTTGAACAAATATTGATATCTTCCTCATCTCCGAGGAACCACACAACTTAGCCGATTTTCCTCATTTATGCATTTCTGGATACGGCTTTTATTATACTTTAAATCGGTATATAAGGTTTATTAAATGTTTTGAAAAATATGGCAAGGAAAGTGAAAAATTGAAAAAACGTGTTATTTGGTTTAAAAAATTAAGACTCTTGCAACTTTGAGAAGCCATAACTTAGCTAAAAATCAGCCGATTTTCAAAATTTATGCATTTCTTTAAATAGTATTGATCATATTGTTATTGTACATCATAAAATTGTTCATATTGTCAGTTTTAAAATTTGACCCATTTTTTTGACAAATTTTGCAAATTTACTACTAGCAAAAATGTCAAAAAAGTGAAAATTTTAAAATCGGAATTTTTTGTGCCTTATCGATTTCTGGTATTAAAATGAGTATAAAAAAACTTTACCACACTTGATTTTGACCCATATTTTAGAAAACACAAATACCACAATAGTGATAAATGGTCAAAATCATCGTTTTGAACAAATATTGATATCTTCCCCATCTTTGATAAACCATAACTTATCAACAACTTAGCCGATTTTCCTCATTTATGCATTTCTGGATACGGCTTTTATTATACTCTAAATCGGTATATAAGGTTTATTAAATGTTTTGAAAAATATGGCAAGGAAAGTGAAAAATTGAAAAAACGTGTTATTTGGTTTAAAAAATTAAGACTCTTGCAACTTTGAGAAGCCATAACTTAGCTAAAAATCAGCCGATTTTCAAAATTTATGCATTTCTTTAAATAGTATTGATCATATTGTTATTGTACATCATAAAATTGTTCATATTGTCAGTTTTAAAATTTGACCCATTTTTTTGACAAATTTTGCAAATTTACTACTAGCAAAAATGTCAAAAAAGTGAAAATTTTAAAATCGGAATTTTTTGTGCCTTATCGATTTCTGGTATTAAAATGAGTATAAAAAAACTTTACCACACTTGATTTTGACCCATATTTTAGAAAATATGGAAAATAGTTATAAATGGACAAAATCATCGTTTTGAACAAATATTGATATCTTCCTCATCTTTGAGAAACCATAACTTATCAACAACTTAGCCGATTTTCCTCATTCATGCATTTCTGTATACGGCTTTTATTATATTTTAAATCGGTATATAAGGTTTATTAAATGTTTTGAAAAATATAGCCAGGAAAGTGATAAATTGAAAAAAATGTGTTTTTGGTTTAAAAAATTGAGACATTTGCAACTTTGAGAAGCCATAACTTAGCTAAAAATCAACCGATTTTCAAAATTTTTGCATTTCTGTCAATGGTATTTATCATATTTTGAATATAAGTCAAAAAATTAAAATACTTTCAGTTTCAATTTTTGACCCAGTTTTTGACAATTTTTGCACATTAACTCCTACCAAAAATGCCAAAAAGTAAAAATTTTAAAATCGGAAATTTTTGTGCCTTATCGATTTCTGGTATTAAAATGAGTATAAAAAACTTTACCACACTTGATTTTGACCCATATTTTAGAAAATATGGCCACAATAGTTATAGATGGACAAAATCATCGTTTTGAACAAATATTGATATCTTCCTCATCTCCGAGGAACCACACAACTTAGCCGATTTTCCTCATTTATGCATTTCTGGATACGGCTTTTATTATACTTAAATCGGTATATAAGGTTTATTAAATGTTTTGAAAAAATATGGCAAGGAAAGTGAAAAATTGAAAAAACGTGTTATTTGGTTTAAAAAATTAAGACTCTTGCAACTTTGAGAAGCCATAACTTAGCTAAAAATCAGCCGATTTTCAAAATTTATGAATTTCTTTAAATAGTATTGATCATATTGTTATTGTACATCATAAAATTGTTCATATTGTCAGTTTTAAAATTTGAACCATTTTTTTGACAAATTTTGCAAATTTACTACTAGCAAAAATGTCAAAAAGTGAAAATTTTAAAATCGGAATTTTTTGTGCCTTATCGATTTCTGGTATTAAAATGAGTATAAAAAAACTTTACCACACTTGATTTTGACCCATATTTTAGAAAACACAAATACCACAATAGTGATAAATGGTCAAAATCATCGTTTTGAACAAATATTGATATCTTCCCCATCTTTGATAAACCATAACTTATCAACAACTTAGCCGATTTTCCTCATTTATGCATTTCTGGATACGGCTTTTATTATACTCTAAATCGGTATATAAGGTTTATTAAATGTTTTGAAAAATATGGCAAGGAAAGTGAAAAATTGAAAAAACGTGTAATTTGGTTTAAAAAAATTGAGACATTTGCAACTTTGAAAAGCCATAACTTAGCTAAAAATCAACCGATTTTCAAAATTTTTGCATTTCTGTCAATAGTATTTATTATATTTTGAATCTACGTCAAAAAAATTAAAATACTTTCAGTTTAAATTTGTGACCCATTTTTTGACAAATTTTGCAAATTTACTACTAGCAAAAATGTCAAAAAGTGAAAATTTTAAAATCGGAATTTTTGTGCCCAATCGATTTCTGGTATTAAAATGAGTATAAAAAAACTTTACCACACTTGATTTTGACCCATATTTTAGAAAATATGACCACAATAGTGATAAATGGTCAAAATCATCGTTTTGAACAAATATTGATATCTTCCTCATCTTTGAGAAACCATAACTTATCAACAACTTAGCCGATTTTCCTCATTCATGCATTTCTGGATACGGCTTTTATTATATTTTAAATCGGTATATAAGGTTTATTAAATGTTTTGAAAAATATAGCCAGGAAAGTGATAAATTGAAAAAAACGTGTTTTTGGTTTAAAAATTGAGACATTTGCAACTTTGAGAAGCCATAACTTAGCTAAAAATCAACCGATTTTCAAAATTTTTGCATTTCTGTCAATGGTATTTATCATATTTTGAATATAAGTCAAAAAATTAAAATACTTTCAGTTTCAATTTTGACCCAGTTTTTGACAATTTTGCACATTAACTCCTACCAAAAATGCCAAAAAAGTAAAAATTTTAAAATCGGAATTTTTTGTGCCTTATCGATTTCTGGTATTAAAATGAGTATAAAAAAACTTTACCACACTTGATTTTGACCCATATTTTAGAAAATATGGCCACAATAATTATAGATGGACAAAATCATCGTTTTGAACAAATATTGATATCTTCCTCATCTCCGAGGAACCACACAACTTAGCCGATTTTCCTCATTTATGCATTTCTGGATACGGCTTTTATTATACTTTAAATCGGTATATAAGGTTTATTAAATGTTTTGAAAAATATGGCCAGGAAAGTGAAAAATTGAAAAAACGTGTTATTTGGTTTAAAAATTAAGACTCTTGCAACTTTGAGAAGCCATAACTTAGCTAAAAATCAACCGATTTTCAAAATTTATGCATTTCTTTAAATAGTATTGATCATATTGTTATTGTACATCATAAAATTGTTCATATTGTCAGTTTTAAAATTTGACCCATTTTTTTGACAAATTTTGCAAATTTACTACTAGCAAAAATGTCAAAAAGTGAAAATTTTAAAATCGGAATTTTTTGTGCCTTATCGATTTCTGGTATTAAAATGAGTATAAAAAAAACTTTACCACACTTGATTTTGACCCATATTTTAGAAAACACAAATACCACAATAGTGATAAATGGTCAAAATCATCGTTTTGAACAAATATTTATATCTTCCCCATCTTTGATAAACCATAACTTATCAACAACTTAGCCGATTTTCCTCATTTATGCATTTCTGGATACGGCTTTTATTATACTCTAAATCGGTATATAAGGTTTATTAAATGTTTTGAAAAAATATGGCAAGGAAAGTGAAAAATTGAAAAAACGTGTAATTTGGTTTAAAAAATTGAGACATTTGCAACTTTGAAAAGCCATAATTTAGCTAAAAATCAACCGATTTTCAAAATTTTTGCATTTCTGTCAATAGTATTTATTATATTTTGAATCTACGTCAAAAAAAATTAAAATACTTTCAGTTTAAATTTGTGACCCATTTTTTGACAAATTTTGCAAATTTACTACTAGCAAAAATGTCAAAAAAAGTGAAAATTTTAAAATCGGAATTTTTTGTGCCCAATCGATTTCTGGTATTAAAATGAGTATAAAAAAACTTTACCACACTTGATTTTGACCCATATTTTAGAAAATATGACCACAATAGTGATAAATGGTCAAAATCATCGTTTAGAACAAATATTGATATCTTCCTCATCTTTGAGAAACCATAACTTATCAACAACTTAGCCGATTTTCCTCATTCATGCATTTTTGGATACGACTTTTATTATATTTTAAATCGGTATATAAGGTTTATTAAATGTTTTGAAAAATATAGCCAGGAAAGTGATAAATTGAAAAAATGTGTTTTTGGTTTAAAAAATTGAGACATTTGCAACTTTGAGAAGCCATAACTTAGCTAAAAATCAACCGATTTTCAAAATTTTTGCATTTCTTTAAATAGTATTGATCATATTGTTATTGTACATCATAAAATTGTTCATATTGTCAGTTTTAAAATTTGACCCATTTTTTTGACAAATTTTGCAAATTTACTACTAGCAAAAATGTCAAAAAAGTGAAAATTTTAAAATCGGAATTTTTTGTGCCTTATCGATTTCTGGTATTAAAATGAGTATAAAAAAACTTTACCACACTTGATTTTGACCCATATTTTAGAAAACACAAATACCACAATAGTAATAAATGGTCAAAATCATCGTTTTGAACAAATATTGATATCTTCCCCATCTTTGATAAACCATAACTTATCAACAACTTAGCCGATTTTCCTCATTTATGCATTTCTGGATACGGCTTTTATTATACTCTAAATCGGTATATAAGGTTTATTAAATGTTTTGAAAAATATGGCAAGGAAAGTGAAAAATTGAAAAAACGTGTAATTTGGTTTAAAAATTGAGACATTTGCAACTTTGAGAAGCCATAACTTAGCTAAAAATCAACCGATTTTCAAAATTTTTGCATTTCTGTCAATGGTATTTATCATATTTTGAATATAAGTCAAAAATTAAAATACTTTCAGTTTCAATTTTTGACCCAGTTTTTGACAATTTTTGCACATTAACTCCTACCAAAAATGTCAAAAAGGTGAAAATTTTAAAATCGGAATTTTTTGTGCCTTATCGATTTCTGGTATTAAAATGAGTATAAAAAAACTTTACCACACTTGATTTTGACCCATATTTTAGAAAATATGACCACAATAGTGATAAATGGTCAAAATCATCGTTTTGAACAAATATTGATATCTTCCCCCATCTTTGAGAAACCATAACATATCAACAACTTAGCCGATTTTCCTCATTTATGCATTTCTGGATACGGCTTTTATTATACTCTAAATCGGTATATAAGGTTTATTAAATGTTTTGAAAAATATGGCAAGGAAAGTAAAAATTGAAAAAACGTGTTTTTGGTTTAAAAATTGAGACATTTGCAACTTTGAGAAGCCATAACTTAGCTAAAATCAACCGATTTTCAAAATTTTTGCATTTCTGTCAATAGTATTTATTATATTTTGAATCTACGTCAAAAAAATTAAAATACTTTCAGTTTCAATTTTGACCCATTTTTTGACAAATTTTGCAAATTTACTACTAGCAAAAATGTCAAAAAAGTGAAAATTTTAAAATCGGAATTTTTGTGCCCAATCGATTTCTGGTATTAAAATGAGTATAAAAACTTTACCACACTTGATTTTACCCATATTTTAGAAAATATGACCACAATAGTGATTAATGGTCAAAATCATCGTTTTGAACAAATATTGATATCTTCCTCATCTCCGAGCAACCATAACTTTTCCACAACTTAGCCGATTTTCCTCATTTATGCATTTCTGGATACGGCTTTTATTATACTTTAAATCGGTATATAAGGCTTATTACATGTTTTAAAAAATATGGCAAGGAAAGTGATAAATAAAAAAAAAACGTGTTTTTGGTTTAAAAAATTGAGACATTTGCAACTTTGAGAAGCCATAACTTAGCTAAAATCAACCGATTTTCAAAATTTTTGCATTTCTGTCAATGGTATTTATCATATCTTGAATATAAGTCAAAAAATTAAAATACTTTCAGTTTCAATTTTTGACCCAGTTTTTGACAATTTTTGCACATTAACTCCTACCAAAAATGCCAAAAAGTGAAAATTTTAAAATCGGAATTTTTGTGCCTTATCGATTTCTGGTATTAAAATGAGTATAAAAAAACTTTACCACACTTGATATTGACCCATATTTTAGAAAATTTGGCCACAATAGTTATAAATGGACAAAATCATCGTTTTGAACAAATATTGATATCTTCCTCATCTCCGAGCAACCATAACTTTTCCACAACTTAGCAGATTTTCCTCATTTATGCATTTCTGGATACGGCTTTTATTATACTTTAAATCGGTATATGAGGTTTATTACATGTTTTGAAAAAGTGGCGAGGAAAGTGATAAATTGAAAAAAACGTGTTTTTGGTTTAAAAATTGAGACATTTGTAACTTTGAGAAGCCATAACTTAGCTAAAAATCAACCGATTTTCAAAATTTTTGCATTTCTGTCAATGGTATTTATCATATTTTGAATCTACGTCAAAAAAATTAAAATACTTTCAGTTTTAATTTTGACCCATTTTTTTGACAAATTTTGCAAATTTACTACTAGCAAAAATTTCAAAAAGTGAAAATTTTAAAATCGGAATTTTTTGTGCCCAATCGATTTCTGGTATTAAAATGAGTATAAAAAAAAACTTTACCACACTTGATTTTGTCCCATATTTTAGAAAATATGACCACAATAGTGATAAATGGTCAAAATCATCGTTTGAACAAATATTGATATCTTCCTCATCTCCGAGGAACCATAACTTTTCCACAACTTAGCCGATTTTCCTCATTTATGCATTTCTGAATACGGCTTTTATTATACTTTAAATCGGTATATAAGGTTTATTAAATGCTTTGAAAAATATGGCAAGGAAAGTGATAAATAAAAAAAAAACGTGTTTTTGGTTTAAAAAATTGAGACATTTGTAACTTTGAGAAGCCATAACTTAGCTAAAAATCAGCCGATTTTCAAAATTTTTGCATTTCTGTCAATGGTATTTATCATATTTTGAATCTACGTCAAAAAAATTAAAATACTTTCAGTTTTAATTTTGACCCATTTTTTGACAAATTTTGCAAATTTACTACTAGCAAAAATGTCAAAAAGTGAAAATTTTAAAATCGGAATTTTTGTGCCTAATCGATTTCTGGTATTAAAATGAGTATAAAAAAACTTTACCACACTTGATTTTGACCCATATTTTAGAAAAATATGAATACAATAGTGATAAATGGTCAAAATCATCGTTTTGAACAAATATTGATATCTTCCTCATATCCGATGAACCATAACTTTTCCACAACTTAGCCGATTTTCCTCATTTATGCATTTCTGGATACGGCTTTTATTATACTTTAAATCGGTATATAAGATTTATTAAATGCTTTGAAAAATATGGCAAGGAAAGTGAAAAATTGAAAAAACGTGTTATTTGGTTTAAAAAATTGAGACTTTTGCAACTTTGAGAAGCCATAACTTAGCTAAAAATCAGCCGATTTTCAAAATTTTTGCATTTCTGTCAATAGTATTGATCATATTTTTATTGTACATCAAAAAATTGTTCATATTGTCAGTTTTAAAATTTGACTCATTTTTTGACAATTTTTGCACATTAACTCCTACCAAAAATGCCAGAAAAGTGAAAATTTTAAAATCGGAATTTTTGTGCCTTATCGATTTCTGGTATTAAAATGAGTATAAAAAAAACTTTACCACACTTGATTTTGACCCATATTTTAGAAAATATGACCACAATAGCTATAAATGGACAAAATCATCGTTTTGAACAAATATTGATATCTTCCTCATCTTTCAGAAACCATAACTTATCAACAACTTAGCCGATTTTCCTCATTCATGCATTTTTTGGATACGACTTTTATTATATTTTAAATCGGTATATAAGGTTTATTTAATGTTTTGAAAAATATAGCCAGGAAAGTGATAAATTGAAAAAAACGTGTTTTTGGTTTAAAAAATTGAGACATTTGCAACTTTGAGAAGCCATAACTTAGCTAAAAATCAACCGATTTTCAAAATTTTTGCATTTCTGTCAATGGTATTTATCATATTTTGAATCTACGTCAAAAAATTAAAATACTTTCAGTTTCAATTTTTGGCCCAGTTTTTGACAATTTTGCACATTAACTCCTACCAAAAATGCCAGAAAAGTGAAAATTTGAAAATCCGAATTTTTGTGCCTTATTGATTTCTGGTATTAAAATGAGTATAAAAAAACTTTACCACACTTGATTTTGACCCATATTTTAGAAAATATGGCCACAATAGTTATAAATGGACAAAATCATCGTTTTGAACAAATATTGATATCTTCCTCATCCCTGAAGAACCATAACTTTTCCACAACTTAGCCGATTTTCCTCATTTATGCATTTCTGGATACGGCTTTTATTATACTTTAAATCGGTATATAAGGTTTATTAAATGTTTTGAAAAATATGGCAAGGAAAGTGAAAAAATTGAAAAAACGTGTTATTTGGTTTAAAAAATTGAGACATTTGCAACTTTGAGAAGCCATAACTTAGCTAAAAATCAGTCGATTTTCAAAATTTATGCATTTCTGTCAATGGTATTTATCATATTTTGAATATAAGTCAAAAAATTAAAATACTTTCAGTTTCAATTTTTGACCCATTTTTTGACAAATTTTGCAAATTTACTACTAGCAAAAATGTCAAAAAAGTGAAAATTTTAAAATCGGAATTTTTGTGCCCAATCGATTTCTGGTATTAAAATGAGTATAAAAAAAACTTTACCACACTTGATTTTGACCCATATTTTAGAAAATATGACCACAATAGTGATAAATGGTCAAAATCATCGTTTTGAACAAATATTGATATCTTCCTCATCTTTGAGAAACCATAACTTATCAACAACTTAGCCGATTTTCCTCATTCATGCATTTTAGGATACGACTTTTATTATATTTTAAATCGGTATATAAGGTTTATTAAATGTTTTGAAAAATATAGCCAGGAAAGTGATAAATTGAAAAAAAGTGTTTTTGGTTTAAAAAATTGAGACATTTGCAACTTTGAGAAGCCATAACTTAGCTAAAAATCAACCGATTTTCAAAATTTTTGCATTTCTGTCAATGGTATTTATCATATTTTGAATCTACGTCAAAAAATTAAAATACTTTCAGTTTCAATTTTCGGCCCAGTTTTTGACAATTTTTGCACATTAACTCCTACCAAAAATGCAAAAAAGTGAAAATTTTAAAATCGGATTGTTTTTGTGCCTTATCGATTTCTGGCATTAAAATGAGTTTAAAAAAACTTTACCACACTTGATTTTGACCCATATTTTAGAAAATATGGCCACAATAGTTATAAATGGACAAAATCATCGTTTTGAACAAATATTGATATCTTCCTCATCTCCGAGCAACCATAACTTTTCCACAACTTAGCCGATTTTCCTCATTTATGCATTTCTGGATACGGCTTTTATTATACTTTAAATCGGTATATGAGGTTTATTACCAAAAATTGCCAAAAAAGTGAAAATTTTAAAATCGGAATTTTTGTGCCTTATCGATTTCTGGTATTAAAATGAGTATAAAAAAACTTTACCACACTTGATTTTGACCCATATTTTAGAAAATATGACCACAATAGTGATAAATGGTCAAAATCATAGTTTTGAACAAATATTGATATCTTCCTCATCTCCGAGGAACCATAACTTTTCCACAACTTAGCCGATTTTCCTCATTTATGCATTTCTGGATACGGCTTTTATTATACTTTAAATCGGTATATAAGGTTTATTAAATGCTTTGAAAAATATGGCAAGGAAAGTGAAAAATTGAAAAAACGTGTTATTTGGTTTAAAAAATTGAGACTTTTGCAACTTTGAGAAGCCATAACTTAGCTAAAAATCAGCCGATTTTCAAAATTTTTGCATTTCTGTCAATAGTATTGATCATATTTTTATTGTACATCAAAAAATTGTTCATATTGTCAGTTTTAAAATTTGACTCATTTTTTGACAATTTTTGCACATTAACTCCTACCAAAAATGCCAAAAAGTGAAAATTTTAAAATCGGAATTTTTGTGCCTTATCGATTTCTGGTATTAAAATGAGTATAAAAAAACTTTACCACACTTGATTTGACCCATATTTTAGAAAACACAAATACCACAATAGTGATAAATGGTCAAAATCATCGTTTTGAACAAATATTGATATCTTCCCCATCTTTGAGAAACCATAACTTATCAACAACTTAGCCGATTTTCCTCATTTATGCATTTCTGGATACGGCTTTTATTATACTCTAAATCGGTATATAAGGTTTATTAAATATTTTGAAAAATATTGCAAGGAAAGTGAAAAATTGAAAAAACGTGTAATTTGGTTTAAAAAATTGAGACATTTGCAACTTTGAGAAGCCATAACTTAGCTAAAAATCAACCGATTTTCAAAATTTTTGCATTTCTGTCAATAGTATTTATTATATTTTGAATCTACGTCAAAAAAATTAAAATACTTTCAGTTTAAATTTGTGACCCATTTTTTGACAAATTTTGCAAATTTACTACTAGCAAAAATGTCAAAAAAGTGAAAATTTTAAAATCGGAATTTTTTGTGCCCAATCGATTTCTGGTATTAAAATGAGTTTAAAAAAACTTTACCACACTTGATTTTGCCCCATATTTTAGAAAATATGACCACAATAGCTATAAATGGACAAAATCATCGTTTTGAACAAATATTGATATCTTCCTCATCTTTGAGAAACCATAACTTATCAACAACTTAGCCGATTTTCCTCATTCATGCATTTTTGGATACGACTTTTATTATATTTTAAATCGGTATATAAGGTTTATTTAATGTTTTGAAAAATATAGCCAGGAAAGTGATAAATTGAAAAAAACGTGTTTTTGGTTTAAAAAATTGAGACATTTGCAACTTTGAGAAGCCATAACTTAGCTAAAAATCAACCGATTTTCAAAATTTTTGCATTTCTGTCAATGGTATTTATCATATTTTGAATCTACGTCAAAAAATTAAAATACTTTCAGTTTCAATTTTTGGCCCAGTTTTTGACAATTTTTGCACATTAACTCCTACCAAAAATGCCAGAAAAGTGAAAATTTGAAAATCCGAATTTTTTGTGCCTTATTGATTTCTGGTATTAAAATGAGTATAAAAAAACTTTACCACACTTGATTTTGACCCATATTTTAGAAAATATAGGCCACAATAGTTATAAATGGACAAAATCATCGTTTTGAACAAATATTGATATCTTCCTCATCCCTGAAGAACCATAACTTTTCCACAACTTAGCCGATTTTCCTCATTTATGCATTTCTGGATACGGCTTTTATTATACTTTAAATCGGTATATAAGGTTTATTAAATGTTTTGAAAAATATGGCAAGGAAAGTGAAAAATTGAAAAAACGTGTTATTTGGTTTAAAAAATTGAGAGATTTGCAACTTTGAGAAGCCATAACTTAGCTAAAAATCAGTCGATTTTCAAAATTTATGCATTTCTTTCAATGGTATTGATCATATTTTTATTGTACATCAAAAAATTGTTCATATTGTCAGTTTTAAAATTTGACCCATTTTTTTGAAAAATTTTGCAAATTTACTACTAGCAAAAATGTCAAAAAAGTGAAAATTTTAAAATCGGAATTTTTTGTGCCCAATCGATTTCTGGTATTAAAATGAGTATAAAAAAAACTTTACCACACTTGATTTTGACCCATATTTTAGAAAATATGACCACAATAGTGATAAATGGTCAAAATCATCGTTTTGAAAACATATTGATATCTTCCTCATATCCGATGAACCATAACTTTTCCACAACTTAGCCGATTTTCCTCATTTATGCATTTCTGGATACGGCTTTTATTATACTTTAAATCGGTATAAAAGGTTTATTACATAATTTGAAAAATATGGCAAGGAAAGTGATAAATTTGAAAAAAACGTGTTTTTGGTTTAAAAAATTTAGACGTTTGCAACTTTGAGAAGCCATAACTTAGCTAAAAAACAACCGATTTTCAAATTTTTTGCATTTCTGTCAATGGTATTTATCATATTTTGAATCTACGTCAAAAAATTAAAATACTTTCAGTTTCAATTTTTGACCCAGTTTTTGACAATTTTTGCACTTTAACTCCTACCAAAAATGCCAAAAAAGTGAAAATTTAAAATCGGAATTTTTTGTGCCTTATCGATTTTTGGTATTAAAATGAGTATAAAAAAACTTTACCACACTTGATTTTGTTCCATATTTTAGAAAATATGGAAAATAGTTATAAATGGACAAAATCATCGTTTTGAACAAATATTGATATCTTCCTCATCTTTGAGAAACCATAACTTATCAACAACTTAGCCGATTTTCCTCATTCATGCATTTCTGGATACGGCTTTTATTATACTTTAAATCGGTATATAAGGTTTATTAAATGTTTTGAAAAATATAGCCAGGAAAGTGATAAATTGAAAAAAATGTGTTTTTGGTTTAAAAAATTTAGGCATTTGCAACTTTGAGAAGCCATAACTTAGCTAAAAAACAACCGATTTTCAAAATTTTTGCATTTCTGTCAATGGTATTTATCATATTTTGAATATAAGTCAAAAAATTAAAATACTTTCAGTTTCAATTTTTGACCCAGTTTTTGACAATTTTTGCACATTAACTCCTACCAAAAATGCCAAAAAAGTGAAAATTTTAAAATCGGAAATTTTTGTGCCTTATCGATTTCTGGTATTAAAATGAGTATAAAAAAACTTTACCACACTTGATTTTGACCCATATTTTAGAAAATATGGCCACAATAGTTATAGATGGACAAAATCATCGTTTTGAACAAATATTGATATCTTCCTCATATCCGATGAACCATAACTTTTCCACAACTTAGCCGATTTTCCTCATTTATGCATTTCTGGATACGGCTTTTATTATACTTTAAATCGGTATATAAGGTTTATTAAATGTTTTGAAAAATATGGCAAGGAAAGTGAAAAATTGAAAAAACGTGTTATTTGGTTTAAAAAATTAAGACTCTTGCAACTTTGAGAAGCCATAACTTAACTAAAAATCAGCCGATTTTCAAAATTTATGCATTTCTTTAAATAGTATCGATCATATTGTTATTGTACATCATAAAATTGTTCATATTGTCAGTTTTAAAATCTGACCCATTTTTTTGACAAATTTTGCAAATTTACTACTAGCAAAAATGTCAAAAAGTGAAAATTTTAAAATCGGAATTTTTTGTGCCTTATCGATTTCTGGTATTAAAATGAGTATAAAAAAACTTTACCACACTTGATTTTGACCCATATTTTAGAAAATATGACCACAATAGCTATAAATGGACAAAATCATCGTTTTGAACAAATATTGATATCTTCCCCATCTTTGAGAAACCATAACTTATCAACAACTTAGCCGATTTTCCTCATTTATGCATTTCTGGATACGGCTTTTATTATACTCTAAATCGGTATATAAGGTTTATTAAATATTTTGAAAAATATTGCAAGGAAAGTGAAAAATTGAAAAAACGTGTAATTTGGTTTAAAAAATTGAGACATTTGCAACTTTGAGAAGCCATAACTTAGCTAAAAATCAACCGATTTTCAAAATTTTTGCATTTCTGTCAATAGTATTTATTATATTTTGAATCTACGTCAAAAAAATTAAAATACTTTCAGTTTAAATTTGTGACCCATTTTTTGACAAATTTTGCAAATTTACTACTAGCAAAAATGTCAAAAAAGTGAAAATTTTAAAATCGGAATTTTTTGTGCCCAATCGATTTCTGGTATTAAAATGAGTTTAAAAAAACTTTACCACACTTGATTTTGACCCATATTTTAGAAAATATGGCCACAATAGTTATAAATGGACAAAATCATCGTTTTGAACAAATATTGATATCTTCCTCATCCCTGAAGAACCATAACTTTTCCACAACTTAGCCGATTTTCCTCATTTATGCATTTCTGGATACGGCTTTTATTATACTTTAAATCGGTATATAAGGTTTATTAAATGTTTTGAAAAATATGGCAAGGAAAGTGAAAAATTGAAAAAACGTGTTATTTGGTTTAAAAAATTGAGACATTTGCAACTTTGAGAAGCCATAACTTAGCTAAAAATCAGTCGATTTTCAAAATTTATGCATTTCTTTCAATGGTATTGATCATATTTTTATTGTACATCAAAAAATTGTTCATATTGTCAGTTTTAAAATTTGACCCATTTTTTTGAAAAATTTTGCAAATTTACTACTAGCAAAAATGTCAAAAAAGTGAAAATTTTAAAATCGGAATTTTTGTGCCCAATCGATTTCTGGTATTAAAATGAGTATAAAAAAACTTTACCACACTTGATTTTGACCCATATTTTAGAAAATATGACCACAATAGTGATAAATGGTCAAAATCATCGTTTTGAAAACATATTGATATCTTCCTCATATCCGATGAACCATAACTTTTCCACAACTTAGCCGATTTTCCTCATTTATGCATTTCTGGATACGGCTTTTATTATACTTTAAATCGGTATAAAAGGTTTATTACATAATTTGAAAAATATGGCAAGGAAAGTGATAAATTTGAAAAAACGTGTTTTTGGTTTAAAAAATTTAGACGTTTGCAACTTTGAGAAGCCATAACTTAGCTAAAAAACAACCGATTTTCAAATTTTTGCATTTCTGTCAATGGTATTTAACATATTTTGAATCTACGTCAAAAAATTAAAATACTTTCAGTTTCAATTTTTGACCCAGTTTTTGACAATTTTTGCACTTTAACTCCTACCAAAAATGCCAAAAAGTGAAAATTTAAAATCGGAATTTTTTGTGCCTTATCGATTTTTGGTATTAAAATGAGTATAAAAAAACTTTACCACACTTGATTTTGTTCCATATTTTAGAAAATATGGAAAATAGTTATAAATGGACAAAATCATCGTTTTGAACAAATATTGATATCTTCCTCATCTTTGAGAAACCATAACTTATCAACAACTTAGCCGATTTTCCTCATTCATGCATTTCTGGATACGGCTTTTATTATACTTTAAATCGGTATATAAGGTTTATTAAATGTTTTGAAAAATATAGCCAGGAAAGTGATAAATTGAAAAAAATGTGTTTTTGGTTTAAAAAATTTAGACATTTGCAACTTTGAGAAGCCATAACTTAGCTAAAAAACAACCGATTTTCAAAATTTTTGCATTTCTGTCAATGGTATTTATCATATTTTGAATATAAGTCAAAAAATTAAAATACTTTCAGTTTCAATTTTTGACCCAGTTTTTGACAATTTTTGCACATTAACTCCTACCAAAAATGCCAAAAAAGTGAAAATTTTAAAATCGGAAATTTTTGTGCCTTATCGATTTCTGGTATTAAAATGAGCATAAAAAAACTTTACCACACTTGATTTTGACCCATATTTTAGAAAATATGGCCACAATAGTTATAGATGGACAAAATCATCGTTTTGAACAAATATTGATATCTTCCTCATATCCGATGAACCATAACTTTTCCACAACTTAGCCGATTTTCCTCATTTATGCATTTCTGGATACGGCTTTTATTATACTTTAAATCGGTATATAAGGTTTATTAAATGTTTTGAAAAATATGGCAAGGAAAGTGAAAAATTGAAAAAACGTGTTATTTGGTTTACAAAATTAAGACTCTTGCAACTTTGAGAAGCCATAACTTAACTAAAAATCAGCCGATTTTCAAAATTTATGCATTTCTTTAAATAGTATCGATCATATTGTTATTGTACATCATAAAATTGTTCATATTGTCAGTTTTAAAATTTGACCCATTTTTTTGACAAATTTTGCAAATTTACTACTAGCAAAAATGTCAAAAAAGTGAAAATTTTAAAATCGGAATTTTTTGTGCCTTATCGATTTCTGGTATTAAAATGAGTATAAAAAAAACTTTACCACACTTGATTTTGACCCATATTTTAGAAAACACAAATACCACAATAGTGATAAATGGTCAAAATCATCGTTTTGAACAAATATTGATATCTTCCCCATCTTTGAGAAACCATAACTTATCAACAACTTAGCCGATTTTCCTCATTTATGCATTTCTGGATACGGCTTTTATTATACTCTAAATCGGTATATAAGGTTTATTAAATGTTTTGAAAAATATGGCAAGGAAAGTGAAAAATTGAAAAAACGTGTAATTTGGTTTAAAAAATTGAGACATTTGCAACTTTGAGAAGCCATAACTTAGCTAAAAATCAACCGATTTTCAAAATTTTTGCATTTCTGTCAATAGTATTTATTATATTTTGAATCTACGTCAAAAAAATTAAAATACTTTCAGTTTAAATTTTTGACCCATTTTTTGACAAATTTTGCAAATTTACTACTAGCAAAAATGTCAAAAAAGTGAAAATTTTAAAATCGGAATTTTTGTGCCCAATCGATTTCTGGTATTAAAATGAGTTTAAAAAAACTTTACCACACTTGATTTTGACCCATATTTTAGAAAATATGACCACAATAGCTATAAATGGACAAAATCATCGTTTTGAACAAATATTGATATCTTCCTCATCTTTGAGAAACCATAACTTATCAACAACTTAGCCGATTTTCCTCATTCATGCATTTTTGGATACGACTTTTATTATACTCTAAATCGGTATATAAGGTTTATTTAATGTTTTGAAAAAATATAGCCAGGAAAGTGATAAATTGAAAAAAACGTGTTTTTGGTTTAAAAAATTGAGACATTTGCAACTTTGAGAAGCCATAACTTAGCTAAAAATCAACCGATTTTCAAAATTTTTGCATTTCTGTCAATGGTATTTATCATATTTTGAATATAAGTCAAAGAATTAAAATACTTTCAGTTTCAATTTTTGACCCAGTTTTTGACAATTTTTGCACATTAACTCCTACCAAAAATGCCAGAAAAGTGAAAATTTTAAAATCCGAATTTTTTGTACCTTATTGATTTCTGGTATTAAAATGAGTATAAAAAAACTTTACCACACTTGATTTTGACCCATATTTTAGAAAATATGGCCACAATAGTTATAAATGGACAAAATCATCGTTTTGAACAAATATTGATATCTTCCTCATCCCTGAAGAACCATAACTTTTCCACAACTTAGCCGATTTTCCTCATTTATGCATTTCTGGATACGGCTTTTATTATACTTTAAATCGGTATATAAGGTTTATTAAATGTTTTGAAAAATATGGCAAGGAAAGTGAAAAATTGAAAAACGTGTTATTTGGTTTAAAAAATTGAGACATTTGCAACTTTGAGAAGCCATAACTTAGCTAAAAATCAGTCGATTTTCAATATTTTAGAAAATATGGAAAATAGTTATAAATGGACAAAATCATCGTTTTGAACAAATATTGATATCTTCCTCATCCCTGAAGAACCATAACTTTTCCACAACTTAGCCGATTTTCCTCATTTATGCATTTCTGGATACGGCTTTTATTATACTTTAAATCGGTATATAAGGTTTATTAAATGTTTTGAAAAATATAGCCAGGAAAGTGATAAATTGAAAAAAATGTGTTTTTGGTTTAAAAAATTGAGACATTTGCAACTTTGAGAAGCCATAACTTAGCTAAAAAACAACCGATTTTCAAAATTTTTGCATTTCTGTCAATGGTATTTATCATATTTTGAATATAAGTCAAAAAATTAAAATACTTTCAGTTTCAATTTTTGACCCAGTTTTTGACAATTTTTGCACATTAACTCCTACCAAAAATGCCAAAAAAGTGAAAATTTTAAAATCGGAAATTTTTGTGCCTTATCGATTTCTGGTATTAAAATGAGTATAAAAAAACTTTACCACACTTGATTTTGACCCATATTTTAGAAAATATGGCCACAATAGTTATAGATGGACAAAATCATCGTTTTGAACAAATATTGATATCTTCCTCATCTCCGAGGAACCACACAACTTAGCCGATTTTCCTCATTTATGCATTTCTGGATACGGCTTTTATTATACTTTAAATCGGTATATAAGGTTTATTAAATGTTTTGAAAAATATGGCAAGGAAAGTGAAAAATTGAAAAAACGTGTTATTTGGTTTAAAAAATTAAGACTCTTGCAACTTTGAGAAGCCATAACTTAACTAAAAATCAGCCGATTTTCAAAATTTATGCATTTCTTTAAATAGTATCGATCATATTGTTATTGTACATCATAAAATTGTTCATATTGTCAGTTTTAAAATTTGACCCATTTTTTTGACAAATTTTGCAAATTTACTACTAGCAAAAATGTCAAAAAAGTGAAAATTTTAAAATCGGAATTTTTTGTGCCTTATCGATTTCTGGTATTAAAATGAGTATAAAAAAACTTTACCACACTTGATTTTGACCCATATTTTAGAAAACACAAATACCACAATAGTGATAAATGGTCAAAATCATCGTTTTGAACAAATATTGATATCTTCCCCATCTTTGAGAAACCATAACTTATCAACAACTTAGCCGATTTTCCTCATTTATGCATTTCTGGATACGGCTTTTATTATACTCTAAATCGGTATATAAGGTTTATTAAATGTTTTGAAAAATATGGCAAGGAAAGTGAAAAATTGAAAAACGTGTAATTTGGTTTAAATAATTGAGACATTTGCAACTTTGAGAAGCCATAACTTAGCTAAAAATCAACCGATTTTCAAAATTTTTGAATTTCTGTCAATAGTATTTATTATATTTTGAACCTACGTCAAAAAATTAAAATACTTTCAGTTTAAATTTTTGACCCATTTTTTGACAAATTTTGCAAATTTACTACTAGCAAAAATGTCAAAAAAGTGAAAATTTTAAAATTGGAATTTTTTGTGCCCAATCGATTTCTGGTATTAAAATGAGTATAAAAAAAACTTTACCACACTTGATTTTGACCCATATTTTAGAAAATATGACCACAATAGTGATAAATGGTCAAAATCATCGTTTTGAACAAATATTGATATCTTCCTCATCTCCGAGGAACCATAACTTTTCCACAACTTAGCCGATTTTCCTCATTTATGCATTTCTGGATACGTCTTTTATTATACTTTAAATCGGTATATAAGGTTTATTACATGTTTTGAAAAATATGGCAAGGAAAGTGATAAATTGAAAAAAACGTGTTTTTGGTTTAAAAAATTGAGACATTTGCAACTTTGAGAAGCCATAACTTAGCTAAAAATCAACCGATTTTCAAAATTTTTGCATTTCTGTCAATGGTATTTATCATATTTTGAATATAAGTCAAAAAATTAAAATACTTTCAGTTTCAATTTTTGACCCAGTTTTTGACAATTTTGGCACATTAACTCCTACCAAAAATGTCAAAAAAGTGAAAATTTTAAAATCGGAATTTTTTGTGCCTTATCGATTTCTGGTATTAAAATGAGTATAAAAAAACTTTACCACACTTGATTTTGACCCATATTTTAGAAAATATGGCCACAATAGTTATAAATGGACAAAATCATCGTTTTGAACAAATATTGATATCTTCCTCATCTCCGAGCAACCATAACTTTTCCACAACTTAGCAGATTTTCCTCATTTATGCATTTCTGGATACGGCTTTTATTATACTTTAAATCGGTATATGAGGTTTATTACATGTTTTGAAAAAAGTGGCGAGGAAAGTGATAAATTGAAAAAAAACGTGTTTTTGGTTTAAAAAATTGAGACATTTGTAACTTTGAGAAGCCATAACTTAGCTAAATAACATTGGTTGTTGTACAGAGTAGACGCGTCTGATTTTGCTCTTATTAAATCATTTGAATTCCGTAATTTCTACTTGTAGTTTAATACTTAAAAGGTGCCAAGTTCTAACATTATTATTGTGTAGTGCAGTATAACTGGTGCGAGTGTCAAACTTCGTGTATTTGCTATTAAAAATTGCATTTTCTTTGTATATTTTTACAAACAGTGCGCGTCGCTAACAGCTGTGTTTAGTTCTTTTTCTTCACTCTCATCTTTTACTTTTCGTCACTCTCCTAACTTTGTGCTCTCTCATTTGCATGCTTATCTGTATAGCTTGCGCTCTTAACGCCAGCTCTTTACATTAACATTAACTGTACCTTACTGTCTCTCTCTCTTGCTTTGCTTTGCATTGTGTTATTGCTGTTTGATTTTCTACAGCACTCGACACAAGTTTAGTTACACTTCAATTATAACTCATTTCTTATTATTTTTTCAATTTCTCTTTCGTTATTATATCTCCTTACATAATGACTTCGTGCTGCATTAAAGTCTGTAAGGTAATGTCCGATCCTAAGGCAGATTTTATATGCTGCTGGTTGTGTGACAATCTAGCTCATGTTAAATGTGCTGGTTTCACCGCGCGTGTAAAAGATTACATCGCCAATAAGACGGGCCTTAAATGGTGTTGTGAGGCTTGCCGTGAGACGGAAATTAATATGCAATCATTTGCAATGCATACGCGCAATAATTTCTGTTCTTTAAAAAAAACTTTGACCTTCTACATAAGGAATTCCAAGCAATGGAATTAAAGTTTAATAATTTTAAAATTTTTTCTCAGCCGTCTATTGTGTCTGAGACTTCTTCTAGTAGCTCACCACCGGAGGTAATTATTACTCCGGTTTTGACTACTGATAATGTTCCTAATACAACTGCAGCTACAAGTATTTCAAACCAGCGTAGCTCGAAATCCAATAGACCCAAGAAAGATAGGCCTTCCAATGATATGCCTCTTGTATCATCCGAGGTTAATCATCTTCGGGTGTTTAATTCCCCTAAACATCCCGCTCCTGCAAATGTTCCTAGCGTTCTTCCTAGCGTAGTGGAGACTGCAAGACCTCTTAAGTCTGTCCCTAACAGACGCCAAATCTTTATTTCTCGCCTGGCATCTGACACATCAACCGAAGATGTCAAGGCCTATATTTTAAATAAACTTAATAATAGTTGTCTCAACATGACCGTTGAGAAATTCAAATTTAAGCACCGTAGAGAAATTTCCTCCTTCAAGATATCTGTCCCCGCAAGTGCATTTAGTACTATTTGTACGAATGCTTTTTGGCTGGATGATATGGTTGTAAAGGAGTACAGTCGCAGAAGAGACAGTCTTCAGTACCCCCTTCTCTTCCTACTAATGTTCCATCAAAAAACTAATAGTTTCTTCTTTTCTGTTTGCTTATCAGAATGTTAGAGGCCTTAAGTCAAAACTTTCTAACCTTTATGTAGATAGTTTTTCTTTCGAACATAACATTTTGGCATTCACTGAGACCTGGCTTAAACCTGATATTCTTGATGCATCTATACTTTCACCTCTTTATGTTACTTATAGATGTGATAGAATGGATAGAAAAGGTGGTGGTGTCCTTATTGCGATAAAATCTAATCTTACATCGCAATTAGTAAATAACTCCCCCACTAATATAGAAATTGTATGTGTGAAAGTGCGAATTCATAACATTAACTTTTATATTTCCTGCTCATATATTCCTCCCCAATCTGATCTATCTGTATACCTAGCTCACTTAACGGTAATTCAATCTTTGTCCAGCATGCTCTTGGATAAAGACTGTTTGTTAGTTGTTGGTGACTTTAACTTGCCCGATGTTATTTGGTCGGATAACAACGACTTAATGACTTCTAACGAGTTTCTGTCGGGACTTCTTGAACTAAATCTATCTCAGGTCAACTCAATTCGAAACAGCAGGAACCGATTACTTGATCTGGTCTTTGTATCTGATCAGGTATGCGATACTGTTGTAAGAATTGATCCTTTAGTTTCACCTGAAGATGCGTTCCACCCCACTTTAGAGCTCGCTCTTTTGCTGTCACCATCCGGGCAGCAAGTTAAAACATTTCCAAAGACTAAACACTATTGTTTTCGAAAGGCTAACTTTAGTGATCTCAACACTTTATTTAATAATTATGATTGGTCGAAATTGTACTCTTCTAATAATTTAGAAGGTGCGATTGATATTTTTTATAGAGCTATTAACTCTATTTTTGAATTGAATGTTCCTAGGGTATATCATTCTAAGTCTACAAAACTACCTTGGTTCTCTAGGGAACTTTGTAGACTTAAAAATTTGAAATCCAAACTTTACAAAAAGTTCAAATCATCTGGTAGGCTTATTGATTTTTCAAGGTATGTTATCGCTAAGTCTGGCTTTGATACTATGAACCACCGTTGCTATAGTGCATACTTAACTCGCTGTAGATTACAATTTGCTAAAGACCCTAAGCAGTTTTATAACTTCGTTAATCTTAAACGGCGAACTGCTACATATCCTTCTTCCTTAACTCTAAACGAGAAAACAGCTAGTACCGATCAAAACATTTCGGACTTATTTGCAGATTTTTTCCAGGATACTTATTCGTCTAAGATTTACGATTCTAAGTGTCCTTATCCTTATAGAATTTATCCATCTAACTCTGTTTTCGGTCCGCAGATTACGGAAAGTTCGTTAGGTTGTGAGCTGACTTTGGTCAAGCCATCTTTTTCTCCTGGGCCAGATGGGGTGCCTGGCTGTGTTCTCAGATACTGTGCTAATTCGCTCTGTAAGCCAATTCTTAAACTTTTTCTTTGTCCGTTTCGACCGGATTATTTCCTAAGTTATGGAAAGAATCTTATGTTATTCCCTTACACAAAAAGGCTCTAAGTCTGACGTCATGAACTATAGAGCTATTTCTAAGTTGTCTGCTATTCCTAAATTATTCGAGAAAATCATTACTTCTCAACTGCAACACTTATGTAGCTCAATCATCTCACCAACCCAGCATGGCTTTGTGAGATCCAAATCTACTACAACAAACTTATTGGAACTCTCCTCTATTGTCATTAGTGGGTTTCATAGCTCGATGCAAACGGACGTCATCTACACTGATTTCAGTAAAGCATTTGATTCTGTAAACCATACTCTCCTAATGCACAAGTTGTCGCTTCTTGGTTTTCCTCATATTCTTATGAATTGGATCTCCAACTATCTTAAAAATAGAACTCAGAGAGTAATGTTCAATTCTGCTCTCTCTAAGCAGATCTCTGTTTATTCAGGAGTGCCCCAAGGTAGCCACCTCGGACCATTGCTTTTCAATTTATTTATTAATGACCTTCCGTCTATTATTAAGAATAGTGCTGTTTTGATGTATGCAGATGACGTTAAATTATGCCTCTCTTATAAGGATCCTATTTCTGCTTCTTTGTTGCAAGCTGATCTTAACATTTTCAATTCATGGTGCAAAACCAATCTTATTGCCCTCAATTGCTCAAAATGCAAAGCCATGACTTTTTGCAGAACACAACCTGTGCATGTTCAATACTTGTTAGAAGGCCATCCTCTTGAGAATATATCTCAAATTAATGACCTAGGCATCTTACTTGATCGTAAACTTTCTTTCAACGATCACATTGAGTTCATGGTAAATAAAGCCATGAAGGTCTTAGGTTTCATTAAGCGTTGGTCTAAGGAATTCAATGACCCTTATACGACTAAACAGCTTTATGTCTCTCTGGTACGTCCCATCCTCGAGTATGGGTCCTGTTTGTGGTCGCCACAGTATCAGACTTATAAAGACAAAATTGAATCGGTGCAAAAAGAAGTTTCTAATTTTCGCACTAAGAAACTTAAACTGGTCACCACAACTTAACCTTCCGCCATATCCTAGTAGATTACTATTAATTAATCTTCCTTCCCTTTCACACCGTCGCATTATGCTGGGTGTAACTTTCATTCAAAAACTTATAAATGGTGATATTGACTCTCCTTTCTTACTAAACAAATTAAACTTTTCACTTCCTATTAGATCAACTCGTTTCTACTCCTTATTAACAACTAGCACTTGCCATACTAATTACCTTATGCATGAACCTTTTAGAGTACTATGTTCTGAGTTTAACAGACTTTACGGGGTTATTAGATTAGAGTCTTCTATTTCTACCAATAAAGCCTTAATCTTAGAACATTTACGCACACATTAATCAATTTAATCTCTGGTGGTGGTCATTGATTTGATTGGGTTTTCCTGGGTTTCCCCAATCCTAGCAACAAATGTTGAATCAATTTACTTTTACTCACCCCAGAACTATTTATTTATTATTTTTATTTTATATTTTTCTTTTTTCAATTTAATTATAATTTTTATATTTTTAATATTTAATATGAATAATTTAATTATTTTTAAATTTAATTTTAATTTTACACTTAATTTTAAATTTCTGTCGACTGTGTATAGTTGACATTAAATAAATAAATAAATAAATAAATAAAAATCAACCGATTTTCAAAATTTTTGCATTTCTGTCAATGGTATTTATCATATCTTGAATATAAGTCAAAAAATTAAAATACTTTCAGTTTCAATTTTTGGCCCAGTTTTTGACAATTTTTGCACATTAACTCCTACCAAAAATGCCAAAAAAGTGAAAATTTTAAAATCGGAATTTTTTGTGCCCAATCAATTTCTGGTATTAAAATGAGTATAAAAAAAACTTTACCACACTTGATTTTGACCCATATTTTAGAAAATATGACCACAATAGTGATAAATGGTCAAAATCATCGTTTTGAACAAATATTGATATCTTCCTCATCTCCGAGGAACCATAACTTTTCCACAACTTAGCCGATTTTCCTCATTTATGCATTTCTGGATACGGCTTTTATTATATTTTAAATCGGTATATAAGGTTTATTAAATGTTTTGAAAAATATGGCAAGGAAAGTGATAAATTGAAAAAATGTGTTTTTGGTTTAAAAAATTGAGACATTTGCAACTTTGAGAAGCCATAACTTAGCTAAAAAACAACCGATTTTCAAAATTTTTGCATTTCTGTCAATGGTGTTTATCATATTTTGAATATAAGTCAAAAAATTAAAATACTTTCAGTTTCAATTTTTGACCCAGTTTTTGACAATTTTTGCACATTAACTCCTACCAAAAATGCCAAAAAAGTGAAAATTTTAAAATCGGAAATTTTTGTGCCTTATCGATTTCTGGTATTAAAATGAGTATAAAAAAACTTTACCACACTTGATTTTGACCCATATTTTAGAAAATATGGCCACAATAGTTATAGATGGACAAAATCATCGTTTTGAACAAATATTGATATCTTCCTCATCTCCGAGGAACCACACAACTTAGCCGATTTTCCTCATTTATGCATTTCTGGATACGGCTTTTATTATACTTTAAATCGGTATATAAGTTTTATTAAATGTTTTGAAAAATATGGCAAGGAAAGTGAAAAATTTAAAAAACGTGTAATTTGGTTTAAAAAATTGAGACATTTGCAACTTTGAGAAGCCATAACTTAGCTAAAAATCAACCGATTTTCAAAATTTTTGCATTTCTGTCAATGGTATTTATTATATTTTGAATCTACGTGAAAAAAATTAAAATACTTTCAGTTTAAATTTTTGACCCATTTTTTGACAAATTTTGCAAATTTACTACTATCAAAAATGTCAAAAAAGTGAAAATTTTAAAATCGGAATTTTTGTGCCCAATCGATTTCTGGTATTAAAATGAGTATAAAAAAAACTTTACCACACTTGATTTTGACCCATATTTTAGAAAATATGACCACAATAGTGATAAATGGTCAAAATCATCGTTTTGAACAAATATTGATATCTTCCCCATCTTTGAGAAACCATAACATATCAACAACTTAGCCGATTTTCCTCATTTATGCATTTCTGGATACGGCTTTTTTTATATTTTAAATCGGTATATAAGGTTTATTACATGTTTTGAAAAATATGGCCAGGAAAGTGATAAATTGAAAAAAAACGTGTTTTTGGTTTAAAAAATTGAGACATTTGCATCTTTAAGAAGCCATAACTTAGCTAAAAATCAACCGATTTTCAAAATTTTTGCATTTCTGTCAATGGTATTTATCATATTTTGAATATAAGTCAAAAAATTAAAATACTTTCAGTTTCAATTTTTGACCCATTTTTTAACAAATTTTGCAAATTTACTACTAGCAAAAATGTCAAAAAAGTGAAAATTTTAAAATCGGAATTTTTGTGCCCAATCGATTTCTGGTATTAAAATGAGTATAAAAAACTTTACCACACTTGATTTTGACCCATATTTTAGAAAATATGACCACAATAGTGATAAATGGTCAAAATCATCGTTTTGAACAAAATTGATATCTTCCTCATCTCCGAGCAACTATAACTTTTCCACAACTTAGCCGATTTTCCTCATTTATGCATTTCTGGATACGGCTTTTATTATACTTTAAATCGGTATATAAGGCTTATTACATGTTTTGAAAAATATGGCAAGGAAAGTGATAAATAAAAAAAAAACGTGTTTTTGGTTTAAAAAATTGAGACATTTGCAACTTTGAGAAGCCATAACTTAGCTAAAAATCTGTCGATTTTCAAAATTTATGCATTTCTGTCAGTAGTATTGATCACATTTTTATTATTCATCAAAAAATTGTTCAAATTGTCAGTTCTAAAATTTGACCCATTTTTTTTTACCATTTTTGCACATTAACTCCTACCAAAAATGCCAAAAAAATGAAAATTTTAAAATCGGAATTTTTCGTGCCCAATCGATTTCTGGTATTAAAATGAGTATAAAAAAACTTTACCACACTTGATTTTGACCCATATTTTAGAAAATATGACCACAATAGTGATAAATGGTCAAAATCATCGTTTTGAACAAATATTGATATCTTCCCCATCTTTGAGAAACCATAACATATCAACAACTTAGCCGATTTTCCTCATTTATGCATTTCTGGATACGGCTTTTATTATACTCTAAATCGGTATATAAGGTTTATTAAATGTTTTGAAAAATATGGCAAGGAAAGTGATAAATTGAAACAAACGTGTTTTTGGTTTAAAAAATTGAGACATTTGCAACTTTGAGAAGCCATAATTTAACTAAAAATCAACCGATTTTCAAAATTTTTGCATTTCTGTCAATGGTATTTATCATATCTTGAATATAAGTCAAAAAATTAAAATACTTTCAGTTTTAATTTTTGACCCAGTTTTTGACAATTTTTGCACATTAACTCCTACCAAAAATGCCAAAAAAGTGAAAATTTTAAAATCGGAATTTTTTGTACCCAATCAATTTCTGGTATTAAAATGAGTATAAAAAAAACTTTACCACACTTGATTTTGACCCATATTTTAGAAAATATGACCACAATAGTGATAAATGGTCAAAATCATCGTTTTGAACAAATATTGATATCTTCCTCATCTCCGAGGAACCATAAGTTTTCCACAACTTAGCCGATTTTCCTCATTTATGCATTTCTGGATACGGCTTTTATTATATTTTAAATCGGTATATAAGGTTTATTAAATGTTTTTAAAAATATGGCAAGGAAAGTGAAAAATTTAAAAAACGTGTTATTTTGTTTAAAAAATTGAGTCTTTTGCAACTTTGAGAAGCCATAACTTAGCTAAAAATCAGCCGATTTTCAAAATTTATGCATTTCTGTCAATAGTATTGATCATATTTTTATTGTACATCAAAGAATTGTTCATATTGTCAGTTTTAAAATTTGACTCATTTTTTGACAATTTTTGCACAATAACTCCTACCAAAAATGCCAAAAAAGTGAAAATTTTAAAATCGGAATTTTTTGTGCCTTATCGATTTCTGGTATTAAAATGAGTATAAAAAAACTTTACCACACTTGATTTTGACCCATATTTTAGAAAATATGGCCACAATAGTTATAAATAGTCAAAATCATCGTTTTGAAAACATATTGATATCTTCCTCATCTCCGAGGAACCATAACTTTTCCACAACTTAGCCGATTTTCCTCATTTATGCATTTCTGGATACGGCTTTTATTATACTTTAAATCGGTATATAAGGTTTATTAAATGTTTTGAAAAATATGGCAAGGAAAGTGAAAAATTGAAAAAACGTGTTATTTGGTTTACAAAATTGAGACTCTTGCAACTTTGAGAAGCCATAACTTAGCTAAAAAATCAACCGATTTTCAAAATTTATGAATTTCTGTCAATAGTATTGATCATATTTTTATTGTACATCAAAAAATTGTTCAAATTGTCAGTTCTAAATTTTGACCCATTTTTTGACCATTTTTGCACATTAACTCCTACCAAAAATGCCAAAAAAATGAAAAATTTAAAATCGGAATTTTTTGTGCCCAATCGATTTTTGGTGCCCAATGAGTTTAAAAAAACTTTACCACACTTGATTTTGACCCATATTTTAGAAAATATGGCCACAATAGTTATAAATGGTCAAAATCGTTGTTTTGAAAACATATTGATATCTTCCTCATCTCCGAGGAACCATAACTTTTCCACAACTTAGCCGATTTTCCTCATTTATGCATTTCTGGATACGGCTTTTATTATACTTTAAGTCGGTATATAAGGTTTATTACATGTTTTGAAAAATATGGCAAGGAAAGTGATAAATTGAAAAAAACGTGTTTTTGGTTTAAAAAATTGAGACATTTGTAACTTTGACAAGCCATAACTTAGCTAAAAATCAACCGATTTTCAAATTTTTTGCATTTCTGTCAATGGTATTTATCATATTTTGAATCTACCTCAAAAAAATTAAAATACTTTCAGTTTTAATTTTTGACCCATTTTTTGACAAATTTTGCAAATTTACTACCAGCAAAAATGTCAAAAAAGTGAAAATTTTAAAATCGGAATTTTTGTGCCCAATCGATTTCTGGTATTAAAATGAGTTTAAAAAAACTTTACCACACTTGATTTTGACCCATATTTTAGAAAATATGACCACAATAGTGATAAATGGTCAAAATCATCGTTTTGAACAAATATTGATATCTTCCTCATCTTCGAGGAACCATAACTTTTCCACAACTTAGCCGATTTTCCTCATTTATGCATTTCTGGATACGGCTTTTATTATACTTTAAATCGGTATATAAGGTTTATTAAATGTTTTGAAAAATATGGCAAGGAAAGTGAAAAATTGAAAAACGTGTTATTTTGTTTAAAAAATTGAGACTTTTGCAACTTTGAAAAGCCATAACTTAGCTAAAAATCAGCCGATTTTCAAAATTTTTGCATTTCTGTCAATGGTATTAATCATATTTTTATTGTACATCAAAAAATTGTTCATATTGTCAGTTTTAAAATTTGACTCATTTTTTGACAATTTTTGCACAATAACTCCTACCAAAAATGCCAAAAAAGTGAAAATTTTAAAATCGGAATTTTTTGTGCCTTATTGATTTCTGGTATTAAGATGAGTATAAAAAAAACTTTACCACACTTGATTTTGACCCATATTTTAGAAAATATGGCCACAATAGTTATAAATGGTCAAAATCGTTGTTTTGAAAACATATTGATATCTTCCTCATCTCCGAGGAACCATAACTTTTCCACAACTTAGCCGATTTTCCTCATTTATGCATTTCTGGATACGGCTTTTATTATACTTTAAATCGGTATATAAGGTTTATTAAATGTTTTGAAAAATATGGCAAGGAAAGTGAAAAATTGAAAAAACGTGTTATTTGGTTTACAAAATTGAGACTCTTGCAACTTTGAGAAGCCATAACTTAGCTAAAAATCAACCGATTTTCAAAATTTATGAATTTCTGTCAATAGTATTGATCATATTTTTATTGTACATCAAAAAATTGTTCAAATTGTCAGTTCTAAATTTTGACCCATTTTTTGACCATTTTTGCACATTAACTCCTACCAAAAATGCCAAAAAAATGAAAAATTTAAAATCGGAATTTTTTGTGCCCAATCGATTTTTGGTGCCCAATGAGTTTAAAAAAACTTTACCACACTTGATTTTGACCCATATTTTAGAAAATATGGCCACAATAGTTATAAATGGTCAAAATCGTTGTTTTGAAAACATATTGATATCTTCCTCATCTCCGAGGAACCATAACTTTTCCACAACTTAGCCGATTTTCCTCATTTATGCATTTCTGGATACGGCTTTTATTATACTTTAAGTCGGTATATAAGGTTTATTACATGTTTTGAAAAATATGGCAAGGAAAGTGATAAATTGAAAAAACGTGTTTTTGGTTTAAAAAATTGAGACATTTGTAACTTTGACAAGCCATAACTTAGCTAAAAATCAACCGATTTTCAAATTTTTTGCATTTCTGTCAATGGTATTTATCATATTTTTGAATCTACCTCAAAAAAATTAAAATACTTTCAGTTTTAATTTTTGACCCATTTTTTGACAAATTTTGCAAATTTACTACCAGCAAAAATGTCAAAAAGTGAAAATTTTAAAATCGGAATTTTTGTGCCCAATCGATTTCTGGTATTAAAATGAGTTTAAAAAACTTTACCACACTTGATTTTGACCCATATTTTAGAAAATATGACCACAATAGTGATAAATGGTCAAAATCATCGTTTTGAACAAATATTGATATCTTCCTCATCTTCGAGGAACCATAACTTTTCCACAACTTAGCCGATTTTCCTCATTTATGCATTTCTGGATACGGCTTTTATTATACTTTAAATCGGTATATAAGGTTTATTAAATGTTTTGAAAAATATGGCAAGGAAAGTGAAAAATTGAAAAAACGTGTTATTTGGTTTAAAAAATTGAGACTTTTGCAACTTTGAAAAGCCATAACTTAGCTAAAAATCAGCCGATTTTCAAAATTTTTGCATTTCTGTCAATGGTATTAATCATATTTTTATTGTACATCAAAAAAATTGTTCATATTGTCAGTTTTAAAATTTGACTCATTTTTTGACAATTTTTTGCACAATAACTCCTACCAAAATGCCAAAAAAGTGAAAATTTTAAAATCGGAATTTTTGTGCCTTATTGATTTCTGGTATTAAGATGAGTATAAAAAAAACTTTACCACACTTGATTTTGACCCATATTATAGAAAATATGGCCACAATAGTTATAAATGGTCAAAATCGTTGTTTTGAAAACATATTGATATCTTCCTCATCTCCGAGGAACCATAACTTTTTTAAATTGTTTTTTTTTTTTTTTTTTTTTTGTTTTTTTTTTTTTTTTAATTTATTTTATTAATTTTATTTTTTTTTTTTTTTTAAAAATAGTGGTAATTTTAATTTTTTTTTTATAAATTTTTTATTTTTTTAAATAATAAATTAAAACTTTTAAAATTTGCATTTCTGTCAATGGTATTTATATTTTGAACTACGTCAAAAAATTAAAATACTTTCAGTTTTAATTTTTGACCCAGTTTTGACAAATTTTGCAAATTTACTACTAGCAAAAATGTCAAAAAAGTGAAAATTTTAAAATCGGAATTTTTGTGCCCAATCGATTTCTGGTATTAAAATGAGTATAACAAAACTTTACCACACTTGATTTTGACCCATATTTTAGAAAATATGACCACAATAGTGATAAATGGTCAAAATCATCATTTTGAACAAATATTGATATCTTCCTCATCTCCGAGGAACCATAACTTTTCCACAACTTAGCCGATTTGCCTCATTTATGCATTTCTGGATACGGCTTTTATTATACTTTAAATCGGTATATAAGGTTTATTAAATGCTTTGAAAAATATGGCAAGGAAAGTGAAAAATTGAAAAAACGTGTTATTTGGTTTAAAAAATTGAGACTTTTGCAACTTTGAGAAGCCATAACTTATCTAAAAATCAGCCGATTTTCATAATTTTTGCATTTCTGTCAATAGTATTGATCATATTTTTATTGTACATCAAAAAATTGTTCATATTGTCAGTTTTAAAATTTGACTCATTTTTGACAATTTTTTGCACATTAACTCCTACCAAAATGCCAAAAAAGTGAAAATTTTAAAATCGGAATTTTTGTGCCCAATCGATTTCTGGTATTAAAATGAGTTTAAAAAAACTTTACCACACTTGATTTTGACCCATATTTTAGAAAATATGACCACAATAGTGATAAATGGTCAAAATCATCGTTTTGAACAAATATTGATATCTTCCTCATCTTCGAGGAACCATAACTTTTCCACAACTTAGCCGATTTTCCTCATTTATGCATTTCTGGATACGGCTTTTATTATACTTTAAATCGGTATATAAGGTTTATTAAATGTTTTGAAAAATATGGCAAGGAAAGTGAAAAATTGAAAAAACGTGTTATTTGGTTTAAAAAATTGAGACTTTTGCAACTTTGAAAGCCATAACTTAGCTAAAAATCAGCCGATTTTCAAAATTTTTGCATTTCTGTCAATGGTATTAATCATATTTTTATTGTACATCAAAAAATTGTTCATATTGTCAGTTTTAAAATTTGACTCATTTTTGACAATTTTTGCACAATAACTCCTACCAAAAATGCCAAAAAGTGAAAATTTTAAAATCGAAATTTTTTGTGCCTATCGATTTCTGGTATTAAGATGAGTATAAAAACTTTACCACACTTGATTTTGACCCATATTTGAAAATATGATCACAATAGTTATAAATGGTCAAAATCGTTGTTTTGAAAACATATTGATATCTTCCTCATCTCCGAGGAACCATAACTTTTCCACAACTTAGCCGATTTTCCTCATTTATGCATTTCTGGATACGTCTTTTATTATACTTTAAATCGGTATATAAGGTTTATTACATGTTTTGAAAAATATGGCTAAGGAAAGTGATAAATTGAAAAAACGTGTTTTTGGTTAAAAAAATTGAGAC